>JANAVB010009999.1:1141229-1678729 GCA_029216955.1 Iris pallida
AATGTTAAAAGCACTACGGAGTTTACTTAGAAGACGACACAATTATTATATATTTTTAATAAATTGTAAAGTGGCAACACAAACAAAAGTATAATATATATTTTGTCTTCCTCTTCCTTTCCAAATCAATAGGATCTTAATTCATATTTTTTTTGCATAATTTCTTAGTAGATAGTCCCATTTGAGATTATTTTTGAAGTTTCGAATTTCATTAATGGAGTTTCGAAGCTTCCAAATCAAAACAATTCCGTTTGGGTCGACGAAGGACTGCCAAAATTTTGGCAGTCCTGGATATGCATACGATTTCTAAAAAATTGACAGTCCTGAAGGCATAGAAGTGTTTTTAGGACTGCAAAATTTTTGACAATCCTATAATGAATTAGGACTGCCAAAATTTTGGTAGTCAAAAAAATACTTAGGACTGCCAAAATTTTGATAGTCATGATTACAAGAGGGATGCCAAAATTTGACAGTTCTAAAAAATACACTTCTTTCTGAAGACTGCCACTGTAGTCAGGACTGTTAAAATTTTCACAGCACTGTGTCGTTTCCAACGAATCTGTGCAGAAATCTGAAGTTCGATATTTATTCAAAACAACATAAAAATACCCATTGACGCAATCACAAACCTAAAATTAGGATTGGAAGAGAAAGGTGAAGTGAGAAGAAAGAGGAAAACTCAAAATTTGATGTGTTGTCTCCTACCAAGTTTTTAATAGCCCTTAATAAAAAATGACTTAAATGTGTTCTCTCCTTTAAGTAAACTCTGTAGTGTCTTTAATATTTGTCTTAATTAATTTTTTTCTTTCTATATTTATATATTTGCCTTTCTAACTTTTTTTAATTCACATAAAGAGTATTATTTTTCATAAAGATGAAAGTTCCAAAGATTATCTCAGAGCACTTCAAAGTGGAATAGTATAACACAAACACGTTGATAGATCTTCCAAATCAAGAACAAGACTTCCCGCACCAATTCGTTTGGGATCCTACTTTAATATCAAGATCTTAAAGATGCTTTAATTTGTCAACATAAGCTCTTGTCCACATTATCTAAACGTTGCAATAAGACTCATGTGAATTTGAATATTCGCTTAGAAGAGAGGATTGATTTTTAAATAGAAAAAAAGAATGGATTCTACAGCGATAACAATTTTTTCTATTCTTTTCGAGTATATATATGATGCGCTCTACTTTTCTTTTTGTCAATTGTTGATTGATCACAAGAATCTTTAATTTATTCCCAAGTGTTTTAAATCAGCACTGTGCATGCCATAACCATGATTCATTACTGCACTCAAGCTAGAATCTTGAGAGGAGCGTGGGACCAATTGGTCCCTAAATTGCCAAGCACAATTCCAAATGGGACTGTAAGTGAATACTTACTTTTGCCTGCTTAGAAGCAGCACATATTAGTGATGGCCTGTTCCTTGAATATTTTTTAGTTGGAAAAGTTGGCTAAGCTTAAGCCTTTAATTTTTGATGCTTCATGTTTATAGTATTTATGAGCTCATAGTGCCAAGACAGACTGTTTAATTTGTTGGGGGTGTTGGGAATAGAGACAAAATGTTTAATTTGTTAACGAATAAAAGACTGAGAAATTATTTTCTAAGAGAACAGGCCTCAGTGACGAAAAACTAAGAATCAAAGACGAGAACATCACACAAGGATTACGTTAAAAAAAAAAATCATAGAAAAAACGAGGTCACTTACATAAATAAGGTGCAAGAACTGTTGGGTTTTGGCCTTTTTTATTGGATACTTTAGTCCCACATCGACTAGGCTAAAGGAAGTGTATCTCTATATATAAGTTATGCTTGTTTAGAGATGCACAAGTGGTGCGGAGGTGCACATGGGTGTGCCATCTGGGGGTGTTTTTCTAATGGAAAAAAAGATAAATCAACAATGAAGCATTCATGCTTTTTGCTCTTGGAAATTAATTTACAATGGAGCTAAGCCCCGTAGCAACTCGGACTCGGGCTCATGAGGCGTAATGTGGCGTTTTGTTGGCGCGGCCAAGTGGCGTGGCCAGTGGCGCGGCCCAGTGGCGCGCAGGTTGCGCAAGTGGCGCTGTGCGCGCACGTTGCGCGGGTGCACACGTTGTACGGGTGGCGCACGTTGCACAGGTGGCGCGTGCTGTGCGCCAGTTGGCTTAGATCGTGTCTGTGCACGATTTGAGCAGTTACAGCACTTTTAGGAGCGGATTTTACCACGTCCCAAACGTTCTGCTAACTGGGTAGTTACAGCGCGGACCTATATAAGGTTCTCTCTTCTCTCTCTCTCTCTTAGAACACACAAAATATATAGAAGTTTACAAGTGTTTTTTAACACAGTTCCACAAAGTTCGAGAGAGCAGAGAAGAGCAATACCTACGCCACTTAGTGCCATAGGAGTTCGTTGCCATCCGAGAAGTCAAAAGAGCGGAGTGTTCCAAAGTTCTCCGTCGAACTTGCTGGTTCCTGGAAGCTGTTCGTGTGGGATGAATTAAGCTTTGAGCAACGGTGATCATTCACCCCAGCAATCTTTCATCTATCGTCTGTCATCCAAGTTGCTACTGCCTATAGCAATTCGCTTAGTATCTTCTTTTTAGAAGTACTATTGTAGTTTGCTACTGTTATGAAATCTTTTTAGATTTTCGTAACTCAGAATCTTCCAAGGATCTCTGTTGCGTACCTTCTTTGAAGTGTTACGTTGAAACGTTGTTTTATAATTGTTTCATTTTCTCAGTTTTCCATCGAAAATTGTGCCCCAGCAATAACAATCTCAAAGCTTAATTGCTACGATGGAAAACTTTTGTGCTTCGCTAGTCAATCCTAACTTCTCTAAGTTAGAACAATTTGATGGTGAGTACTATCAAATTTGGAAAAGAAAGATTTTCCTCAATATTCAGTTCTCTGATGTTGATCACATGCTGTTTGAAGAGCAACCTACTGTTCCAAAAACTGGATCTGCAGCCGTAATCTCTGCGGCTACTAAGAACCAGGCCAAGTGGAGAAGCGACAATAGCATTTGTAGGCTTATGATCCTAAATGCTATGGAAGATTTTCTTGCCGAATTTTAATCAAAGAAGACTGTTGCCAGAGAGATTTAGGAGTCTCTGGAGAAACAGTACGAAGATGATAAGAACCGTAGCAAGATATTTCTTGTTGAGAACTATCCTAAGTGGTTCTTTGAGGACGAAAAGTCAATGCTGTCGCAAGTGAAGGAGTTCCTGAAACTACAACAGAAATTGGAAGACGAGGCGATGCCCCTCCCTGACAAGTTTGTTGGAGGAGGGATCGTTTCGAAGCTCCCTGCTGGGTGGAGCAAGTTCTATGCAAATATGCATAGGAAGAAGTTGGAGGTCAGTCTCGACGATCTCCTGCAGGAAATTTACGTTGAGGAACAGATGAGGGCTCAACTGAAGGTGGATACACTGTCCAAGGAATTGGCTAACGCCAATTTGGTTCATACCAAGGAACCAAGGGAAAAGCATGCTGCTTCCCATAGCAAGAAGAATGACCCTAACAATCTGAATGTGAAGGGTACTTCCTTCAAGCAAAAGTAGGCAAAGTCTCAGATGTCTTGTTTCAAGTGTGGCAAGAAGGGCCACTTCAAAAGTGAATGCAAAGCAAAGACCAAGCAATCAGAGCAAGGAGAGCCTAGCAAGGTATCTATAATCACTGATGTTGTTGCTACGATTGTGCAGGTCGATGCGGTGGGGGTTGACTCTGACTGCTGGGTAGACAATGGAGCCACCTGCCATGTCTGCTCCAACAAGGAGTATTTCACCACCTATACACCAACTTCTAAAGTGGTTATGGTGGTGAACTAGGCACAAGCTGAAGTACTTAGTGTCACGTCCCGACCCGAAATCACCCGAATCATCGTCCTCGCAGGGGACGTGATGCCGCACGAGCCTGGAGTTGCGCTCGTGCAAGGCAAGATGACAAGTTCTTCAAATGGTTATCTTTGAATTGATATTAGCAACGAAAGAAAAATAGAGTATATGAAATAATTCTCTTTATTGATATTCGAATGGAGATTACAAAGGCTTTCAATAGCCCAACTAAATTTGCCAGATTGGCTACAACACTCAGGTTCTCTCTTGCCCACAAAGATTTTACTATTCCATACATCATGCCTTCTATATCTCGGCCGCATCAATCCTGTTGCTAGTCTGAGAGTCAATACGATCGCACGCTTCAATACGCTTCGACATTCCAAGTCTCAACGCGTTCAAGCGAAGCTTCGCCGCGAGCAATCCATTTCCTGCACCCTGTATGAAAGCTGGTGGGGGATCAGTACGTTTGTTCTCGCATGTACTGACGAAAAGACCTTCTTTCTAAATCGACATTTTAGTATTTATATTCAATCATGCAACTTAGCTTATGATCTTGCTATATTCTCTTTAGGGTCGATTTTATGGCATATTCGAAAGCGTAAAGCATGTTATCATGGAAAGCATGTTATTCGAATTGAATAGGCAATCAGACAAGAAATCTCGTGTTTGTTTCATGGCACGACTTCTTACCAAGTCAACGCACTCGTCCTTACACTGACGCAAGGTGAATACGCCCCATTCCTTCCCTGTCCTGTTATGAGTGCATCTCTAAGCAGTATCTATGTGTGCAGAATACATACGTGCCTGCACTTTTAACCCATCGTTCCTTAACTATATGAAGGTCTTGGCATATCCGCACCGGAATGGACCAAAGGCGTTTCTTTTTCTTTTTTTCTTTCTTTTCTCTCTTTCTTTTCTTTCTTTCTTTCTTTTTTTTCTCGAATTGGGTAACTCGGCGCCTCTCGTATTGGGTTGCTGTCCCAATTACGGAGATCTACGCTGCATACCATCATTTACGGCTTTTTACATCTCGCTAAGCGGTCGCTAATCGTCTTACGGATGTGCGCCTATCAAAGATTATATCCCTCCTAAGTCGAACGGTCCCTGTGCCCCGACGCAACCCGTTCGGAGGGAACATTCCGTGCACGGAAAGATTATCTCAATTATCTCAAGTCCATTCCATTCGACCATGCAATGCACTATTATTCAAACAACCAAGCATATTCTTGAGTCCGAGACTCAGACTTTATCATCTTGTATTTCTTCCGTTAACTTTCTATGTTCTTATATTTTATACTTCGTTTCAATGGTATCATGCCTCAACTCAATGTTCGTCAACTGAACGACCCGAAGGTCCCGAACACCTTTCGAGGTATTATGTCATATCTGACAGTTCCGTCACATTCATGCCACAACTGTATTCTTTCACAACGAAGCCATCTTTTATGATCTTGTACACGTAGGCACGTTTCGACATATTTATCATCTTTTCTTCGCGTCGTGCACTTGCTGCACACATCAAAGCCGTATTTCCATGTTCTATGCCTTAATATTCAATGTTCTGGCTTGCACGCTAGGGCGCTCGTCTATTGTCTTTCAATGTTCTAGCCTTCTAACTCGTGCGCGAAGGCACGAAATGGCTCGTGCATGAAGGCACTCACCGAATACAGTTATCCTATGTTCTTGCGGCTTGTGCATCGAGGCGCTCGCCTTTGCGATATGAAATATTTCATAGCGACTCGTGTATTTGATGCACGTTTCATTTCAATTGTTCTAACTAGTGTTCGACACACACTATGATTTATCTTCCGATCGGACCACGCCCATGGAGTCGATAGGTTAACTTAGCATACAATGATATATTCTGACTTAGGCAATAAAGGAGTAAAAAGAAGGGTCAATCCTCCCACCTTAAGTTGATACGCCTTGTCGTTTCACCAAGCTGATGCGGCTCGATTTTATAACTTCGTTGCACGGCCAACTCTCTTGACTTAGCCATTCGAGCACTTCGTGCTTCATTGAATTATACGTCCGATTTGGCTTACCGTGCCTAAGTCCCGGTCCGTCGTAAGGCGATAATTTGGTTTTACGGACCCCTTACTGAATAAGGCAAAATGTCGATCTCTAATATTTTAGTGTAAACGTATAGCCTGCACATGAAACCAACTAAAATCTATACTTGCATCGATTCAGACTTGCGCCTTGGTCGATTCGATTTCTTAGAATCTTCGAGCCGTCTCAACGCACTTATCCTTCGGGGCATTACGGCGCTTCGCATCGATTCAACTCGATGCATTCTTTGGGACAAGGTAACTCTTCGCATCGACTTAGTTCGATACATTATTCGGGGCAACATAACTCTCGTATCGATTCGCATCGATACATTCCATTCGGTCAATGTGACTCTTTGAGTCAACGCCTCAGCGTAATGCGTCGTACAGAGCGGGGCATTACAGAATATACCACTCAAAATAAGGTTCGTCCTCTAACCAAAACCAACACTCCGATTAAGTGTTTTATAGATCGTTTTACGATCTCGTCCCACCAATGTTGTTCAATTTCACACTATCTTGCAAGCTTTTCATTAACATTTCAAAGTCCCTCCTGCAGCTCGATTTGAATTTGTATACAACTCGATTTGGATCCATACCTATATTCAAGGCGTCCCGAAGATATATGTATTTCGACCAAGTCCAGTGGTAGCAAATTAGAACAAAGCTGACAGGTAAATTTTAATCCTATGCTTGCCATCTCGTACTCTATATCGGACTTATCTTTAGCAACTATTCTCAAAATTTTATCGCATACATATATTCGATACATACGTGATTCATTCAATAAAGTTACTGTACGCGACGCGATTCAAAATCGCATTTCTTATTTCGTATGTTTCGTATTGACTATCAATCTTATACCACTACTAAAATCTGTCAAATCAGCAACGCTACAGGACGTCGCTAAATAGGGAAAATACGTCGCTAATATCGATTAGCGACGAATTTAGCGACGTTTGCACGTAGTCGCGATTAACCTAGTCGCTAAACAACAAAATCGCAATACGTCGCTATTGCGACGACACTCAGCGATGCGGACACGTCGCTAATTCAGCGACTACCAGCGACGTAAAACGTCATCATTTACCGACGCAACCTAGCGACGTTGAGCGATTTGACATGCATCGATGCTGACCTGGCTTGAGAGCCAAATGGCGACGTTTTGCGACTTTGCTACGTCGCTATAGTACCGACATATAGCGACGTTTAGCGACGTCCTACGTAGCGACGTTTAGTGACGATCAGCGACGGTATTCATCACAGTTAGCGACGTGCCTTATACTTACTTAGCGACGTTACCTTCGTCGCTGGACGTCGCTGAGAGTCGCTGAACGTCGCTAATTTTGAAAAAAAATAAAAAAAATTACAGCATTTGCAGCATCCCCTGCAGCATTTGCAGCATCCTCTACACCATTTGTTACAACAACGACGGTGTGTATCACGAACACAGTATCAAACAACATATATACACACAATCACGAACATGTTTGAAACACAATCTCATCAATCAACACAGATATATGAAAATTTATAACAACAATGTCAAACATAATGGTCCACATAAGAATAATGTATGTATAACCACATAAAAGTCCCAACAATGGGTTATCACACAACAATATATATGTCGACTACGGCTGATCAGGAGGAGCATCACTGCTCCTGGAAAGAAGGTAAGCATATTGCTCCAGTGTAAGAACCACCGACGACGATGAAGGAGGAGGCAATACAATCGCTGGAGAAGGAGGCAGTGTAACCGCTGGAGATGGGTGCGTCCGCGTCTCCTCTCACTACAAAAAAAGTGTCTTTTTGGGACGACACTATAAAGAACACAAGTCTAAAACGTCCTAAAAGTATAATTCTAGGGACGGCTATATTTTTAGTAACAAAATGTTACTTTTTTTGGGACAGATTGTGAAAATGGATCACTATTTGGGACTGATAAAAATTTCTGTTCCAAATAATACACATTTTCGTCCCAAATAGGTCGGCGGAAATACCACACGTTTGGCGGCTAATTGCCAAATTATATGGGGGGAAAGTTTACCTCCACGTGTTTCCATCGTAGCCATTCGATCGGATAGATTAATCCAGACCGTCCATCCCAAAACTTTCAGAACTTAGTAGATCAAAACTTTTAGAACTCAATATCAAAACAACCTAAATCTCTCTCTCTCTCTCTCTTTTCGATCAAAAATTGGGTGCTGCCGCTTTCTCTCTCTCCGACCATTGCTCCAGTGCTGCTGCTCTCTCTCTCTCTCTCTCTGACTATTGCTCTCTCCTTGTCCGATCTTTCAACCCTAGGTGCTCCAGTGCTGTTGCTTGGTATATTTTCCCCAATCTTTAGAATTTTTTACCAAAAATTTTTAGTCTTTGCCCTAATTTTTGGATGCATGCTATTTTATCCTAGATTATTTGCTTGAAATTTAAGTATTTTACATACTAGGGTAGTGGATGTCTTAGATTTACCCCTAATTTTTGCATGTATGATCAGTTATTTAGGTGATTGTTTTTCTTTTGGGAAGATTTGGATTTATGAAGTGTATCAGTTTATTGAGAAAATTATTTGGTAGAATCGTGGAGCTCCTAGTCCAGGTTTGTTTAATTAGGCTCCTCAGTTTGATGGATTTTTTTGCTTGCTATTAAAGTTGTTTATAGCATAATTTTGCACATTGCAATATTACTATTATCAGATAGTTACAATGATTTTGGTACCCTTTTTTCAATCCTGAGATGGCGTGCAAATAACTATCTATTTGGTAAGAGGCATGACTGAGCAGTCCAATACTAATGAGTTTTAGTTACATGTATGGGTCTTCTTGAGAGAAACAAAATGTTGTAGTGGTGCACAAGGTGACAAGTTTTATTGTTAATTAGCAATTAGTGTCATGTGGGATTATAGCATGTCTTATAATCTTTTATTCAGTTTATTGAATGCCCGGTTCCTCATATTCGGCAACATGATGCAAATATAAAAACAAAATAGCCATAATCATAATGTATATTAGACGCACTAGCATTGTGATGCTAGAAAAGAGTGTTGTGAGTGCTAGAAAGGAGCCTGATGCCAAAGTAACCAAATGTCTATTTAAGCATTCATAAGTTTACTTGTGTAGATATTAGTATATACATTCTTGTAGTTTATTGTAGAACTTAGCTTTTAGAGTAGTCTTCTTAATTTCCTCAAATATATGGAAACAAAAGCTATTTGTATAGCAAGCTTTATGGGAAGTCATTAGTATAATGATGCCAGTTATTATAATTTGCCCCTAATTATACAAACTTGCCCAAATTTATGTTCTGTCATGGTTTATGTCGAATTTATATAATATGTGATACCAAATTTATGTAATATATGAGACGGTCATTGATCAAAAATTCAGAATATTGAGAGGAAAGATAAGAGACACTGGGACCTAGAAATTTATGTAACATGTGAGACCTGTAAGCATCAGTTCTTTTTTAGAAGTTTGCGTCTCAAACTAATGATACAGTGTTAAGTTATGATTTTTAACTTGTCGTGGTGGTTTGGTTTATTGATGCACACTCTCATTTAAAGGGGTATTTTGGAATTACTCCTTAATCTTATCACGATGATATATGGATTAGTTTCCTTAAAACTCCAAATATTAAGGTGAATATCTCTAATAAATAGGAAGGCTACCTTTTGACATAATTTCTGGCTTGACACAAATCAGGATGTACGTATAGTAAACAATATCCATGGGAGAAATCAAGAAACTTCAAACCAAACAAAAAAACAAAACCAAAGTCTTCCTAATAGGGAACACAATTTTTTCTTGAAAGGTGTTATTTAAAAACTAAACTCCAAAATCCGTGATGTGTTCTCGTGTGCAACATGTATCACACATGCCGAATGCTCCAAAAGTGACGTGTCGCGTTGGACACTTGTCAAACACGACAGAAACTTGAAACCACGTTGTGGCATCCCGAAACCGATGCCGTGGCCTCGTCATATTCACGTCTGTGCAACATAGCTAAAATCAAACGTGCAACAAGATGACAAATACTTTTAGGAATCGGGCGTAAGATGGCTGGAATATTTAGGGGAATTCTTTACATATAGTATGCTAGCAGGTAAATGTATATCGATTTTGTATGCAATGATTCTATAGGTGGATAATTAGCATCAATATTGCAATCTTACAGTTGTACAAATCTTTTCCAAGGTTAAACACTTACGGCTACTTTGGATTGCACTTACCTTTCGTTTCGTTTGCTCAAACGTACATTTGTGCCTTTCTGGAACGCTCGTTGAGATTTCCATTCGAGTCCCGAAATGAATGAAATATTTGAAAAATGTCCATCCGAATTGGAAGTCATTTTGCTTGCCCCTTGCGTTTGGGTGCCAAATGGCCCAATTGGAGTCCCATACTGGCCCTTAGTCATATTTGCATTTTTTTTTACATTATGCTAGCATCACAATAGATCAATCAATCAAGTAGAAGGAACTAGACTAAGTCGCAAATGTGTCTTTCCTCTTCTAACTAATAGCTTGTAGTATCTGCCGATATCGATATGATACGGTTGGTACCGATACGATTTGGCTTGTTCCGATCCGATATCCATCGTTACTGATACTGGCCGATACTGAAGTTTGTGGTCTCTTTTTCAGTCCTTTGATAGAGAAAATTGAAGAAAAAGACAAATAAACAAGTAGTAAGGCTGTAAAAGCATGTAAATGGAGAAAATTTATTAATCACATGTAAACCAATTAGCAATGGAGACAATTATTTCATTAAATTTCAAAACTACTAAGAAACAACAAAAAATGGTTAATTTATGCCTAAATGTATAAATATTTTTCCCCTAAAATTTTAATAATGTATTAGTAATTATTTGATCTCCGATACCAAAAATTCGATACTCCGACCCCAACTGATACCATTGATTCCGATATTCATAGGAAGGATCCGATACCGATAGTGCAAACCTTTCGTACTATAGCCGAGTCCTATTAGACTATATAAGATAATTTTGCTTTTAATTGTGCCAACTTGTTGAAACTAATGGACCATAATGATTAAGGATCCCATATCAACTTATTACGAGCATGATGAATGATTTGGCATTATGAACAAGAATATTACGAGGGATTGGCGAAAACAATGAGTATGCAAATATTATAAAAATGACTTATATTCAAATATAGTTAATAGGGATTATGTGACATATCTAACTTTGGGTGTGTGTTGTAAATAACACGAGGGAATTTTACTAAGGATTTTCTTATAATTCCTATGTGAGTGTAAATTCTACCATCTTCAGTTAACTTAATTCTAATGTTCACTCCATATGGTTCATTCATTTACTGGATATCTTATTATTTCTTTGTTATTAAGCTAGAAGGCTTGGATGATAATGATGATGCTAGTTCCAGTTTGTTTACATAGCTCTTGAGCATCTTTTGTTTTTCTTACTATGAATTTTTGGTGAGAAGCATACAAAGAGGAGAGTCACTAATCTTACTCACTTTCCTATACTTATTAGACACTGTGATCTCATAGGATTATGTTGATGTTTTAAATGGATTAATGATTACATTGAGAATTTCTCTTAACCCTTCCATTTTTGCGTACTTGGTACCTGTTATTGTGGTCGCTTCATTTTTTGATAGAAGCTACGTGTTGTTAAGTGCATGAATGATCATCAGGCTTGGTGATTGGATCAAACCTTGCTAAAAGGCATTCATATTACCCTTTTTTTGTGTTTCTCACGCATATACTGAAGTGGTGTTTTGGGGGGGGGGGGGGGTTGTGAATGCAAATTGCAGTCTTGATATATGTTTTTCAATAACCTAATGTCGCTTTTAGGCCAAATTATTTTCTGTACAATTCCCTTTGGCTTATACACCTTATATTTATAACAGCAACCCCATAGCTCAATTCCTCATATATCCTTAAAGTAATATATAGGAACCTAGCTATTATGTATCAGACTTCAGGGAAATGGTATGATGAATCTTACTGTAATAACAACTGATCTAGGTCCAACAAAGAGGTATTAGTGATACTTTGGTTGGTTGTTGGCAAAGTGCATCTATTAGGCCCAACCAGTTTGGATGTGCATAAATAGCAAGGTCATGTTCATTATGTGCCTATGCATAAGGGGAATTGGATGGGGAAGAAACTTACGGCAGATTCTCATGTATTCATATAGAACTTTATTTTATTTTTGATTTGAAGTTGTGGATCGGGAGCTCTCTTCAATAGACATTCAATTATGTCAACTTGCAGGTAAGGATGCCATCATCATTCTCCATGTATTATTCCTTGTAGGAATACTCTTTGGTTAAGAAAGTAACCTGCTAAGTCAAAGGATGTGTCATGTGGTATTCCCACCGTTCATTCTCCAACTTCATTCTTGCCTCGCAATCCCCTTCATGGTTTCTAAATTTTCGTTTAATTATTGTCATGTGGCATGCCTCTAACACAGTAAAGTGGAAATGACTGATAGTCCTATAATCCAATCCTCCTCTCAATTATTCATGAACTTTCAAGTTTCAAGAAAGGCTCAAAGACCAAGAGAATTCTAGTGACATTCATTTTAAAAAAAGTAATTGAAAACTATATTGGCCACTTTGTCCTTTTCTTCCTACTAGCCCAAGAGTTAGTAATCTACTCCGAAGATGCAAGCAACATTCTCAATAATTCTTGTGCAAGTTGGAAGTATTAAGAGTTAGGAAGCAAGTGCCAAAGGGGGTGAGTTTGGTCTCTCCGAGTCCCCATGTATCTTCGCACTGTTGTTAAAATCGTTTTACAAGGTTAATCGCCCGATACGAGAGTTACAAATCAATGAAATCAATATGTATACAATATAAACATCAATGAAAGGTTTAATTTCAATTTTCTGTTGCTAGTATTTCTCTTCTATATCTTCTCTCCTTTTCTTTCTCTCTTCATCTGCTTGCTATGGTGGTTGCAGCTTGCTGCTAGTGACAGCACACCGAACTGTAACTGCTTGTTTCTGAACAAATGCCATTGACTGGGGCCAGCCATGTCGGCTGAGTTTATGTATTGTTATGGTTTACTTGTATGCTATTTTTTTCATTATTTTAACATGGCGTAACAAACAGTAATCAAGTTTTCACAGGGAAAACTCTGCTTCTACTTTGTGTTGTCAAGCAACTTTTAATCACATATGGGATGTGATAAAGGATGTTCCTAACCTCCAGTCAGAATACAGTTACATTCTTTGGCATCTTCTTATAGTTAAAGAATATCGATATCAGATGAGGAAGCGAGTTTATTGTAGTAAGTTCGATTAATCTGCACCTATCTATCTCTTTTTGTAAAAGTACTGTGTACGCAATTCTTAAAGCAGTACATTTTATTTTCCTGGAACAGGTCTAGTAGTTCTGTACATGAACAAAGTGGAAATGGCCCTTAGCAAGAAAGCTATTCATTCCAAGGAGGAACTCTTTCGTTTTATAGTGACGCTTCACGCCCTCCTTGAAAGCCCACTGGAGTTTTTCCAGATAATATCAGGGAGGATATTGTTAAGGGGTTTATAGATATATTCTCAAATATAAGGTGTGCACTGCATGTATGCTTTTCCCAGTAGTAGCCTCCTATGGATTTAGTAGTATCAGCAGGGGCTGGCATGTGCATATAGAATATGTCATCCTCTTAAATGATAAGGGGGCATGGGAGAGTTTTTAGTCAGTTTATGAGAATTTTTTTTAGGGGAAAATAAACTTTTACAGTTAGTTAATGCAATGTGCAATGTTTATGCTTGATGCTTACATCCTGGAGGATGCAGGTTCAAGTCACATGTAAACATCTCCATACATGGAGGTAAGGCTATGCACATAAGCGGGAGCCTTGCATGGACCCCCTTTCTATTGTTTGAATTATGTGTATCATGAAAATTTGCTTCTAATGCACTGAATCCTAGGAGGATCAAATTCAAAGTGTTTTGCTTTGGCACCCAGGCGGTTGCTTCTGGTGGCCTTATTTGCATCATTTGATGATGAAAGTAGATAAAGAGTCGAGGCATGTAAACTAGAAGAGGAAGAAAGAGAAGTTTTAAGGGACACAAATTAGTGACATCATTGATGTTTGCCATCTAACCAACTTCTATGTTTTGTAGTTTGCAGTGATCCCCTTTTGTTATTTTTCAACTCTTTCTTTGTGCATTATGGTCTACATTGGTGATATCATTTATTATTTATTGTATTGCTTCCTAGATTCACTCGTATAGATGAACTCTCATGATTTCACTTCATGCTTATACCTACTTCTATGATTGCCTTACCCTCCATAACAATAATGATGAGTGCTGAACTGCTTACATATACCCTTTTGGGATTGGAGTAGTAAGCAAGTGGCATGCTTGGAGGAATCTCACATGGATGATGTAACCCAAGTATGTTTGTTAACTTTGAAACACCTACATACACATAGTATGTGTTTGTGTATATTAGAGTTCTATAGTGTATCTTATATTTGTGTGTATCTTCTCATTTCTTGTCCTTCGTCCTTACAGGTCTTGTTTTCCAATCTTCTAGGTGAAGGACATATGTTGCTTGGATGTGTCTTATCTGAAGCTAATGATCAGGACACTTTTGGTTCTGATGAGGATGTTGTCTTTAGATGGTAAGTTGTACAAACATCTTCTAAAAAAATGCTGGTTATTATCTCTATATTGTTAATGTTTTACCAAAATGCTGCTTTGAGAGAATATATGAAGTCATGCATGGGCTTAATAGGCACTTAAGGATGATTGGGTATGTTCCCAAACTCTATGAAGGACTAGTTTACTTTGAAGAGGGATCATTGTGTATGTTCCCAAACTCTATGTATGGCTTAAAGGGAACTTAATGTTAAGAAGGCCTTGTATCATCTGTACATTAAAAAAGGCTCTCATTGTAGCCCGAATGGATCCCTTTACCCAACAACTTTATGTTAAGGCCCTGAATTATCCTTCTTTTACTACTTTATTTTTTTGGTATGCTTTTGTTGCAGTTATTTCTTATCTGAAACTCATGCATCCATGCGGTTGCTTGGTCAAAATAAGTATACGGCAAACTTGTCTACAAAAACGAAACATGGACCGAAACTAATTTTGCTGTTGACTTTGTGCAGTACACAATAGAGGGAAAAAAAGATTTAGGGAGTCTGGAATCTGAATTCTAGAATTGTTCTTTATGAATTATGGAATTCTTGATTCTGAAACTTGGTTAGCAATGAACCAAATCTAAGTACATCAATTTAGACCATGATGGTTTGTCATTCCGGGTCAACTATCTGAATACTTTGTGTTAATCTGATTTCAGTTCAAAGTGGTTGTTTTGATGCTTATTTTGATCTGGGTTATGAAATTTCCATACATCATCAAGAGAGCTTTGAATTGATTGATTTGGTCATTATGAAATTTCCATACATCTATTTTGGATGCTTGTTTACAAACTTGTATCTCTTAGCTATTTTATATCATTAAGATTTGGTTGTTTTACCTAATCTGATTGAACGTTGATGAATTTTGCTTATTTTAGTGAATGTTGATGAATTTTACTTATTTTCTTTACTTTGTTCATTCTCAATTTCTATTAGGAAAAATGTTTACAGGAAAGTGGTTGTAGAAGCTATACTTTACTATTCTGGCTTCAGTATCCCTTTAATTCATCATGCTACTTATACGGGAGTGCAATTTGTATTTGTGTTGTTAGTGTAGGTTTGTAATGACCATTCACGGGATAATCCTGCATATTGTATTTTTCAATTTCTATTAGGAAAAATGTCCCCACAAAAGAAAAAATTTATCAAGCCTGGGTTCATGTCAGGATATGAGAGGCAAAGATTGGAAAATATTACTAGAAATAAAATAAAAATGGATGCTTTGAAATTGCAACAAGTTTCAAAGCTTGTAATGAATTCCAAGATGGTTACTCGAACAAGTTCGAGTAAGATGGGGAAAAGAAACGCAAGTGAAATAGATGATGAGTATATCCTTGTCGGTGAGGATTTGCTTAGTGAGGAAGATAGCAACCATAATGAAGAATCTTTCGACCCTAAAATGAAGAAGGTAATAAATTTGATATCGAGTCTTCTGTCTTCTGTCATCATTCATTGGAATATCTCACTATTTTTCTTACGTTACAGGTTACAAACAATAATGACTCTTCTGTCCCTAAAATAAAAAAGGTTAAGAATTTGATCATAAATGGTTTTTTTACTGTTCCAGTGTATAGCTTACTACTATAGTTGCAAATGATGAGGAAAGCAACATCTGGGGTCCTCGAGTCTTGATCCTCCATTGGTGTTGGTCTTGACCCTCTACCAATGCTTGTGTTGCCAATGTCTAGTGAGCTCTGATACGCTCTAATACACCAGTGTGCACTTAAATTTCTTCTGATATGCCACTGTACAGTTGATACTTCTTTTGATACTCGGATATCCTTCTATGGAGGTTTGGTTCTTCATTGGTAGAGCTGGTTGAGCAGCATCATGGATGCGATTGAGCTCTTGCAGACCCACGGTGAGCTTCGATCTGATGCCTAGCTTCAACTGGGATCATATCGCAGATGAAGAGTATTTTACTATGGTTTGAGCTTCCTTTCATATATTTTTACTCTTGGTTTGAACTAACTTCTATGTCTTATTAGTGTGTTTCTTATTAGTGTGTTGGACTATCTTGACAACACCTACCCTATATACTGCTACATTTATTATACATTTTTAGGTTGCATACAACAGTCCTATGCGTAGGTCATAAGAAAAGAGCGTGAAGAGCAAGAGGCCCGACATAAGAAAGAGCTTGAGGCGGTCAAGAGTGAGCTTAGGACTGAGCTCAAGGAGGAAGTTATGGCCATGTTCCTGAATGCTCAACTACTTTGTCAACAATCCAATACATCGTCCAGGTAATTTGCCAACTATAAACTTATTATATTGGTTTTTCTCTGTGATTCCTATGTTTGGTTTTCTCTCGTGGCTGCAATTAATGTTTGGTTTTTTTTATCTCTGTGATTCTTCAAACTACTTCTCCATTTTCTTTCTTTCCAGTTGGAAGTTGAACTATGTTACATTGGTTTCTTTTTTGGACTATGATTTTTGGAGTCTGAATTTTGCATACTGCCTTTAAAGTTTGTTTCTCCATTTCCTTTCTTTTAAGTTAGAATTTGTATTTATTACATTGGTTTCTCTTATGGACTATGATTTTTTGGACTGAATTTTGCATAGTCTCGTGTCGGTATCGGTATCGGTATCGGTATCGGTATCGGAACTTAACGTTTGAGCTGCAAAAGAGTTTTGTTTCCCAATTTTTTCCTTCACTTAAAGCTTCCTTTTTCATTTGAAGCTTCCTTTGTCACTTGAAGTTTGTTACTGTACATTAGTTTTTCTGTACAGTAACAAGCTTGTTACTTGTAGTTCCCATTTTTGGACTTGAAGCTTTCCAATTTTTGGCCTGAAGCTTGTTATTTGTAGTTCCCATTTTTTTGTAAGCAGGTCTGTACAGTTTGGAAGAACTGTTAGCAAGTCTGTACAGATGGATTGATCCTTTTGTTCTGTTTTAAACATTCACAAACTAATGTAGTCTAGTATGTACAGTTTGAAAGAACATGTCTTTCTTTTCTGGTGGTTTGTATACAGTTAGCAGGTTGCTAATATATTGGCATATCTTATTTCATTTGCAGGTCCTTCAAAAGCATTCTGGATATGCTAAAATGATGGGCGACGATCTTGTGATGATAAAAAGTTTGGCTTAATTTTTAGGTTCATGTTGGATATACTAAAAACATGGTGTAATGGTGGAGACAATGGGTTCATTTTGTAACTAAATTGTGGGTGATGTATAGTGTTTGGGATTTATTTTGGAAAAGGATGCTTAATGGGTTCAGCATTTTGTATGTAATGGTGGAGACAATGGGTTCATTTTGTAACTGCTGCTGTGGGTGATGTAGTGTTTTGGATTTATTTTGGAAATGGTGGTTAAGGATGCTTAATGTTGCTTTTTGTTGTTTATCAATTGAACATATATAGTTATATATGAATTTTGTTGTCTTCTACTTAATGGTAAAGAATGCTTGATGTTGTTAAGGTTTTTTGGTATTGGAACTTTGATGCCTGGAGATACATCTGAGGACAAGCTTGACAACGTCCATGATTATATGAATTTATGTGTATTTAAATTGTATGTTTTATAGCTGAAAAATACAGACATTAATTTCATAAGTGTTACTTTTGGGACAGTTATGTAATTGTCCTAGATAAAAACGACATTCTTTTGTAACGCTGGCAAATTTGTTTAGGACGGGTGTTACTCGTCACAAACTCTTTTATTTTGGGACGGTTTTGTAAACCGTCGTAAACATGTAATAATTCAAACTCTTTTGGTACGGTTATATTTTTCGACCCTAAAACCAAATTAGGACGGCATTTTTGGTCCTAAAACTTTTTGCCACGCCACCCTAATAGCACTGTCACTTACCGTCCTAAAATTCGTCCCAAATCACAATTTAGGACTGATTTGGGTCTTTTTAAGATGGATTTTTGGGGTCCCAGAAAAACACTTTTTTTGTAGTGTCTAGGGCTCGCAGTCTGGCGCTGCATTGCTCCATGCAAGCCGCTATCCTAGTAACGGTGTCGTGAATGGACTCCTGTGTCCCCTGTTCGTGCTGCACGGTGCGCTCGAGCTCGTCAAAGCGTGCGGTGACCGACGCAGCGTCCCCTTGCGCCTGAGACCCTGGCTGCTCAGCAATCCTCTTCAGCATATCGTCGTGCAGCTCAGCAATCTGGCGGACAATGGTCTCCTCGACTCGGGACGACTCGGTCTGTGACGGCTGTGAATGCGCACTGGAAGAGGGAGCCCTGGATGCCTGCGTCGCAACAAATGCGCCGTAGGACCCCGTACCGTAGTACGTACCCCTCTGAAGACCACTAACAGCGCTCTTCCAGAGCTCATCCTCCGACTGAGGCGGAGAGGGCTGCGATGTACCAACCCCTCCCTCTGCCGGTGTACTAGCACTCTCACGCTCATCACGTAGCCTAATATACTCTTCCTAGAAATCATTGTGCATCTCTATACATCAGTACTTACCTAAATTAGCCTAATAAACGTCTAAAATATTTAATTATTATTAAGTATATGGTTATCTGTATATTCTTCAAGTTGTGTTAAAAATTAACGAAATCTAAATTAGTACTTACATAGCTCTGAGTAGCCCGGTCGTCGATGAGCTTCCCGTCCTTCCGATGGGTGGCCAGGAAGACGGTCACCATGTTTGCGTCCTCACCCCTCTATACCTGCATGTTTATTATATTTTATTCTTTAGTAAAATAGAAAATTATATACTCCTACTATCAATAAAATCTTATATACTGCAATAAATTACATACCAGACGACGGAAATGCTCCGTTATAGGAATAGATCCACCACACCACTTTCCGGCCCTCGTCCTAGCCGCCTTCGCCTTCTCCGACCGCTCTCTGTACCGGGGCTCCTCAAATCTAGCCCTCATCGTGGTCCACTGGTCAGGTGTGATCCAACCAGCAATCGACTTTCCGGAGCGCTGATGAGCTTTCTGATCGTCAATTGCATCACGGATCAACTTGGCGACGACGGCAGGAAACTGCCTCTCAATCTGCTCGGCCCGGTGTGGTGGATAAAAATAAGTCCTCTACAAGAATTACAAATTAAAATAATAAGTTCTAAAAAATGCTTAAAATTATATTAATCATACTAAATTAACTATCTTTAGTTACCTTGAAGTGGGCAAACCAGAATGCCTTTCTCTCTTCCGAGGCATCCGAGTAGTTGATCCACGGACCCCCATAGTTGGACCTTATAAAGGAGCCCAACGCTCTCTGTACCAACGAGGGACGATATCTGTATACAACGATAACCGACGTATTAATGAATATATATATATACAGACATGCATAATATATATATATATATATATATATATATATATATATATATATATATATATATATATATATATATATATATATATTCATTTAACTTACTTCGTAGGACCGTCGGCCCAAATCTCCATCCTCGTCTCGTCCTGAGGTGCGCATGGAGGGTCGCTCTGGTATCGATCCGCCCGGGCGGGAGTAGGGACTACCTCCTCCACCTGCTCCCCACCCGCCATGCTGCTGTCAGCGGTAGGAAGGCTAGGGGAAGGAGTATGATCAACAAGCCTGGAACTGCTCGTCGCAGGTGTACTGCCACCCGGACCTGCGACCGTATGGTACAATGGAGTGCTCGGGTCAGACGATGGTCCGGAGCCATCCTCTGGTAACGGAGCTCTCTGCCCACCTAAGGACACGGCTCGTCCTGGCCTATCTCCGCGTCGTCCTGAGGTGCCTCCGCGTCATCCTGCCATGCTGATAATAACGTTGGAGTTCATAATTTAAGACTACAGAAATATGAATACATCAAAATCACAATTTATGATTAAAAATATAAATAAATACAATGACAGTTTAGAAATATCTGCATACATTGGAATTCATAATTTAAGTTTTCAAAAATGATCATAGTTCATAATTTAAGATTACAGAAATATGAATACATCAAAATCACAGTTTCTCAATCATCCTCTGAAAATTCATCTTCTTCGTTTGCCTCCTCCTCCTCCTCATCCTCTTCCTCTTCCTCCTCATCGTCACTAGCATCTCCTTCGTCTTCCCCTTCGGATACTTGTACCTTTTCTACACAAGTAGATATTGAATGGAGAACTTCTGCTGAGTCGACATCAACTGTATTTGGTACAAGAGGCAGCTCGTTCTCCTGATAAGCCACTTCGTCAACGTCGTAGGTATTTCTGGCTTTAGTCTTGCATACTGCCCACCAGTCGTACCTCGTTGTTCCCCGTCTAGGATATGTTGTAAAATATACGAGTTGAGCTTGACTTGCTAGGATAAATGGTTCGTATCCTTGGTATCGACGACGGTAGTTAATATCCACAAGACCATGCTTGTCAATTTTCCATCCTTGATCTTGTATGGGATCGAACCAATCAACTTTGAACAACACGATCTTGGCAGGCTCTATGCCATAGTTGTACGTCAATTCCACGATCTCTCGTAAGACGCCATAGAAATCATTGCCTGGAGTGACATCTTTGTAGTTTGTAGATTTGATACACAAGCAACTGTTTTTTGTGGAATCAAGATCCAGGAAGCTATCTCTGATGAGAGCATTTGTTGACTTGAACTTAAACCCATTCACGCAATAACTTGGCCATATTTTGACGGCATAAATTGGTCCCTTGGCAAGAGTTCTAATAGATTCATTCTCAAGGATGACGTCCGGACGATCGACCTAAACACGAAAAGATACAAAATTAAGTTTAATGTTAAGTTATTTCTTGTGCAGTTGTGAATGGAGGAAGATTCTAACTAGCTTCTTACGTACATATGCAGTCAACCAAGACGGGAAATGAAGTCTCATTTCTTCTTCTACTTCTTCATCTGCAATGTATGGTCTACTTGACCTCACCTCATCATTAAATTTGCTGAACACCAATAAATATCGGGATATACTCGTTAAATTATAATAACGTAATCAACAAATAGATGACTTGAACGTTGAAGATTTTCACTTACCACTCTAGCTTTTCCACTTCATCCTCCTCGCAGTTGAGTAATATATATAACTGGACAGCCTTTAGTTCCTCATCATTCAAATATCTCTTTTTCAGTTTTCCAGAAGGCTTTCCAAGAGCATTGAAGACTTTTAATAATGCATCATTATATTCTATATCTCCATCGTCGTTCCTCGGAGCTCTTGTTCTATTTGTAGCAATATGAGGCTTGAAATACATTGAACAAAAGTTTGTAATCTCCTCAAGGACATAGGCTTCACAAATAGAACCCTCGACCCGTGCCTTAATTTTCACCTTCCTCTTCAGGTGGTTTAGATGGCGCTCGAACGGGTACATCCACCGATAACCGGCGGGCCCACCAACACGTGTCTCATATGAAAGATGAATTGGCAAATGGTCCATAGAGTCGAAGAATCCAGGAGGAAACACCCTCTCAAGCTTACACAATGTTACTGCAATATCCTTCTCCTGCTTTTCAAGCCGATCGACGAGCAACTTAGTAGAACAAAGATCTCTGAAGAATATGCTAAGCTCTGTCAGTAGATCCCAAACGACATGAGGTAAGAATTCCCGAAATGCCATCGGGATTAACCTCTCCATAAAAATGTGACAGTCGTGGCTCTTCATACCCAGTAGTTTGTTCTCCTTCGGGTCAACACATCTTTTCAAATTCGATACGTACCCGTCTGGAAATTTTAGGTCCTGGATCCACCTACAAAGTTTACCTTTGTCCTTCTTGTCCAGTGAGAAAATGGCCCTGGGCTGCTTATACTTCCCACTGCCTTCCTTTATCAAATGCAACTTTGGACGTCTGCATATTTCTTCTAAGTCCAACCTGGCCTTGGGATTGTCTTTCGTCTTCCCCTTTACGTCCATCACAGTATTTATTATATTGTCAAATACATTCTTCTCGATATGCATGACATCCAGGTTATGTCTGAGCAGATGGTCACTCCAATATGGTAGGTCCCAGAATATACTCCTCTTCGTCCAGTTGTGAGTGCGGCCAAATCCATCACACTTGTACCCCGCTGTAGGCTCTTCAATAGCACTTGACAATTCTTTAACTTCTTTCTATATCGTATCCCCGGACCACCGTGGCGGTGGACTGGACTTCTCTACCATGCCAGCACGAAAAGCATTCCTGTTCCTCCGGCACGGATGATCATTTGGCAGGAACTGTCGATGACAATCAAAGAAGCATGGTTTTCCTCCGTGTTTCAAACGGAAAGCCTTAGTGCGATCCATGCAATACAGACATGCGAGACGACCACGGGTGCTCCAACCCGATAACATTCCATAGGCCGGGAAATCATTGATGGTCCACATTAGTGCGGCCCTCATCTGAAAGTTCTACTTTCTGGAAACATCATATGTGGTTGCACCTACTTCCCACAACTGATTCAGCTCATCTACCAAGGGCTGTAAGTACACATCGATGTTCCTCTTCGGGTTCTTCAGACCTGGAATAATAACAGTTAGGAACATGTAAGGAGTCTTCATACACATCCAAGACGGCAAGTTGTACGGAGTAACAATCACAGGCCAACAAGAATATTGTGAGCCCGAAAGTCCAAATGGGGTAAAACCGTCGGAGGAAAGCCCCAATCTGACATTACGCGGCTCCGAAGCAAAATCGGGATACACTCGATCAAAGTGCTTCCATGCTTCTCCGTCGGATGGATGATCCAATACTCCATCTATTTGTTCCCGTTTGTGCCAACTCATATTATCAGCTGTCTCCTTTGCCATAAATAACCTCTGCAACCGCGGCGTCAAAGGCAAATAGTGCATCAAATCTGTTGGCTTGCGTGCACCAGAAGTCCTTGTTGTACTAGTTGCCTTGAAGCGATCGGCACCACAAAATCTGTAGGCGTCTTCATCCTTGTCGTCCTTATAGTACAACATGCATCCGTTGCGACATGTATCAATTTTTTCATACCCCATCTAGAGCGATCTCACCATTCTCTTGGATCGGTAGAAGTCTTTAGGTAACTTGCCACCCTCCGGCAATATATCTTTAATTAACTCCAGGATTCGGTTGTAGCATTCTTGAGACATGTTAAAATCTGATTTTATGCTCAACAATCTTGTAATCACCTCCAACGGTGAATGGTCATCACAACCAGGATATAAAGGAATCCTTGTATTCTCCAGCAACTCCATGAACTTTGCAGCATTGGCATTCGGTGCCTCCTCAGCTGTATATTGATTGTTCGGATCGAAACTAGGCCCCGCAGCATCGAAAACCATGTTCATCCACCCTTGGTCGTAATCAGCATGCTCGTGGACATCTACATAAGGCTCCACATAAGGCTCCGGCTCGGAGGCTAAAGGCACAAGTTCTTCGTGTACGGTCCACTGATAATAATTTGGCATGAAACCCCTCAAATACAAATGATATGTCACATCCACTTCCGAATGATATTTCAAGTTGCGACATCTCATACATGGACACTTAATTTTTGTACGGTCCATGTACTGAGGGAACGCCTTGGCAAACTGCAGGAACTGTTGCACACCCTGTATAAATTCATCCCGCACACCACACATGTCATCAGGATGACGATTGTACATCCACAAACGGTTCCGCAGATAGTAATTCATATCCATTTTAAGATAATTCTGCAAAGATTGACACAAATAATAATTTATCAGGATGACGATTGTATATCCACAAACGGTTCTGCAGATAGTAATTCATATCCATTTAAAGATAATTACTGCAGAAAGTGAAGACCGACATAAACTGACGCACGAAAGTGACGATTGTACGACCACAAGTTTTATGTTCTTTAACGATATATTTCACATGCATAATTGCCAAGTATGGGGACGAATGGCTCAGAACACAACCCAAAATTCATTCTAGCATACATTAGTTTGAATCATCTATGTTCTGTACATATGGTGTAGTATATGTTCTTATCGAATCTAGTATCTGAAGGATGTAACAGAATCAAGATGAACCCACATAATGTAATACTAAGACATTATCTACTACTAAAAGATGTAGTGATAGGTTGTCGTATCATCATTGCCGAGGGATAGGGGTCGGAGGACAGTCAACTTTATCTACGGCTACATAGTTTCTGTATCGCCAGTCGAATGGCTGCAGGGACTATGTCCTGATCACGATGTCGTACCATAGATTAATGCAAATTCCTTATAGCAAATGTCATACATAGATTTTTGTCTCGCCAGTCGAATGGCAGATAATTATACAAATGAAACTAGCCTTAAATACTGGTACCAACTGCCTGAATATGACAGTCCCTAATTTGTACTGGATTTATCCTACCTCTGAGTTTCACACATATTAAAAAGGAAGGCATTTACTGTTAACAAGATAACCTGTCATGAATTGAACAACAGGCAGACTTCGATTTAGGATTTAAAATATGGTATTCAGGTCAACTTAATTCAGTCAAAGGGTACTGAACAGAAAGTCTAATTAAGACTTTCAACTAAGCAGGCAGCCTGGACTGCTGTTCAGAACTTGGCAGGCAAAATCCCATACCATCTGATGACAAAATTATATACACCCTTGCCCAAACCATTTGTTTCAGTAGGTAAAATATTCCAGGTTACTCAAGTAACCTATCGTGCAACATTTGGTGTTAACAGCATTCTTTGTTAATTGTAACATGCATACTATCATATCCCAACTCTGCCAAAACCTGACCAACATACCCTACACTAATCATTCCATATTTCAGTAATGTCAGTGAGCTAAATCATACTCAACTGTCGAGAATACTTAGGAGAAAACTCATTCACAGGATTAGTATCCATCCTTCGTGACATAGCTGAAATTTTATAGGACTCGATAATAATTATTAGTCAACTTATTCATCATTTCAAAACCCTGAAAATGCCCAAAAAACTCCCAGTATCAGTAAATAGGGCTCGAACCCTAAATTAGAATTCGAATCCAAGCAAAACATCAAATTGACAGTTGATATGTCCAAAAAACTCCCAGTATCAGTATATAGGTGTCACACTGTGAGTCTCGTGTCCATACAGTGGGACACGACGTGTCCAAACCAACAAAATAGGTGTCACACGAACTAGAAGCGAGTCCACGCTCTCGTGTCCCCCGCAGCGAGTCCACTGTGAGTCTCGTGTCCCCCGCAGTGAGTCCACGCTCTCGTGGACACGAACTAGAAGTGAAAGAGAGAGCTAGAAGACGAGAAGAAAATGGGAAGCGGAGACAGGGGAGAGTTACCTGAGGAGGAGCTACCTGAGGAAGGAGAAGGAGGAGAAGGAGGAAGGAGATCGCCGGAGGAGCGCCGCAGAGGAGGAGGCCGGAGGAGGGAAATCGTCGGAGAAGCGTCGCGGAGGAGGAGCACGCGAAAAATTGGGGGGGAGGGGAAATTTGTGAATGATCGAAAAGGAAATCCTCGCCGTCTATATAAAATATTTAGCGACGTCCTTCTCGGCCGTCGCTAAACGTCGCTGATATTTAATAAACGGCGACACTGCTTAAAATACGTCGCTATATCAGCAACGTGTACCGACGAACTTGCGACGCAGATTCCCATTTAACAAATTGTAACCGCTAGACTTCGCTATTAGTCGCTGTTGGCGACAAACAGCGACGTCTTAGATAAACGTCGCTAAACCCCCAAAAATTAGCGACGTTCTTTCTTGGAGTCGCTAAATACGTCGCTGATATGACTTATTTTGGTAGTGTACGTTGCGTCGAGCCGTCGCACATTCGATCGCAACGATCCTTCGCAACGCCTTGAGTTCGAATTCACCACCCAACTATTTTCGAAGTCTGGCTATACAATTTATCTTGATACGATTTTCTTTGTTGACTTGCAAATGCATCAACATTCAGGAATACGTCCGCTAGGTTACTTACCTAGACACCGTGCTTAAATTCTTCCGATGCAACTTTAAATTGGCATTGCTCAAAAGTCACAATCTATCTGACACAAAAGTTTGCATCGAGGCGATGGTGCTCAAGACAATAATCGCTTTGACTCAAAGTCTCTATGATGCATCTTACGTTCGATTCCTAATGCGTAGGAACTCACTGGCCAAATTCCCAACTTATCCGTTTCGTAACATCGAATATAAGTTCTATCCACGCAAGCTCAATTGCAAGGTGAATCTAATTCTAATGATATAACTCGTAAGTCATTCTTTTATCGTTCTCTCTCGTGCATAGCACGATTCTCACAATCGTCTATCCGAATCACCAAGTTCGTTGGTAAATTTCTAGTTCAATCGCCGACCAACATAACCATTCAAGTATTCATCCGACAAATACTTAAAATCTATCTATATCATTCTCAATCGAAAGTTGTTCCAATAATTTTTGATTGCCTAGACTTATCGTCAATATGCACCACATTGTAATTGTTATTGATGCAATTTCATATGCTATATCGCATGGGTCATCTTACGGTCTGTAACATTCAATTTGATTTGGCGGTCAAGTCTTCTAGGGTTAGCTGCCCTAAAGGTACGCTCGATAATTGTGGATCATCACCGAAGGACAGTACTACGAACCATGCTATATCTTATTTTGGAGCCAAATCACGTTCCGACAATTTCTATGCGACTACCCAATTTCGGACAAAACTATTTCTATCGGTACAACTGATGCGCAACTATCCTCCGAGTACAGCCATGCACTACCGTCGATGATTCTGCTATTTACGAAGCATCTTCTCGTATTGAGTTTGAGTCTATCTTATTTGCGATCGACACACGAGATGCCATACGCATCGAACAATCGTCGATGACGTATAGTCTCGTCTTGATCAATCACAAAGTTCATGATCAACCAGTTCGTTCATTCTCGTATTGTTATTTACAAAATTTTGATAGCGCGAGGCACACTCCATTTTGTATTCTCACATCGTGCTTACGTTTTCTTACATATCGATCTTGATACGTCGTATCAATTTCGATAGAGTAAGGGTCAACTTTGATTCTGTTTCAACGTCGACAACTTGCATTGCATACGTCCAAGTTCTCCACAAACATTTTCGTACGTCTCGAATCATTTCTCGATTTGTTGCATTCTGTTATGTTTCGATCGCGTAACTGAGTTACCGATTATCTAACATCGAACCCTCGAGTTATATGATCACGCCCTCTAAGGTTTTGCGTGTTTCAGTCGTACGAGTTTTGCCGTAACGTAACCAACTATCTCTTAGGCACTATTTACCCGCATCAACCAACTCTTCACCGAAGTCACACATCGTGCAATCCGATTATAATTCGCCTCGCCCAATATTTCTATCGATATCGTAAGTCGTGCGATTCGATTCGCCTCGCCCAATATTTCTACCGAGATCGCAAGTCGTACGACTTATTTATAAGTTCGAGTTTTTTCTTTCCCGTCGATCCGATTATTGCTTCAAGGCATAATCGTTTCGCTAGTCTCAGTCGTCCGACCGACTTATAATTTTCGTCCGACGTATCATTCATTGATACGAGTCTCTTCTTATCGTCCCAACCGATTTTTTAAGAACACTTGCATCAACATACCATCATACAAATTTCTAATCGAGTCTCGGTACTCTCCCGTCCGTTGCGGACAATCCTTCCGCAATTCTCACAATGCGTCGATGCAATTTATTGCACAAGTGGTATATCATATACCATTCAGAATCGAGTCATTCATCGCATACATGGTATGGCATATACCACTCGAAATCAAGTCATTTCTCTCACTTTATACTCACTATGAACCAACAATCTCTTCCGACTCACGATTTGCGCAGTAATCGTACTTGATCACAACCGTAACTTTGATTAAATCAAATCCGACACAACTCGGCCAATGTTTTCATTTGCCAACACAAGTTCGGTGTGCAACCGAACGATTCGTTCTATCGATTTATGATTTTAGTTCCTTCTATTGCATCTTGTGCAACGATTTATTTCCAATCTCCTTTGCACTCCATGCAACGATTACTTTGATATGTGTTGCACCACGTGCAACAGTTTACATCCGACACGTGTTGCATATCGTGCAACGATTTATTCTCGACTTTCAAAGTCAATGCTCAAATCCGTTCAACACATTCGATATTGACTTATCACTTTCATTACAACGCATTATTTAAGTTTTCATATTGGTGCAACCAATACTCACAACCCATTGTACTTCGTGTATAATTTTATTTTTCATTCAACATGTTACATTGCACAACATCTCAAATCGTATTTCACAATTTGTTGCACTTACAGCAACTAACATTTCACGGCTCGTTGTACTTAATGTAATAAACCCTTCGCGACTTTCTTAGCAAACATCATGTAATTTCTAAAATACATACGGAAAAATTAAACGATTTGTATTAGACTTATTGTATGGAACATCTAGTGCGGCATCGAGTAGAGTCAAGAGTGATTCGATTGGTGGTGGGCAACTTTTAGAATTGTAATGAAGCGAGCATCCAGAGAAAATTGAGCCTAGAGCTCTGATACCAATTTGTCACGTCCCGACCCAAAATCATCCAAATCATCGTCCTCACAGGGGACATGATGCCGCATGAGCCTGGAGTTACGCTCGTGCAAGGCAAGATGACAAATTCTTCAAATGGTTATCTTTGAATTGATATTAGCAATGAAAGAAAAACAGAGTATACGAAACAATTCTCTTTATTGATATTCGAACGGAGATTACAAAGGCTTTCAATAGCCCAACTAAATTTGCCAGGTTGGCTACAACACTCAGGTTCTCTCTTGCCCATAAAAGATTTCACCGTTCCATACATCATGCCTTCTATATCTCGGCCGTATCAATTCTGTTGCAAGTCCGAGCGTCAATGCGATCGCACGCTTCAATACGCTTCGGCATTCCAAGTCTCAACGCATTCAAGCGATGCTTCGCCATGAGCAATCTATTCCCTGCACCCTGCATGAAAGCTGGTGGGGGATCAGTACGTTCGTCCTCGCATGTACTGACGAAAAGACCTTCCTTGTAAACCGATATTTTAGTATTTATGTTCAATCATGCAACTTAGCTTATGATCTTGCTATATTCTCCTTAGGGTCGATTTCATGGCATATTCGAAAGCGTAAAGCATGTTATCATGGCAAGCATGTTATTCGAATTGAATAGGCAAGCAGGCAAGCAATCTCGTATTTGTTTCGTGACGCGACTTCTTACCAAGTCGACGCACTCGCCCTTGCACTGACGTAAGATGAATATGCCCCATTCCTTTCCTGACATATTATGAGTACATCTCTAAGCAGGATCTATGTGTGTTGGACACATACGTGCCTGCACTTTCAACCCATCATTTCTTAACTATATGAAGGTCTTGGCGTATCCGTGCCGGAATGGACCAAAGGCGTTTCTTTTCTTTCTTTTTTTTTTTTTTTTTTTCTTTCTTTCTTTCTTTCTTTTTTTTTTTTCTTAAATTGGGTAGCCCGGCACCTCTTGTAGTGGGTTGCTGTCCCAATTACGGAGATCTACCGCTGCATACCATCATTTAAGGCTTTTCATATCTCGCTAAGCGGTCGTTAATCGTCTTACGGATGTGCGCCTATCAAAGATTATATCCCTTCTAGGCCGAACGGTCCCGGTGCCCCGGCGTAACCCGTTCGGAGGGAGCATTCCGTGCACGAAAAGATTATCTCAATTATCTCAAGTCCATTCCATTCGACCATGCATCGCACTATTATTCAAACAACCAAGCATAGTCTTGAGTCCGAGACTCAGACTTTATTATCTCGTATTTCTTCCGTTAACTTTCTATGTTCTTACATTTCATACTTCGTTTCAATGGCATCATGCCTTAACTCAATGTTCGTCAACCGAACGATCCGAAGGTCCCGAACACCTTTCGAGGCATTATGTCATATCTGACAGTTCCGTCACATTCATGCCACAACTGTATTCTTTTGCAACGAAGCCATCTTTTATGATCTTGTGCACGTAGGCACGTTTCGACATATTTATCATCTTTTCTTTGCGTCATGCACTTGCTGCACGCATCGAAGCCGTATTTCCATGTTCTATGCCTTAATGTTCAATATTTGTGGCTTGCACGCTAGGTCGCTCGCCTATTGTCTTTCAATGTTCTAGCCTTCTAACTCATGCGCGAAGGCACGGAATAGCTCGTACACGAAGGCACTCGCCGAATACAATTATGCCATGTTCTTGTGGCTTACGCACTGAGGCGCTCGCCTTTGCGATATCCAATGTTCTATAGCGACTCGTGCATTTGATACACGTTTTATTTCAATTGTTCTAACTAGTGTTCGACACACACTATGATTTATCTTTCGATCGGACCACGCCCGTGGAGTCGATAGGTTAACTTAGCATACAATGATATATTCTGACTTAGGCAATGAAGGAGTAAAAAGAAGAGTCAATCCTCCCACCTTGAGTTGGTACGCCTTGTCGTTTTGCCAAGCCGATGTGGCTCGATTTTATAACTTTGTTGCACGACCAACTCTCCTGACTTAGCCATTCGAGCACTTCGCACTTCATTGAATTATACGTCCGATTTGGCTTACCGTGCCCAAGTTCCAGTCCATCGTAAGGCGACGATTTGGTTTCGCGGAACCCTTACTGAATAAGGCAAAATGTCGACCTCTAATATTTTAGTGTAAACGTATAGCCTGCACATGAAACCAACTAAAATCTATACTTGCATCGATTCGGACTTACATCTTGGTCGATTCGATTTCTTAGAATCTTCGAGCCGTCTCAACGCACTTATCCTTCGGGGCAATACGACGTTTCGCATCGATTCAACTCGATGCATTCTTTGGGACAAGGCAACTCTTCGTATCGACTTAGTTCGATGCATTGCTCGGGACAACGTAACTCTTGTATCGATTCACATCGATACATTTCATTCGGTCAACGCGACTCTTTGAGTTAACGTCTTAGCGTAATGCGCCGTGCGGAGCGGGGTATTACACTCGGGATCGGGATGGTGGTTTTGAATCTGACTTTCGAAAAGTTTCTAATGCTTCAAGGTGTGAAGCATGTACCTGCTATCGCAAAGAACCTGATCTCGGAAGGCCTACTCTGCAATGCAGGCCTCATGATGGACATCAATGCTGGCCAGATGGTGATGTCCACAAAAAAAACATATTCGGAAAAGCTTTTTATACCGAAGGAATGTTCAAAATTCAGCTTGTAAATCAGTCCAATATAATTAATGCAATCACTCCTTCTGCTTATACTCTTGAGTTGTAGCATAATAGGCTAGGACATATTCATTGTAAACGTATAAACAAAATGTCTAGTCTAGGACTTATCTCCAAATGTGGGGGTAAGGTAGAGAAATGTGAAGTTTGTGCTCAAACAAAGATCACAAGGAAACCCTTTCCTCGGGTTAATCGAAGTACAGATCTTTTGGAGTTGGTACACTCCGATATCTGTAATTTCAAACAATTCTCTACAAAGACCAGGATGAAGTATTTTATAACCTTCATCGATGACTTCTCAAAGTATGCGTTCGTCTACTTGCTGAAGGCTAAAGACGAAGCATCCGAGAAGTTCAAGGAGTTCAGGGCCAAAGCTGAGTGGCAGATTGGACAACAACTCAAGAGAATAAGAAGTGATCGAGGTGGAGAGTACAGGTCTCATAAATTTGTATCGTTCTGCAAAGAACATAGAATTGTCAATGAGACTACGGCTCTGTACTCTCCTCAATCAAACAGAGTAGAAGAGAGAAAGAATAGAACGTTGACAGAAATAATTAACTCAATGCTGTTGACTGTAGGTCTTCCAAAATACTACTGGAGAGAAGCTGCATTGATGACCACTTTTATTCTAAATAGAGTGTCTCATGCAACTTCAGACATTACTCCTCATGAACTCTGGTTCAAGGTCAGACCTAAATTAAATGTCATTCGAGTGTGGAGGTGTCTGGCTTATGTCAAGTTTCCAGATTTGAAGATTCAGAAGCTTGGGACAAGGACTACAAAGACGATCTTCTTGGGGTATGCCGAGAAGAGTGATGCTCGAAGATTCCTTAATATTGAGTCAAATTATATCATTGAATCTCACGACGTAGAATATTTTGAAGACAAATTTGCAAGGCACAAGAATATTGTTCTTGCGGATATTTCGGAGAACAATGAGGGTGCGCAAGAAACTAAAGTTTTCAATAAAGAAGTAGTCCAAGAAGATGTTGTTGAAACAACGGTTGAACCAGAACTCGCTGAGCCGTCAGCGAAGCATGTGAGGAGGCCGAAGGAATTCGGAAGTGACTTTGTCACCTATCATGTGGAAGTAGATCCGCTTACCTATGATGAGGCGATGAAGACTAGAGACGCAATTTTCTGGAAGGAGGCGATTGACAATAAAATTGATTCCATCACCTCAAATAACACTTGGGTGTTGGTTGATCTTCCTAAAGGATCGAAACCCATCGGATGCAAATGGATCTTCAAGAAGAAGATAAAAGCAGACAGAACTATTGACAAGTTCAAGGCTAGGTTGGTAGCCAAGGGGTTTTCTCAAAAGCAGGGGATCGACTACTTTGACATATATGCTCCAGTAGCCCGGATGACCACCATCAGAATGTTGATTACTCTCGCAGCGATACATAAGATGGTTATATATCAGATGGATGTGAAAATGGTTGTCCTAAATGGTGAGCTGACCGAAGATATTTACATGTAACAACCAGAGGGATTTGTCATCAAGGGTTTTGAAGACAAAGTCTGCAAGTTGGTGAAATCCTTGTACGGTCTTAAATAGGCTCCCAAGATGTGGCATGAGAAATTTGACAAGGTTATAAGGTTAAATGGCTACATGGTCAGCGAGATGGATAAGTGTGTTTACACAAAGTTCGCTGATGGAAGAGGTGTGATCATTTGTCTGTACGTAGACGACATGCTCATCCTAGGTACGGATATGGGCTGTGTCACAGAGACAAAGAAGTTCATCTCGAGCAAGTTTAATATGAAGGACTTGGGGGAAGCTGATGTGATCTTAGGGATCAAGATTATTCGGACAGACACTGGACTAGCGCTGTCACAGTCTCATTATATTGAGAAGATCATATGTTACGGGTATCAAGATCTTCTAGGGATCGATACACCTTATATGTGTGATATGAAGCTGAAACCTAATTTAGGGGAAAGCATCAGGAAGTTGGAGTACGCAACCATAATCGGAAGTTTGATGTATGCTACTACTTGTCACTACCACATTTTAGATTGAGGGTATTTTGGTCATTTGTGATTTTTTTTGAAATTTATTTAATTTAATTAATTGGTGATTGTGATTTTTGACTTGACTAGTTGACACTTGTAGACTAGCCTAGAAGCTAACCCTAGCTATGGTGACCCTAGTCTAACTTAAGTTAACCTACTTTTAGTCATTAGAAATTAGTTTTAAAGTAGGAAGGTTAAGTTAAGTGAAATGGTTTCATGAATCATGACTTAACTTAATGACTTGTGATTTGCCAATTTCATGACTTGGAATTAAGCCATAAGCCCATGACTTAAGCCAAAAACCTAACTAAACCCAACCATGGCAGCCACAATTATGGTTTCCCCTTGCCTCTAAGTATTCTCTTAGTGTGTTCTTGCCTCTTTTATTCTTGACCTAGATTTTGAAGGAGAGGTAAATTCCCATTCCCCTAAATTCCTATTTAATTCATTTCAACTCCTTTTTAACCCTAGTCTTTTGCATTAGGATCTAATTATTGTTTGTTTACTGATTCTAGAGGTTCACCTCTGTTTTCGTGTCATTTGGAGCTTGGGAGTTGCTATTTGGAATCATTCCATTTGAAGCTTTTCTTGAGTATTGACACTCAATAGGTAAACCATTTAAACCCATTGTTTTTCCTGTTTTCTTTGCATATAGGGCTAGATCTAGGAGTCCCCTAGTTGTCCCCGAAATTTAGGCACAATTCGTGTCCATTTGGTGTCCGTATCGGACACGTATCATAGTGGATACCTAAGTGTTTGTAAATGCCCCTTAGGGATTTATTTTCGTATTTTTAAAATCTAATTTCATAGATCTGTAGATCTTCATGTGGGTATGAACTTTTGTGAAGGGTGATATGCATTTTGTGTCGGTTTGTGTCATGTTTTTTTGGCTTGGACACGTTGCACGAGCCCTAGGCTGTGTCCTGTCTATCGGGGTCCATAACTCGTGACACAGGACACTTTGGGACACAAAATTTCGTGGAGAGTAGGGGGAAATGTCTAACATCATGCTCCCAAAATTTGGGAGCAGATGGTTGAGTACACACGGAGAAATCACGCCCATATTGGCCACGTGCTGGCAGCCTATACGTGCACAAACACGCACAAACACGTGCTCGTGTCCACTGTGGACACGTCGTGGACACGTGTCAGGCTATTCCACGTGTAGACCTACCCTAGGCGACCACGTGGGTGTGTGCACGTGATACAAAGTGTCGTGTGTCGTGTCCTACACTCGTATGCATGCGTGCACGAAACTGTGTTATACTGGATGCACCCCACGTGTTTACAATATGGAGGACACGTCTGTATCGTGTGGTTGGGACACGATATGACTCACAGGACACTCTCATATTTATGACACTAATTACCAACCTATTAATTGTGATTTAGATGTTTAATTTGATTTCAAATTCATGATTCCCCTAAAGGCCTGATACTCCATTGATACGACAGAACTGAATGGATTTTTCTAATTTTTAAAATGCATTTTAACTGATTAAATGATGTTAAATGTTTAGATTAGATTTACCTATATGTGTATTGAATGATGATTAGGTTAGTGTGTGATTTGTGTGGAGCAATGGGGTTTCGAAAGTAGAATTGGTTTGCTAACTGCTGTTTTCATTAACTATCATTATGTTGAATATCTCAGTCACACTTTACACACACACATGGTTTTTCATACTGTTTTGATGTCATTAAGTTGCAAATCTCAGTCACACACACACACACTTGTACAGTCACTAATGCACACACACACAGGCACTCATGTACACACACACATATATTGATTCCTGTCACACTATTAGCCTATATGTAAACCCTCACACACACCCACTACTTCCTGTCACACACAGGAAACACATATACACACACACACACACACATGATTTACATATCTCTCTATGTGTATGTATATTTACATATATATATATATATATATATATATATATATATATATATATATATATATATATATAATATGGGTAATAGATATACTAATGTGAATGTGTAATGAGGTAATGTAATGCAAATATTGCATTGCTTATGTAGATAATGCGTATATAGATGTATGGCCTTGTGTATGGCTCATTGCCTATGTAGTTAGCCTATGGTATCCTAATAAGGTAAAAATATATATATATATATATATATATATATATATATATATATATATATATATATATATATATATATATATATATATATATATAATGTGGGTAATAGATATACTAATGTGAATGTGTAATGTGGTAATGTAATGCAAATATTGCATTGCTTATGTAGATAATGTGTATATAGATGTATGGCCTTGTGTATGGCTCATTGCCTATGTAGTTAGCCTATGGTATCCTAATGAGGAAGACGTGTATATGGATTGTGTCCACATGACTTTAGTGCATTATAGACTAGTGTGACTTGAATGGTGTGTACTTGTTTAGGATAGTGGTTAGAGACCCTAGGTTGACTTGTTAAGCCTAGGTTTGAGCTAACTAGACTAGAGTTGGCCTAGTTTGACTGTTAGGGTTGACTAGAGTTGACCAAAAGTTGACTTTAGCCTAGATTGACCCCAAACATCTTGTAGATGCATTGTAGCAGTCTGTTATATTATTTTAGACATGTAGTGACTTGTACTGTTCTATAGGAGACATACACCACTCCTCGGACAGTAGATTCTCTTTAGATACTCAGGTTACCAGGCGAGTACATTCACTGATAGTTTTTATTATCTTGATATCTACTATATCCGATTCAGTTGTAGTGTCTTACTTGATTTCCAGACACGATAGTTCACGGACTAGTAGATGTTGGATCATGTCATGAGATGTTGTTCCTAGATTACTTGGTATACTGGTACATTGCTCGATTTGTTACCTGTACTTGTATAGACACCGATTCCTAAGGGAACTTGCTACCCTCTTATGGAATCCTGCGTCATGACGTGTCATGTATGGATCCTTTATACTATTCGGGGATGGAGAGTTATTAGTGGTTGTGTGATCAAAATCCCCACTTGTTCTATACACTCGTACTTATTATTGTTCATAGCTATACCCTCGCTCACAACGGGTAAAGCCTGACCCCACTCGTTCATAAATTTCCATGGTGACCGACCTTATTCTGCTCAGTTGTACACTTGTTCATAGCCGGTCAGATGGAAAGCCTGATCATGTTTCCCAAGCCGATCACATAACACACTAATAATTCAAGGCACCTTTTATATTTATTATCATAGGAGGCTAAGTTCTGTTCGGGAGATGGGTTACAACTCCGGTCCTTGTTTGATTTAAGGGTTGTAACTCGGTTTTCGAATAGTTTCCAAGTCATCCTATATGTATAATGTCGTCCTATTCAGTACTCACATCTGTTATACATTTCCTGCTAATTTTACCCTGTATTTCATATGTTCTACATGCTTTTATGCTATACTTTGATTGGAGGCTAGGTTATGTTCCGAAGAAGGATTACAACCCCGGTCCTTGTTTGGTTTACGGGTTGTAAGTCGGCTTTCGAATGGCTCCCAAGTTTTCCCATATCTTTGTCTTGTATTTTATTATACTGTCTCTTATAGAATTTGTCAATTCATATGGAACTGCTGTTAGTGTTTGTACTTGCTTATTTTCCTGACAGGATACCGTTGACATATTACAGATGTTTCTGAGGCAGGCTGCTCGACCTACTATGAGGTCGAGACAGATAGAGATTTAGGCCAGGGCTGTGGCCTGATAGTTGAGCCACTAGATTTTATACTCCCAGAGTAGTTAGCTTAGTTAGACTTGCCTGGACTGCGATCTAGCTTTTGTCTCCAGAGAAACCCACAGCTGCACCTCCATGGTATTTTTATTTCTGGATTTCGTTATCTTCTAGAATTTTTTCTTAAATCTGAGATTTTTATTTTTATTTTTGGTTTTCTTATTGTTGTATGTGTCATGAATTAAGGAGCAATTGCCATGGCTCTGTTTGATCTGTACAAAATCTTCTTTATTATGATTGTTTATTTCACTATGGCTGTTGTTAATATTATCTTTACTATGGCTTATGTTATTTTGTTCACTACTAGAGTTAGTATATCCAAAAGGTATAGTGGTTGATAAATGGTATAAGTGCTGACTGATGATTGCCGGAAGGAAATTATGGCAATGACAATCTCATGATGTAAGTAGCCAATGGCTTTGCAAACGATGTTGCCCAATGTTCAATTCATCAAGGAGTCTAGAATATCGATTTCTACAAAGATTTGAATATTTATGATTGGGAGTATAATATGAAAGATTGCATATAGAAAATTTATCAAAAATGTAAAAGAAATTTATGGATGATAAGTCCACAATGTGAGGACAAAACATGATTATGGGCTATCAAGGACAACAAAAAAGTTGGAGTATCAATTTTTCGTAGGAAGTAATGAAATTTTTTCGTAGGAATCAAGCCTTTTTATTCTTGTTGTTTACATCCATTTTAATTTTATTGTTACCACTTACCATATGATTATTTCTTGTATATCTGAGAATATGAGTAACTGTAGAAATTTCTATTGATATGTTTGTTTAAGTTTAACATATTTATTTTGCTAAGCTTATACTACTACTGAGTTCTGACTCATTCTCTTCTACAGGTAGCATTGGACATTGACTACCATCATAACATGTTAGCTTCCCATAAAAAGGTGAACCCAACGGAAGTGATAGTTGGATGGTAAGATTCGTTAACTTTATGTTCTATTCTAGGCTACATATAGTGATGCATATATACTATCCATTTTAATCATGTATAAGTTCATCTAGATTTTTTTAACTACAATAGTGTATATATATATATATATATATATATATATATATATATTCAATCACGACCAGATTATGCAATGGCTTACGGTAAGCATTTTACCTCTTCTTATATCCTGTTTCTTTGTCAATGTGAGGATGATTTGTAACGCCCCAGTCCCAAAATACGTATGACCGAGTACGTGAACATGCCAGCTGCACATATACGAAGAATACTCCAATATATAGAATTCTCATATATGCATATAAGCTGTAAATAAAATAATCACAGGCCAGAATAACATATCTAATCTCATCACAGCTCAACACAGAAGATAATAAAGTCCAAATAAATAAAGCAGAGTATCAAAAGATAGCCGGGTGAACATACTCACTCCAAACAGCTATGAAAAATAGTCTCACAAGATCGGAGTCCAACCTCCGCAAAAATAGAATTGAAAGAGATGTAAAATAATGTCCACTAATGTCTCAAATAAGTAATAGACTAGAAATCAGTAAGGACTGCCTCGTCATCTATGTAGGATAGCTCCAACGTCGATCCGTATTCCTGTAGAAATTCCTCTAAACCTGGAGAGATAACCAGGTCCTCAGGGGACATAGCAAGATACGAGAAAACACCATGCCATATAAACTGTGATAATATAATGAGAGAAAAAGGTATGCATGCAATCGGGTTCCTGACCACTCTGCTGTGAATATGCAGTTGAGATACAATCCTTCGACGCATGAGCCCTGGCTGTAAATGGGATCGGCATAGTTCCCATAGAGGGTACCAGGGGACTACGTCCATAACGCTCAGGAAGCGTCAGAGGGCACCATGTGCAAGGGGCTACGTCCATAACGCTCTGGGAAACGTCAGAGGGCGCCTGGAGCCTGCGTCTCCGGAGGAGCGCACAGATAATCAGGGAAGTGCAAAGAAGCCCATACGTCAGGTATTGTTCTTCCCACCCAATGCCTAGTATCATCATCTCCATGACTGATATGAACCTCTAGTAACCGCCAAGTCTTCTAACATGCAATACTATTGGCAGTTACTCCTATCCGTCGCACGCTCCATACGTATCGGTGGCCAGCCGACTACGCGGGTACGTGTCCTACATGCGACTCACATCACGTGATACAACAAATGTCAAGGCCGTATGAGATATACCAATACCTCAACATCAACGGGTGGTCACTAGACTAAGTCAATGCAAGAGAAATAAATAAGGCGAGAAAAACGACCGATAGAGTCGCTTGCACCCAAGTGTGACTTGGACGCACAGTTTAAATATCAAGAAATAAGAAATGCTAAAAATAACAACTAAAAATAAGAAATATAATAATCACAGAGTAAGGTGGCAAGGTATCTTGCCTGATGGTGCAAAGTGGCAAGTCCAAGTAATCACAATGTCAGCCAAGAAACGTCACAATCTCCAAACAACTCCGGACGCTGAAATAAACATCAAAAATGCACTCGGTGTAAAAGATATACCTAGGAAATGCCTGTCCAAAAGTCAAATTCTGGATCAGGGGCAAAATCATAATTTCGGGTCAAAACGATGTCCGCCGTTGGACCCGCTTTGCACCAAAACGCGTGCCAAAGTCTACGGTCTCTAAAGTCGTCAAACTAAATGTCTACAATTTCAGTTTGAGGAGAGAAACTCAATGGTATGTCCATTTTTGGATTTCGATGAGCCGTGCACAAAATCTCCCGTTTGAGTGGGTCGCGGGCCCGCCAAAAATGGGTTCCGATTCGACCTTCTCAGAATTGAACCAAACTTGGCATAGAGGACCAAAATTTCAATCTGGACCTGTTGGCGCAAGTTTCGTCTCGAATCGACGACTGTACACCAAGTTATGGGCAAGTTTGTAAAACGCCGATACGGGGGTATCTCGACGGATACGTGTTGATTTCGTCGCGCACACGCAACAAAACCGAGTTTCGTCAGTTCCCACACGTCCGCAACGTCCATACGCGCCTTTCGATGCGTATAGTGCGCGACCACATCGCCCGGTTTTTCGGGGCGCACGTCGTATCGGAGAAAATTTTCTAAAATTTACTATTTAGAAAACAGTTTTTCACACAAGTTTAACACGGATTTAATTCTTGCACAGAAATTGAAATACGGATCTAAAGGTTGCGTTTTAATTGTGGTTATGTTGTCAACATATTCGTTCAATTAGTTCCTACAGTACTTTACTGTACAGCAAGAAAATTGGCCGACAAGTTGTCGTTTTTAAAACAGTTTTTAGCGTTTCAGAAAATAGATTTTTCTTCAACTTCGTCTCGATTTTTCGAGCAAGTCGATGGGTTGTTTCGAAATCCATCTAGAGGATCTCGGAGAGGGTCAAGTCTACTTTCCAGAAAATCTTACGGATCAAAAATTGGTGCTACGAGTAAAAAGTTACATCGTAGAGAAGTATGGTACCTTGAGTGGGAAAACTGCTCCGTGGGTGACGCAGGACTGACTTCCGATGCTCTGTTCGTCGCGCACAAAGCTCCGTCGCTGGTGAAACGAAGTCGTGGGCGAAGAGGATATGATCAGCCTCAACTTTCGTTTTGGAAGTTTAGGGTTTCAAGATTTGTGCAAGAAGATATATATATATATCAAGTTACTCTCAACCCTAATACTAATGGGTTTTGGATTAACCCGATTTCCACTATTCCATGGATTCACGCGCGCAGGGGGGGGGGGGTTTCTTTTGCTCTACTGCTGTTGTGGGCCCGCTCACTTAAAGTGAGCGGCTGTGCTCACCTCTTTCTCTTTTTTTTTATATTCACTAAAGGCCAACCATTTGGCCTGAGCTTCCCTCGGCCAAGCCTGGCCGTCCCCTTGCTGGGGTTGAGCCGGGCCCCACCAATTATTATATTTATATTATTATTATTTTTTTTTAAACACAATCACCACTACTTATATGCATATATATATTTATATATATATATCTATATCAAGCTATAAATATATTTATATATTATTTTAAGCTATAAATAAATTCTCAAAAAATTTACCAATAAATTCCTAAAAATTCTTGAACTTATTATATTCCTTATTTAATAGAAATATTAACATGCACATATATAATAATGTATATATACACATACTTTAATTATACTAATAACTTAGTAGTAAATAAATCCATAACTAATGAAATACATAACAAAAATTAATTTAATTTATAAAAATCAATTATAAATTATGGGGGTTTACATCCTACCCAACTTAAAAAAATTTCGTCCTCGAAATTAAACTAAGGTCGGGGGATCGAATGCAATGCAAGAAAATTAATAGTAATTTAAAAGCTCAACAGCAAGACATACCTTCGTCTTCAAACAAATGCGGGTAGCGGTTCCGGATGTCGTCCTCGCGCTCCCAAGTAGACTCCCCTGGCGAATGATGCTTCCATGCCACGCGAACCAATGGAATAGATTGATTCCGCAACACCTTCACTCGGCGATCGAGGATACCTACTGGTTGCTCTTCGTACGACAAACTCGGTCCAACTGTGATCTCAGAGTGATCAAGCACATGATTGCTGTCTGCCACGTACCTCCTCAGCTGAGATACATGGAATACGTCATGCACTCCCTCTAGCGACGATGGCAAAGCCAATCTATAGGCAACCTCTCCAACACGTTCCAAGATATCGAAAGGCCCGATGTACCTTGGACTCAACTTGCCATGTCCTCCGAATCGAATCGTGCCTCTAGTGGGGGATATCTTCAAGAACACATGGTCGCCCTCCTTGAACTCCAAGGGTCGACGACGATTATCTGCCCACTGCTTCTGACGATCCTACGCTGCTCGCAGGTGGTCCTGAATCTTCTTCACTGTCTCCACTGTGCTCAGGACTAACTCAGGACCCAATAGCTGTCGCTCTCCTATGTCGCTCCAACAAATAGGAGACCGATACTTCCTACCATACAATGCCTCAAATGGAGCCATTTGAATGCTCGTTTGATAGCTATTATTGTAGGAAAACTCAACAAGATGAAGATGGTCCTCCCATGAACTGCCAAAGTCAAGCATGCATGCTCTCAACATATCCTTTAGTATCTGTATGGAATGCTCTGACTGGCCGTTTGTCTGTGGATGGTATGATGTGCTAAACTTCAATCGGGTGCCCAAACTCTCTTGCATGCTCCTCCAAAAATGTGAGGTAAATCTCGAGTCACGGTCCGACACAATACTAACAGGCACACCATGCAATCTCATAATCTGCTCCATATACATCTCTGCCAATACCTCTGTCGACTGGCCCACTCTAAAAGGTAAGAAATGGGCTGACTTGGTAAGTCTATCAACAATCACCCACACTGCGTCACGTCCCCTAGGACTCCGAGGAAAACCCGTGACGAAATCCATAGTATTGTTCTCCCACTTCCACTCGGGAATGGGTAGCGGCTGTAATAATTCGGCCGTCCTCTGGTGCTCCGCCTTCACTTGTTGACATACCAATCACTTGGCAACGAAACGAGCTATCTCCCGCTTCATTCCATGCCACCAATAATACTGTCGTAAGTCACGATACATCTTGGTTCCTCCGGGATGAATAGAGTAAGTCGAACTGTGAGCCTCTGCCATCAGCTCCTGCCGTAGCTCTCCATTGGGAACATAAAAGCGATCACCACATCGCAATGTCCCATCGGGGTGGATCCTCAATCCTGTCTGCTCTTCTGCTTCGGTCCTCTCTCTGAGCTGTCTAAATTTAGCATCATTGGACAATGCTGCCTTGGTACGCTCTACTAATGATGATTGCACTTGGAGGTTGGCTAATACGCCGTCTGCTCCCGGCAATACTATCTCAATACCAAGCTGCTCCAAGTCTCTAATCAACTCCTTCTGTGTGGTCAAAAAGTGTGCCATGGGCTTGCGGCTCAATGCGTCTGCCACGACATTAGCCTTGCCCGGATGATAATGAAGCTCGATCTCATAATCCTCCATCACCTCCAACCAACGTCGCTGTCGCATATTCAACTCTTTTTGTGTGAACACGTACTTGAGGCTCTTATGATCAGTGTAGATATCAACCTTCTCGCCGTACAAGTAGTGTCTCCATAGCTTCAAAGCAATGATAACCGCTGCGAGCTCTAGATCGTGGGTCGGATAATTCTTCTCATGCACTCTCAACTATCGTGATGCATATGCTACTACCCGACCGTGCTGCATCAATACACATCCTAATCCCTTCCTGGATGCGTCGCTGTAGATCTGAAATCCTCCTGGGCCCGATGGTAGTGTCAAGATCGGTGCTGTGGTCAATCGCTTCTTCAACTCGTCAAAAGCGGCTTGACACTCGTCTGTCCATACAAACTCCTGATCCTTGCAAGTTAATCGAGTCATAGGCCCCGCTATTCGAGAGAAATCTTCTACGAACCGTCGGTAGTAACCCGCAAGTCCGAGGAAACTTCTCACCTCAGAAGCTGACGTGGGAGCGGACCATGATTCGACTGCTGTGATCTTCTCAGGGTCCACTGATATACCATCACCCGTAACAATATGACCAAGAAATAATACCTCCTTGAGAAAGAAATAACACTTGCTAAGCTTCGCGAAAAGTCGCTCATTCCTCAACGTTCCCAAAGCTATCCGTAGATGCTGCTCATGCTCCTCTTGACTCTTGGAGTAAATCAAGATATCGTCTATGAAGACTACTACAAATTTGTCCAAGTACTGGTGAAAGATCTTGCTCATTAAATTCATGAAAACTGTGGGAGCATTGGTCAAACCGAAAGGCATGACCAAGAACTCGTAGTGTCCATACCTCGATCGAAAGGCCGTTTTTGCAATGTCTTCCTTCCGAACCTTCAATTGGTGATAGCCTGATCGTAAGTCAATCTTGGAGAATACTTTTACTCCACTCAGTTGATCGAATAGATCGTCTATACGCGGCAAAGGATACTTGTTCTTCACCGTCACTGCATTCAATGCTCTGTAGTCGATGCACATGCGCACTGTCCCGTCTTTCTTAGGCACAAAAGAACGGGTGCTCTCCATGGTGACGTACTGGCATGAATAAATCCCTTCTCTAATAAGTCATCAATCTGCGTCTTCATCTCTACCAACTCCTTGGGTGCCAGACGATATACTCGAGATGAAATAGGCTCGGCTCCGGGAATAAGCTCAATAGAAAACTCAATATCTCGGTCAGGTGGTAGTCCTGGCAATTTTTCGGGGAATACATCCTCGAACTCGGTGATGATAGGGTGCTGAGGGGTGTCATGCATCATCATATGAGTCCCCGAGGCGGGTACATCACAACTATCTCCGTCTTCTTTGGTGAACTCGAACTCTGCCGCATTCGGTGGTCTAAAGATAATACTGCTCCTATGGCAGTCTATGAGAGCGAAATGCTGGCTCAACCAGTCCATTCTAAGAACCACAAAAAATGTCGGTATTGGAAATATAAGAAGTCGTGCCGTCATCTCTCTGCCATTTATCACAACAGGGCAAAGTCTACAAACACCACTAACAGGTACAACTCCTCCTCCAGTGAGGATTTTAACATTTCTAGCTAAGGGGGTGATGGGAATACTGTGTCTAGTGGCAAAACTAGTGGCTATAAATGAATGTGTGGCTCCAGTATCAAATAAGGTAATAGCAGGAAAAGATGCAACTAAAACCATACCTGCTATAACTTCTGCCTCTGTCTCTATATCCTCAACCGCAAGTGAGAATACCTGCCCATAATTCTGTCCTGGGCCCTGAGCTCTGGCCTTGTTGTACTGTACGCCTTGGGGAGGCAATGGTGGACGAGGTGCCCCTGCTACGGGCCGTGGTGCTGGAAGAGCTGGGGCTGTGGGCTCGGGTTCTGCCGAGCTTGTACTATCGCCTGTTGCTCCGGACAGTCCATGAGCATGTGCTGATTGGATCCACATCTCAAAGATAATCCAAGACGAGTCCTGCAGTCGTTCTGGAGATGTCCTTGTTTTCCGCAGTAATGGCAAACGGGCTTCTGATAAGGTTTGGGCCTCTGCTAAAATTGTCCGGTGGCCCTCCTAATAGGTCCACTCTGAGTAGCCTGAGCTGGTGTAACTGCTGGTGTATGATGCCTCGATGACTGCTGCTGTTCCTTGCGAAGAATCTCCTGAGCACGAGCTTCTTCCAAGATAGCTGAATGGGAGATTCGAGACTCGGTAGTCGTATAAGACTTGAGCTCTGGTGCAAGCCCCTGGTGGAATCTCCTTGCCTTCTCTAACTTCGTCGGAATCAATCCCGTACCGAATCGACTCAGGCGATTGAACTCTGAGTCATACTCATCAACTGTCATATTTCCTTGCTTCAGATGAAGGAACTGGTCATAGAGACCATCTTGAACATGAATAGGGAAGAATCTCTCATAAAATGCATCATATAACTGCTTCCAGGTGATCCCAGTGCCTAGTCGTCTCTCTTTCGCCTTCCACCAGTGGTGAGAATTGTCTTCTAACAGCAGGTCCACTGCTGTCATCCAATCTCGGGCTGGCAACTGGGATGCCTTAAGTAGCTTCTCTGTACTAATAAGCCACTGTGACACTTCTAATGGCTTCTCCGTCCCTCTAAAGGCCTTGGGGTTTATATCTGTGAAATTCTTGATAGAGCCTTCATAAGGATGCAGAGCCGGTGCTGGTGCTGGTACTGGAGGTGGTGGTGGAGGTCTAGCCATGGCTGCCATTATCGTTTGTCTCATCAGCTCAGTCTACTGCCACTGAGCCTGCATCATGGCATACATAAACTGAGAAGTAGGGCTCCCATCAGTCGGTGGTGGAGGCATCTGAGGTCCCGACTGTGGGGGAAACTGCTGAGGGAATGGTGGTGGTGGTGGCAGAGGTACATTCCCTTCTGGTGGCATGGTAGTGGTCTGCCCAGCCTGGCTGCCTAGGGGTGCTGCGATCTCTGGGTACTCCATCGTCGGTATCGCAGTAGGCTGCGATAGTCCTAGCTGGTACGGTGTTGCTGGAGTCATGGGAGGATTCTGTCCCTCCGGAGTAGCCTCTTCACCAGATGTGAGGGCCAAAGCAGAAGTGCGTCCGCTCCTTAAATGCATACTGTTGGCACGAGGAAGATAAGTTGATATTAGGAAAGATTAGATATGGGATAAATCGAATAACCAAGGAAGTTTCAAAAAGATTGGAAGTCAAGAGGTAGTAGTAGTTCTGGATGAGATATTCCTATTCCTATATGCAGGCTTGTTGGGCACAGTCATGTAACCCAACAATATTAACGTTAACCTGTATGGGCCACCACAAAAACATGTAACGCCCCAGTCCCAAAATACATAGGACCGAGTCCGTGAACATGCCAGCTGCACATATACGAAGAATACTCCAATATATAGAATTCTCATATATGTACATAAGCTGTAAATAAAATAATCACAGGCCAGAATAATATATCTAATCTCATCACAGCTCAACACAGAAGATAATAAAGTCCAAATAAATATAGCAGAGTATCAAAAGATAGCCGGGTGAACATACTCACTCCAAACAGCTATAAAAAATAGTCTCACAAGATCGGAGTCCAACCTCCACAAAAATAGAATTGAAAGAGATGTAAAATAATGTCCACTAATGTCTCAAATAAGTAATAGACTAGAAATCAGTAAGGACTGCCTCGTCATCTATGTAGGATAGCTCCAACGCCGATCCGTACTCCTGTGAAAATTCCTCTAAACCTGGAGAGATAACCAGGTCCTCAGGGGACATAGCAAGATACGAGAAAACACCATGCCATATAAACTGTGATAATATAATAAGATAAAAAGGTATGCATGCAATCGGGTTCCTGACCACTCTGCTGTGAATATGCAGTTGAGATACAATCCTTCGACGCATGAGCCCTGGCTATAAATGGGATCGGCATAGTTCCCATAGAGGGCACCAGGGGACTACGTCCATAACGCTCAGGAAGCGTCAGAGGGCACCATGTGCAAGGGGCTACGTCCATAACGCTCTGGGAAATGTCAGAGGGCGCCTGGAGCCTGCGTCTCCGGAGGAGCGCACAGGTAATCAGGGAAGTGCAAAGAAGTCCATACGTCAGGTATTGTTCTCCCCACCCAATGCCTAGTATCATCATCTCCATGACTGATATGAACCTCTAGTAACCGCCAAGTCTTCTAACATGCAATACTATTGGCAGTTACTCCTATCCGTCGCACGCTCCATACGTATCGGTGGCCAGCCGACTACGTGGGTACGTATCCTACATGTGACTCACATCACGTGATACAACAAGTGTCAAGGCCGTATGAGATATACCAATACCTCAACATCAACGGGTGGTCACTAGACTAAGTCAATGCAAGAGAAATAAATAAGGCGAGAAAAACGACCGATAGAGTCGCTTGCACCCAAGTGTGACTTGGACGCACAGTTTAAATATCAAGAAATAAGAAATGCTAAAAATAACAACTAAAAATAAGAAATATAATAATCACAGAGTAAGGTGGCAAGGTATCTTGCCTGATGGTGCAAAGTGGCAAGTCCAAGTAATCACAATGTCAGCCCAGAAATGTCACAATCTCCAAACAACTCTGGACGCTGAAACAAACATCAAAATTGCACTCGGTGTAAAAGATATACCTAGGAAACACCTGTCCAAAAGTCAAATTCTGGATCAGGGGCAAAATCATAATTTCGGGTCAAAACGATGTCCGCCGTTGGACCCGCTTTGCACCGAAATGCGTGCCAAAGTCTACGGTCTCTAAAGTCGTCAAACTATATGTCTACGATTTCAGTTTGAGGAGAGGAACTCAACGGTATGTCCAGTTTTGGATTCCGATGAGCCGTGCACAAAATCGCCCGTTTGAGTGGGTCGCGGGCCCGCCAAAAATGGGTTCCGATTCGACCTTCTCAGAATCGAACCAAACTTGGCATACCAGACCAGAATTTTGATCCGGACCTGTTGGCGCAAGTTTCGTCTCGAATCGACGAATGTACACAAAGTTATGGGCGAGTTTGTAAAACGTCGATACGGGGGTATCTCGACGGATACGTGTTGATTTCGTCGCGCACACGCAATGAAACCGAGTTCCGTCAGTTCCCACACGTCCGCAACTTCCATACGCGCCTTTCGATGCGTATAGTGCACGACCACGTCGCCCGGTTTGTCGGAGCGCACGTCGTATCGGAGAAAATTTTCTAAAATTTACTATTTAGAAAACAATTTTTCACACAAGTTTAACACGGATTTAATTCTTGCACAGAAATCAAAATACGGATCTAAAGGTTGCGTTTTAATCATGGTTATGTTGTCTACACATTTGTTCAATTAGTTTCTGCAGTACTTTACTGCACAGCAAGAAAATTGGCCGACAAGTTGTCATTTTTAAAACAGTTTTTAGCGTTTCAGAAAATAGGTTTTTCTTCAACTTCGTCTCGATTTTTCGAGCAAGTCGATGGGTTGTTTCGAAATCCATCTAGAGGATCTCGGAGAGGGTCAAGTCTACTTTCCAGAAAATCTTACGGATCGAAAATCGGTGCTACGAGTAAAAAGTTACATCGTAGAGAAGTAGGGTACCTTGAGTGGGAAAACTGCTCCGTGGGTGACGCGGGATTGACTTCCGATGCTCCGTTCGTCACGCACAAAGCTCCGTCGCTAGTGAAACGAAGTCGTGGGCGAAGAGGATATGATCAGCCTCAACTTTCGTTTTGGAAGTTTAGGATTTCGAGGTTTGTGCAAGAAGATATATATATATATATATATATATATATATATATATATATATATATATATATATATTATTTTTTTTTTATTTTTTTTTAATATATATATATATATATATATATATATATATATATATATATATATATATATATATATATATATATATATATCAAGTTACTCTCAACCCTAATACTAATGGGTTTTGGATTAACCCGATTCCTACTATTCCATGGATTCACGCGCGCGAGGGGGGGTGGGGGTTCTTTTGCTCTGCTGCTGCTGTGGGCCCGCTCACTTAAAGTGAGCGGCTGTGCTCACCTCTTTTTTTTTTTTTTTTATATTCACTAAAGGCCAACCATTTGGCCTGAGCTTCCCTCGGCCAAGCCTGGTCGCCCCCTTGCTGGGGTTGAGCCGGGCCCCACCAATTATTATATTTATATTATTATTATTTTTTTTAAACACAATCACCACTACTTATATGTATATATATATATATATATATATATATATATATATATATATCAAGCTATAAATATATTTATATATTATTTTAAGCTATAAATAAATTCTCAAAAAATTTACCAATAAATTCCTAAAAATCCTAGAACTTATTATATTCCTTATTTAATAGAAATATTAACATGCACACATATAATAATGTATATATACACATACTTTAATTATACTAATAACTTAGTAGTAAATAAATCCATAACTAATGAAATACATAACAAAAATTAATTTAATTTATAAAAATTAATTATAAATTATGAGGGTTTACATGATTGCTTTCAAAATATTTAAGTTACTTTCTTGGGTTTTCGAAAGGAGTTCCCTGCATTACTACCATCTTATGCAACAACTTGCCAAATATTTAAGTTACTATCTTGGGTTCTCCAATGGATCAGATTTTTTCTTCCTTTTAAATATCAATTATTGCAGTGATTGTGTGATGCATTCTGTTTGATGAGGCTAATTCGTCTTCCATTGGATTTGCTTCTCCAGTCATGTCTATTATGTTTGTTTAGTTTTTCAACAAGCTAAGCTTTGAGACATAAAGCCATTCGTGCACTTCTATAATTCGGACTCCTATCATTGTCTCTTGAGAGGAAAAGGTTGAAGCGATAACCTGCTTAATTTAACATATTGAATGTGCTTGAGTTTTATTCACAATTTGGTTATTTATCTTTGGTATTGTTATTGAGTTGCTGCTAAAATTCTGGTATCTTGTCTTAGGATGGTGCGTGTAATTGGTGGTTGACATCCAAGTGACGGTCACTGCTGCTAGGCACTTGCTGCCATATATGAAGATCTACATCAAAAAGGGGGTGGGCAACTGCTTGGATAAGATGCACATGGTAAGGTTCTTCCAGCTTTACCTATGTTTACAGGGTTGCAACTGGGCAAAGAGGTAGGATTGAGAGTGTAGGTAGTAGGGGCCTTGTATGTGTGTGAGCATAGACTCTGTGTGTGTGTGTTTGTATGTGTGTGTGTAGATAGGTAAAGGGTAAGGAGGTAGGATTGACCTTCATTTGCATGTTTGAACAGATTTCACCTATTTTCATAAATTTTGTCACATGTTTAAAGGGAGGCTCAGGTTTTTGCCTATGTGCAGTAGGGAGTGTTTGAACTGACATCATATTCAAAACGTGTTTGAACTGCAGTAGGCAATGTTTGAACTATTTTTGCCTATTTTGGCACATGTTTGAACTGACAACATGTTTGTAGCTCCAACACAACACACATACAGATGTTTATTTCATATTCTGTCATGACATGCATGGCACCAACAAACCAAACACATTTTCTCTCTTTCCTCGGAAGATTAATATATAGGGTGCTAAGTATTCGTATATATGTTGACAAGGATACATATTGGCAAGGATGGGTGTGAAAGCTTGATCGAGGTAGCGATCGTTGTAGCCATGAACTTTGATGCAAAAGAGGATGCAGATGTTTATTAAGGCTCTAAAGAAAGTCCTACCATAGGTAACTCATAGTAGTTTATCCTTTTTTTCTTCCAACTATAAAATTAAATTTTGTGTTGGTAACTCAACTATGTCAGCACGAGCGATATTGAATGAACATATTCTTTTTTATTTTGGCAACTAGTTTGGTTTTCCCTTCACATCAAATGGAGAACAATGGAACTTACTGTTTTGGGTTGTCTATATTTTTTGTATTCTTGATGACCTTTTGTTTTTCAGCAATATGTTTTCTCTAACATAATTATTTGAACTCACTGAAAAGTTTTTGTAGTTGAAGGAAACTCTTGAAGAGGGCTATGTGAGTGATAAAGAACAAAATAACCAACATGTATTAAAATTAAGAGGGTTTGTAGAGCTTTTCTTAATCTGTTTATAACCAACTGCTAAGCTGTTTATACTTGGCAAGTAGACAAATGAACTAAATTTAATTTTGGATTTAATTGATGAAGAAGTTGAATAAAATGGTTTCAATATTTGTAAAATATGTTGCATATGCATCACGTGTGCCATAACACTAGTATATATATAGTATGTATATATGGGATATACTTGGCATATGTAGTTTAGGGATATACATATTGATATATAGTATATGGTAATACTTGATACGATTCTTGTAATTTTCAAAGATTGATGCTATCAATTCTTCTTTCTCAAGCTTCACCTGTAACTATAGTTGGTTGCCAAGCTTCAGTTGAAGAAAAGCTCACCAATGGGTCACGAGATGAGACAAGTGCATAAAATATCCTCATTTCAGTAACGATAGCAACAACAACAGCGGTAGCAACAGCATCTGCCTTACAACAACAACAATAACAAGAAGAGCGAAAACAAAAATTAGAAGAATGTATTTGTATTTGTATTTGTATTGCAATTAATATATTTATATATATATTTTTTAAAATGGACACATAATCAACAACGTTTCAAAAATGTTGTAAGATAACATTTTAACAACTTTTCTAAACATTGTAAACTTCATTTAGAATACTTATAAATCATTGTTGATATTATAATTATAACATAAAATATTATTTACAACGTCTGGAAAACATGATTGAATAAAATATAGAACATTTTTCAAAAGTTGTATAATTTTTTTACAATGATTGTACACTATTGTACAAAATCTATGTACAATGTTTACTGAACGTGGTAGATACTATTTTTTACTACAGCTCTAGAACATTGTTGAAATTATATTTATAACACTTGTAGTTTGTTTTAAAAAGTATTTTTTACAATACTTGAGAAACATTGTAGAAAAGTTTTTGTCAGATTTTGTTAATTTCAACAATGTTTGTAAACTATTGTCGGAAGAACTTCAACAACATTTTTACAACGTTTAAACAAATATTCTGTAAGATCCCCCCCTTTTACAACCCTGGATATAACAACCTTCTATTAAACATTGTAAAAGACCTTTTACAATGTTTTTTCAGTGTTGTAGAAGGGGTTTTTTCTTGTAGTGTCTTATGCATCTCAGTCAGACGGGCAATCTCATATGTCTCAGTCAGAGCGGCAATCATGTGCGTCTTAGCTAGTTTGAATGTTTCATACGTCAAGTTGACAGTGGAGCTCATGTGTCTTCTTGTTGGCAGATTTTATACATCTTAAAATAGTTCTAAAGTCTTATATGATAGAGCTCGTTTGTGGTTATGCGACAATTTTCTACTTCAAGCAACTATGCGGCAATTTGGAGACGGTGATTCTTCAAAAGACAAGCCAGAATTCATATAAGTAGAGAATTACAAGCAAATGAAAGAACATTAAAGATAAAACAAAAGAATTTTATTTCAAAAAAAATCATGCTTACATATGATGGAGATCTATTACATTCTGGATTTTTATCTTTAAGTCATGGTGATGGCTATTGGAGATCTGTTATATTCCGGATCTTCTCCATTTTTGTCTCTCAGTGTAAACCGTAATATGGAAAATGTTGCATTGAAAAGAAATGACTACAAAGATAGGAGACTGTGACATAAATCTAGTATCAATATTCCCACAACCTCATAAGGTTGGTGGTAGGAATACAGCACTGATCAGGCCCTTCAGAAGGTGATCAATCCTAGACCCCCACTTTACGTATGCAAGTGTGGGTAACCCTCTGTAGTATAAGGCAATTTGCCAAGGTGGAAGAATACAAAATTGGGCATGCATAAAGCTCGTTTCTCGTTGTCAACTTCCAACACCGTCTGTCATGACACAAAACCAATCTCATCACGGATGATATGGCAGTAAAACCAACCAGTTACAAGCCTCAACAGAGGGTACAGATAGCTAGCTGGGTCTGAGGACCACGAAAGTCCTCTATATAATTTGATAGATATATATCGAACAAGACATGTCATGATGTCCTTCCAAGCTCCGTCTGAGCTCCAGTCATCCAAGGAGTATCCTAAAAAATATGACAAGTCCAAAGGAGTTAGGCGCATGAAACCCGTTGTTCTTCTAAACAATCATGTAGTTTTACCGCATAGTAGCAAAAGATGCATAGACAAACATGATAGCCTCAAGCGCCTATGAGCTGTATGACAACAGTATTATCTAGCAACACATCTCTTTGATAAAGTTTGGTGGTTGCTCCATTTATGTGTATAATGGAATTTCTCTTTGGCAGTATGTATCACATTGAAGTTTTCTTCTACAATTGTGTACTCTAGTAATATGATGTATTTAAACATGATTGGAGAGAAGATTTTTGCTAGCTACTCTATGTGGAAAAACATGTTGGTGGAAAATTAAAAGGGAAAATAAAGAATACTACGAAAAATATTACCTTTTGAAGATTGATCTTTTTCCCGAATTCTAACACAACCAAAAAGTAATGCTTTAGATAGGATGCTCAATCCTCTCACAAGTTTTTACAACGTTGCTAGGACTCGAACTTGGAAATACATGATGAAAAGTGTTGATGACAAGTCCTGCCAAGACGTCCCCTATTTATAGGAGGGGAAAATCATATAAGCGCATAAAATTACAGTGCCTCATGTGGCAAAATGTTCGTTGAATGGGTCAAATCCATATTAACTGTTGCATGATTTTCTGTTCCTAAAATCACGCTTGGCAATTGACAGAGCTTCGATTTAATAACATGAGAGTAAAAGCGGCTCTAAATTTTGAAGACAGTTCAGATTTTGAAAGAAACAATCAAAGCAATGACAATATGGCAGTGATCCAATGTATCAAGATCTTACAAGACGATTTTTCTCTCCCATGCTTCTTTCAAAGTATTTTAAATTTTGTTCAAGTTTTAAAAAAATTGAAGGAGATCTTGTAGAAGCATGAAAAATACAAAAGAGAGATACATAGACTTTATACGTCTAAATGAAGTCTCAAGTCTGAAGTAGTTCTTGAAGCCTGTGATGGTTAAAAAGAACGCATAGTCAAAGAAGTCTCAGAAAGATGCATAGTCGAAGATAATATAGAAAGACACATTGCCTAAAATGAGTCAGAAAGACACATGCTCTGTTTGACGCATGATGTTTTCTTCTCTTATATGAAGTGATGAGCTTTGAGTAGTGTGTAGTGCACAGACTCCGAAGAAGGTGTCAGCAATTACGTCACTCATTATTATTATATTTTGACAGCTATAAGAGTAGCCTTATGCGGCTATTTAAGGAAATAATCATTTGGAGTATGCAGTTAAGGCTATGCGTCTAAAGTTATTTGACGCATAGCTAATTCATGGTAAAGAAATCTGTATGACCGTTGAGCACCTCTAGAGGGGGGTGAATAGAGTGAGTGCGAGTGCAGCAAAAAATAATCACCAATTTAAATTTTAAACTATAGGAGTAAATAAGAGACAGTAAATATAAAACAAGAGATAGAGAGATCAAACTTAGTGGTACAGCGATGTATACTGGTATCCCTCTGAAAGGACTAATCCAGTCTCGAGTACTCTTGCTCGATGTTAATCCACTAAGGCACAAGCTAATTGAGAGCTTGCAGTCTCTTACAACACCGTACTTGATGACAAGTGTACGACCAACTTCACAACACCGTGTTTGGTGACGAGCGCACGACCGGCTCTACAACAAAGATAATAGCTGTACTTTAAACAACCTTTTTACAACTCTTGCGAACCAAAAGACTCTAGATCGAAATAGATTTTACTGGCTTTTGGCTAAGAGGAGTATAGGTGCGATACGAAAGCTTTTGATCGGGTGAAAACACTTATTGAATAGAGTAGAAAAGATGAAGAATGAATGAGTTATTTGAAATGAAAAACTCTATCCTATTTATAGGTGTTTTCTTGGACTGAACTCGGGCAGAGTTCTGGCAGAGTTCTGATGCAAAGATTTCGCATATGTACATTGCATACAGATTTGGAGGCAACGGATATTTGAATTCAAATAGACCAAACTGGGGCAGAGTTTGGGCCGAACTCGGGCCTAACTGGGTTTGAGTTCTGTCTAGGAGAATTATGAATATTTGTCAAATTCTGTTGCAAAAATGAATTTGAACTTTTGGTAAAATGGAATGGGAATAGGTAGGCTTTATAGAAATGTGGACTGAGATTAACCTAAGCCAGTATTACCTAGTCGATCTTATAATTTAAATCCTAGACTCAATAAAGATAAAATACATAATAAATTGTAAAATGACTCAGACTGGATCCCAATAAAAGTAATCTTCAGATAGATGATTTGTGTGCTTGATGATGCAGTAGTACGACGCTTGTTGATATTGATTTCACATGTCCTGAAATGATTAGCAACAGTCTGTATATTTTGTGTTTTGACTTAACTCCATGTCGATTATTAAAATCGGGTGTGACCATGGAATGGGCCAACAATCTCTTCTATTTTGATAATTGACAAAATTGAGTCTATACCAAAATATATCTAAAAATAAATAAAATGTACCTGAAAAAAAATGGTTTTGTTTTGGATTGTATGCTTTCTCTGACTTTTGATTTTTGGTATGTACTCTTTCTCCCCCTTTGTCAATAAAAAAATAACTTTGGCTCCCCCGTATGTGTGAAGCCAACAATTTTTAACAAACAGACAAAGTGAAGCGAAAGAGATAACCAAATAACACAAAGTGCATAAAATGATAACTAGTACTGAAATGAACTGAGAATATCATGCATGACAATGTCTCACTGAAAGGAAAAGATACAATCATAATCATAAACTGCTAAAAATGTCTAACTGAAAAAGTTTAGACATAACCAAAAAAATGAAAACTACATCATAAGATAGATCATCAGCTAACATCCTATCCACTATCCACCAGCTAAGTCTGCATCATATAGTGGGGTCGTCACCGCTAGGAGCATCCGGAGGAAAGTAAGCAGTAGTAGGATCGAAGTAAGGGAAAGTCGCCTCATCTTCGAACCTGGGTCCTGGGAAGCCTGGGTGAGGAAGGATAGTCACTGGATGTGATGGATCCTGAGAGAGACTCCAGTAGAGATCAGCAACGCCATTCCGCAACACCTGAGCCTGGGTGATGTGGCAGAACTCTGAGTGGAGGTAGCTCTGATGACGTTGCGCAGAGAGAGCAACAAAGTCATCAAACCGCTGATAAAATCCTGGGTCAAAATCTGGAGCAGGGGCTGGAACAGGAGCATCAGGAGGAGGAGCCTCAGCATCAGCATCAGCATCAGCATTTGGAGCAGGCTGAGCTCCAGGAGGCAGAGGAGGAGTAGGGTATCGACGAGATCTGCTGAGCTCTATGGCTGTGGAGGAGTAGGCACAGGTTTGAAGATCAATTTCAAACCTTCGAAAGATGGAGGCCAAGTACATAGGATAGACCAGGTTGCGTCCTGCATTTCTGCAGTTCAGCATCCAGGCCATCATGGTCTTGGAAACCGAAAAAGGAATGCTAAAATGGATATGATACATGGCAGACAGCTCCAAGAAAGTGATTTCATCAGATGATCCTTTCTTTGAAAGAAGAACTGAGAAAATAAATCGATGGAGTTCATAGAAGTTTTGGTTAAGGTCCTTTGAAAAGACTCTTCTAGGAATAGGTCTTGGATGGCAAAGCAGTTCTTTGAAGGAGTCTAGGGTGACACCTTCAGGGAATTGGATATGATGGATATCCACTAGAGCTTCACCCACATCAGAAACATGGAAATATTCACTGATGTCGGTGGCGCTGAATTCTAATTCTTGCCCAGCAACGCAAGAATAGAAGTTTTCGTTTGGTTTTACCTGCAAGTTGCAGTAAAACATACGGACAGCGTTGTCGTAGATGTTCTCGGCTACTTCGAAGAAGTTACGATAGCCAAGACGGTCAAATATGGGAGCGTATTTAGAAAAAGTAGTAAAGTTAACGCAAGCTCCAGCACATATTCTACGACAGAGAATGAATCAAACCAAAGGTCAAAAAATTCCTTATCAGGAAATAGACCGGAATCAAAATCATCTGACCCTATAGGTCTAGCTGGACTGAAAAGACTAGTAGGAACATAATCAGAAGAGGAGGACCCTGCTTGTGAGGGATCATCCTGTCTTCTCTGACGCTTGGGAGCCATAGATAAAAAGAAAAGAAAATTGAAGTACCTTAGAAAGAAGGAAGAAGATGAAGTAGAGTATCCTACTAGAACTCCTTGGAAACTTGAAGGAAAGGAGGAGGAAGAAGTTTTGGGAGTAGCAGAGGGTTTTTCATGAGTTAGTTGTGTAAAAAAGTAGATGATGAAAAAAGTTTATAAAGAGCTAGGGCCGGCTGTTCGGTTCTGGAAGCTGAACAGCGTCGACCGAACTCGTCCCGAATTCGGTCCGAACTCGGTCAGAGTTCGGTCCGAGTTCGAATACTTGTATTTTCGAGGTCATAACTGCAGTATTGGTGTTTAAAATCTAAATTTATGACAGTTGACTTCTACATTTAATAACTTCTATTATTTTAGGTTAGTTGTAGGAGTACTGTCCCAGCTAACGGAGGTTCACCGGGGAACACTTAAGTACCGCTTCGCTTCGATCGTAGTCGTGGTGACAGACAGACCCTTTGTAGGCTTGTACCAAAAATAATTTTCGTTAAATAAATTACAAAATTTAGAGTCATAAAATTAAATTTAATTACCATACCACACTATGAATCTAAAAATTCAAGTATACCGAGCTCTCGCCTCATTATGTTAAACTGGTCTTCCGCCAGTGGTTTTGTGAAAATGTCTGCTAGTTGATGATCTGTGTCAATAAACTCTAAGCATATATTCCCGTGTTGTTGGTGATCACGTAAAAAGTGATGATGAATCTCAATATGTTTTGTGCGTGAGTGACATACAGGGTTCTTAGTCAGGTTAATAGTGCTAGGGTTATCACAATAAATAGGAATCTTAGTGTAGTACAGATTGTAGTCTTCTAGGATTTGCTTCATCTATAAAATTTGAGCACAGTAACGTCCTATGGCGATATACTCAGCCTCAGTAGTTGATAATGCTACGGAATTTTGCTTCTTGCTAAACCAAGAGACTAAGGCCTTTCCTAGGAAATGACACGTACTGCTGGTACTTTTACGGCCTACTTTGCATCCTGCAAAATTCGCATCCGAGTAACCTATCAGGTCAAAGGATTTGGTTTTAGGATACTACAAGCCGATTGTAGAAGTTCCCTTAAGGTATCGAAAGATACGCTTAACGGCACTTAGGTGTGATTCCTTAGGAATTGCCTGGTATCGTGCACAGATGTAAATACTGAACATAATATCAGGGCAACTAGCAGTTAAATATACTAAGCTACCAATCATACTTCGATACTTACGCTGGTCGACAGGTTTACCACTTTCATCAGAATCAAGCTTTGTGGATGTGGCCATAGGAGTTCCGATAGGCTTTACATTATCGAAGTCGTACTTTTTCAGTATGTCCTTCATATACTTGGCTTGATTGATGAATGTTCCCTTTGAGTGTTGTTTGATCTGAAGTCCTAGGAAGAAGTTTAGCTCTTCCATCATACTCATCTCAAATTCACTCTGCATACACTTAGCAAACTCTTGACAAAGTTTTTCATTAGTAGAACCGAATATAATGTCGTCAACATATATTTGCACAAGAAGAATGTCATCATTTAAAGATTTGATAAACAAAGTTGTATCAACTCTTCTTTTTAAAAAACCATTATCAAGTAGGAAGGCACTTAGGCGTTCATACCAAGCACGAGGTGCATGTTTGAGTCCATAGAGTACTTTTTTAAGTTTGAAGACGTGATCGAGTTTTTGAAAATCTTCAAAACCAGGGGGTTGTTTCACAAAAACTTTCTCTTTTAGACATATGTTCAAAAATGCACTTTTCACGTCTATTTGAAATAATTTAAAATCATTAAAACATACAACTGCACAAAACATACGGATGGCTTCTAGTCTAGCAACAGGAGCATATGTCTCGTCATAATCAATACCTTCTTTTTGATTATAACCTTGTGCCACTAGACGTGCTTTGTTGCGTAGAACTTGTCCATCTTCACTAAGTTTATTTCGGAACACCCATTTGGTACCAATTATCGATTGACCAATAGGATTAGGAACGAGTTCCCAAACTTGGTTTATCTCAAACTGATTTAGTTTTTCTTGCATGGCATTAATCCAAAACTCATCAGAAAAGGCATCTTCTATATTCTTAGGTTCTATTTGAGAAATAAAAGCTATATTTGCTGCTATTTCAGAATCCCTGAGAGAGGAGCGTGTACTTACACCTTTTGATACATCACCTATGATGAGTGTCTCCGGATAATCTGGTAAGAATTTTAATGAATCAAAATTTTGAGTCAGATCTTCCACAGGACTCTTCTCAGTTTTTGGTTGTACACCTTCATCATCACTGTCACTGGATTTGTGACTATTGAGCTCATCAAAAGTAACGTTAATTGATTCTTCAACAATCATAGACCTTTTATTGAAAATTCTATATCCCTTACTCTTAGCAGCATATCCGAGAAATATCTCTTCATCTGCTTTAGAGTCGAACTTTCCTAAGTTATCCTTGGTGCTCAGGATAAAACAGCGACATCCAAAAACTTTTAAAAAGGAAATGTTTGGAATCCTTCCAAACCAAAGTTTATATGGTGTTTTCTTCGAGATAGGTCGAATTAACACCCTATTTAAAATATGACAGGCTGTGCTAACAGCTTCTGCCCAAAAATATTTAGAAAGATTATACTGATTCAGCATGACTCTAGCCATTTCGCTTAGAGTACGATTCTTCCGCTCCACAATGCCATTCTGTTGGGGAGTTATAGGACAAGAAAATTCGTGGTAATACCCACTATCATCACAAAACTTTTTGAAATCAGAATTTACGAATTCGCCACCATGATCACTTCAGATACGAGTAATCATGAAGCCTTTTTCGTTTTGTACCTTTTTGCAAAATATCTGAAATTCAAAAATAGCATCGCTTTTATTTGATAAAAAGTAAACCCAAGTAAAATGAGAGAAATCATCAACAATAACAAAAGCATAGAGCTTACCGCCAAGACTAGCGACACTACAAGGACCAAATAAATCCATATGTTTCAACTGCAAAGGTCTAGAAGTACTTACAGCGTTGATAGATTTAAATGTAGACCTATGTGCTTTATTCTTTTCACAGTCAGCACATACCATATCTATCTTGAATGAAATCTCGGGGAGTCCTTTTACCAACTTCTTAGTGCTCAGTCGTGATATAGTGTCCATATTTGCATGCCCTAGTCTCATGTGCCATAGCCAGCTTTCATCTAAATTTGCTACTAGGTATCTTTCTGCATTATTAGTACTCTCCAAAAAGAAAACATAAATATTGTCTTCTCTAATCCCTTCATATACGGGATTACCAGATGACATATCATATATGGTATATTTGTCTTTTACAAAATTTATACCATAACAATTTTTAGCCAAATGACTTATGCTTAGTAGGTTATGTTTCAATTCTGTGACTAGACAAACATCCTTTATTACTGGATAAGGAGATATACCGATAGTGCCATTACCAATAATATCACCTTTTAAATTATTTCTGAAGGAGACGTATCCTTCTTTCTTCATCGATAGCATGGCGAACAAAGATGCATCACCAGTCATGTGTTGCAAACATCCACTATCGAGGATCTACTTGCTTTTAGCATGAGAGGGTTGAAGGTCCACCTATAAAACAAGTAGATGAATCCTTTGGTACCCATTTACTGAAGGGTCCATATTGATTAGTTTTAGGTCACCAAAATAAAGTACAATTGTCAACAAGTTTCCTTGCTAAATAATACTGTGATATGTGTCCATGTACACCACAATATGTGCAAGTTAGTTTAGAACCAGTGGTGGTTAAAACTGTGTTGACATGCTTATTTGGTTTCTTGGAAAACCTATAAGTGAAAGCATGGTGATAGTCGTGTTTCTTCCGTGCTTTCTGATTTTTAGTCGTCTTAGGTGTATACTTAGCATTAGGACTAAACTTAGGCTGTGTCACAAGTATTGTCTGTTTGCCTAACTTGATTTCTAACTTTTTAGAAATCGCAACAGACTCTTCATATCTAGCAGTCATATCTGAGAGTCTTTGTTCTGTGACTAAGTGCTTCTTCTTCTCTATGTCATATAACTCTTGTATTTTGACATAGTCTCTTTCTTTCTTATCAACCATGAGGATAGCCTCATGATAGTCTACTTTTAGTTTGGCTATCTCTTCCGTGTTACCGGTAGTAAACGTCTCTTTAATATCTTCAATAAGACTGGACAGTCTAGCTATCTCGGTTGTGCATGCCTTAATCTCTTTTCGAGATTGCTTATACTTGTCAAGCACAGTTCTGTGTTCTTCAAGTAATTCGCTAAATGCATTTTCGAATTCATCGAAAGTAAAATCATCATATAGAGGGTTTGAGGATACCTTATCAAATACCATAAGACAGACATTGGCATTTTCGCAGGGTCTATCTTCTTCCTCTGTATCACTGGCATCACTTTCATGCCAGATACTTGTGTTGGCATACTTTCGACTGGTTGTTGCTTTTCTGTTTGATATTGATCTGTCATATGGACTGCTTTTCTTCGAAGTTGGACAGTCCTTCTTCATGTGCCCTGACTTCTTGCATCCAAAGCATATGGTTTCATCTTTATTGCTTTCTTGGATATCTCTCTTCCTTCTGTTTGATTTCTCAAACTTTAGGAATTTGCTGAAGTTCTTCACTAGTAGGGCTTGTTCATCACCACATGATGATTCTTCATCAGAATCATTGTATGTAGATTTTTTGGCTTGAGCTTTGAAGGCAATAGACTTTTCTTTTGGGGTTGCTTCTTCAAACTCTTGCAGATCAAGCTCATGGGTCATGAGCTTGCTCATCAGCGTATCCAGAGACATGGTGGTGAGATCGTTTCCTTCAATGATTGCTGTTGCCTTCGGGTTCCAGTTCTTGGTTAGAGCCCGTAGCACTTTTTTGATCTTCTCATGATTGTTGTAATCTTTACCAAGAGGTTGCAAAGGATTAGTAATATCAAAGAAATGTGTGAACATCTGTGTAATTGACTCACCGGTTTCATCCTAAAAGATTCATATTCCTGTGTTAGTCTACTGATTTTGGATTCCTTCACTTGGGAAGTACCTTCATGAGTTACCTCAAGAAGTTTCCAAATCTCGTGAGACATTTTACAAGTTGAAACTCTATTGAACTTTGTTTTGTCAATTGCACATAACAGTGCGTTGATGGCACGAACATCTAGACTAGCCTTAGCTTTTTCAGCTTCTGTATATTTGTCATGAGGCTTGTCTACAAGCTGTCCGTCAACCACTGTAGGTGCCGATTTCTTATAACCGTCAATAACTATAGACCAAAGATCAAAGTCAAGAGACTTTAAAAAGAAAGTCATCTGTGTTTTCCAGTAGGTATAATTTATACCATCAAATAGTGGAGGTCTATTTGTGGATTGCCCTTCACTGTTGAATATTGATTTCACGACTGCCATATATACTCTCTAAGGTTTGTTATAATAGAATATAACCTGCTCTGATATCAATTGTAGGACCGTTGAGAACCTCTAAAGGGGTAAATAGAGTGAGTGTGAGTGCAGCAGAAAATAATCACAAATTTAAATTTTAAAGTATGGCAGTAAATAAGAGACAGTAAATATAAAGCAAGAGATAGAGAGATCAAACTCAGTGACACTGCGATGTATACTGGTATCCCTCTGAGAGGACTAATCCAGTCTCGAGTACTCTTGCTCAATGTTAATCCACTAAGGCACAAGCTAATTGAGAGCTTGCAGTCTCTTACAACACCGTGCTTGGTGACAAGTGCACGACCAACTTCACAATACCGTGCTTGGTGACGAGCGCACGACCGGCTTCACAACAAAGATAATTGCTGTACTTTGAACAACCTCTTTATAACTCTTGCGAACCAAAAGACTCTAGATCGAAATAGATTTTACTGGCTTTTGGATAAGAGGAGTATAGGTGTGATATGAAAGCTTTTGATCGGGTGAAAACACTTATTGAATAGAGAAAAAAAGATGAATAATGAATGAGTGATTTGAAATGAAAAACTCTCTCCTATTTATAGGTGTTTTCTTGGATCGAACTCGGGCAGAGTTTTGATGCAAAGATTTTGCATATGTACGTTGCATGCAGATTAAGAGGCAACGGATATTTGAATTCAAATAGACCGAACTCGGGCAGAGTTAGGGCCGAACTCGGGCCGAACTCGGTTTGAGTTCTGTCTAGGAGAATTATGAATATTTTTCAAATTCTGTTTCAAAAATGAATTTGAACTTTTGGTAAAAAAGAATGGAAACAGGTAGGCTTTATAAAAATGTGGACTGAGATTAACCTAAGCCAGTATTACCTAGTCGATCTTACAATTTAAATCCTAGACTCAATAAAGGTAAAATACATAATAAATTGTAAAATGACTCGGACTGGATCCCAATGAAAGTAATCTTCAGATAGATGATTTGTGTGTTTGATGATGCAGTAGTACGACGCTTGTTGATATTGATTTCACATGTCCTGAAATGATTAGCAGCAGTCTGTATATTTTGTGTATTGACTTAAGTCCATGTCGATTATTAAAATCGGATGTGACCATGGAATGGGCCAACAAAATCGTGTGCTGACATGGCAGTATTTCATGCAATACATCTCAAAATATATGGGAAGCTATACGTGATTCTCGAACACGTTCACTCCCCACTAACCCCTAAGGCCCAAGCGCTATCCATTTTTATGTGCATCTGATACAGAAGATAGTATATTTTCTGTACATACGTGCATAGTTGTTCCAGCTATAAATAGAGGACAGTATTTTTCTTACAGGAGGACGTGCATAGAGGCTACGTATGTTACATCTTTGCTAAAAATTTCTAGAGATATAGCTTCAGTGATAGAGTTCTCTTTGCTATCAAAAGTTTATCAACAAACAAGCTTCATCAACTTTTGTATCGGAACATCAACGGAGTAAAGAAGTCAAAGTAGCCTTAACTTCTGTCGCCCCAATCCTGGGATATTATTATACTCGAAATTCTTGGTAGTGATTCTTCTTGTACTCCTTTCTTTACAAAATTACAAAATTTTCAGTCATACTTGACTTTTTGTGTTTAAACATCCATCAAAGAAAACTAAGAAACCATTGGATAATAGAACATATCAAAGCCAAGAAACTATTGAACAAAAGAACGTATCATTACTATTCATCTAAATATCTGCACACTATTCATCAAAATATCTCAAGTTTTTTCTATGGACGAAAGATCCGGCGGCATCCCGTGGATTTTCGACAGACTTTTGCCAAAAAGGAAAATTCTCCACTTAGATAAATTCTTGGGTTCTCCATTCTACATGCGGGTCCTAACACAGGTCTATGGAAAGGCCAAAAGGTATGCTAATAGTCTCGTACAATCTAGAAATGAGCATTGTTAACAAAACATAATAAACCAGGATTATCGCACGATACAACAATCATGAAAACTGGAAAAAAAATCAAATGAATAGTAAATACTCTTGTATCTATATACAAATATTGATACTGTGAGAATTTCATACCCAAGAATACATTATGTGAACATTCAAAGCATTGTGAGTTTTTGTTTTGATCCTACTTGTTGCCACTTCTGCGGTGAGCCAGAATTAGCAAGTTTTTCCATCTTTGTCTTGGATCGTCAACATGGTAAAGAAGTTGGGCTCATCGATACACTTCCCTAGAAATCTGTACTTAGAATTCTTGTATTAGGATTCTATTTTTCTCTTTTCTTAAGCAATAAAAGTTTGTTCAACATTTGTTTGTCTTCGATGACCGCTAATTCGGGGGTCGAGGCATTCTCTGCTACCTGACAGCTTAGCAAAGCCATTAGCTAATCGAGTGCTTTCTTGATAGTTTTTCAGAGATGTCATTCAATCGAGTGTTGTCAGTTTGGCAGAGCTATCAACCAATTGAGTGGAAACAGTTTGGCTGAGTCGTTAGTGCATTTAATATTGTTTTAGAAATTTGGCAGAGTTGTCAGCACATTAAATGCACATGTTCTTTAATTCAGCGAGAACCCAATTTTGTGGAGCTTCAATCATGTGAATCTTTATTTCTATAGGCATCTCATTTTTCATTTTTACCCTAAATAATTATGGGATTCTGCAGTAACAGCTTTAAAAAAGTATGATAACAACTGCCAGCAAGGCAAACATGCTCTTTGACGTGGCTCCAATTCTATGAGAGTCGAAGGAACTTGGGTTATTTGAAGCTCTTTTTTTAAGAGGATCGTGTGGCTACTTTCCATAATTGTAGCCAAAAAATAGAGGCCATGTGGTTATTCGCTATAATCTTAGCTGTAAAGGCAGTGCCCATGTGGATGATTTGACATGACTATAATCATAAAGGTAGCGACACATGTGGGCAACTGAGCATTATAAGGATATAATGGCCTCGTTAGTCAAGAAAGCGTCTCGGATGACGTAATATTCCTTATTAATAGCGTATTAGATGTTCTGTTATGGTGCCATTTATGTGTATCGAGGACGGAGAAAGAGAGGTATGACACGACAAAATTCGGTAAGAATGCACATTTTTTAAGTTGAATTCTGCAAGATTGCATAATTCCTTCGTAAGCAAAATTTTGCAAGGCCATTTTCTCTGATCATGATTTTGCTTTCTACGTGTGTGCAGAATTGTGCGAGACTGGGTATTTCTGTAATATTGGATTTATGCAAGGGTCATCTTTTTCATGGATCTACAAACCTCACCCTCACCCATGAGTATCTAACTTAAACTTTCTCAATATAGGGGTACAGTTTGGTCTAATTCTGAACATAAAGAAGCATTATGGATGCTCTTCATTATTTGACACTTCATTCGACCCGATATTACATCTCTCGTAAACAAGGTCTATCAATTTATAAAAAGAGTGATACTATATGTACCTCCAAAAATCTCGTACCTCCATGTCCCTCCACTAGGTGGCACTTTTTATTGACCGGAGCAAATAGGGTGAGGTTGGGGGAAGACATGAGCGAATAGGAGAGGGCCACGTGGCGGAGGGGCATGGAAGAAGGGATTTTGGAGGTACATAAAGTATTTTTCTTATGAAAAATCCTAATGAGAATCATTGAGCTGTAGTCAAACATATTGTTCATGTTGGCATTTTTGCTTATAGACTAGTGTAAAATAGTCCCACATCGGCTACACCACCAAGTGGGTATCTCAATATATTGCTTTGTATGTGTTGAGGTGTGCACATGGGGTGTGGTGGGGCAGATGTGGGTGCCATGTGGAGGTGTTTACCTAGAAAAAATGATTAACTCCAACAAGGAAGCAAGTTGCTTTTGGTCGTTCGGAGTCGAACTCGGATAAGGGCTCCAGGGTGCTTCGTGCATGCACGGGCGTATTTGGGGGGTAGGCATGGACTGGCACACGACTACGCTGATTGCGGGATGATCTAAAATATCAAACTCTATTTTTGAGTATTGGTTTTTAGTCCCGCATCGGAGAAGAGAAAAAATGAAGTCTCACTCTATTATATATATAGAGCCCCCAGACCTCCTTTATGAGATGTACAAAAGAAGAAAGCAAAAGGAGGCCGTTGAGTCCAAGGAGCCCATTCGAGTCATAAAAAGTTGACTAACAAGCGTTCCAGATGTTCTTTGAGAACTTGCTGGTTCCTGGAAGCGGATCGTATAAAGGCGAATCTTACTTTGAGCAACGGTGATCTTTATCACCCCAGCATAGTTGCATTTCTCTCTTCCTTTTTTCTTCTACATCTCCGAGTGGCTTAAGAAGATTAAGAAAGCAAATTTATTTACAAGAGGTCTCTGAAATCCTACAAAGTCATAACAAAGAGCAATTTATTTGCAAAAAAATCTCTGCTTCTGACAGTTGCTATATCAGAACAGAAAGCAAATTTATTTGCAAGTGATCTTTAAATTATGTTTATTTTTTCATCTAGATCTGTTTCGGGAATAACAATCTCAAAACAAGATATAGATCCGATGGAGAACAACCGTGCAAACCTTCTCGACACAAGTTTTAACAAACTTGAGAAGTTTGACAGAGAGAATTACAATGTCTGGAAGAGAAAGGTCAGCCTTAATCTTCAACTCGTGAGTGTGGACTACGTATTGACAGATCCTGAGCCTTTAATTCTAGAAGGTAAAAAAGCTCGAAGGGTCGCTGAGGCCACTGCTCTGCAGTCCAAGTAGAGAAGAGATAATAACCTCTGCAAGTTGCTTATCTTGAACTCAATGGAGGACTCTTTGGCAGAGTCATACAGCAAGACGGTCTATGCCAAGGACGTCTGGAAGTCTGTGGAGATTCTCTACATGGCAGATGAGAACAGAAACAAGATCCACGTAATAGAAAAGGTTTAGAGGATGCGATTTGAGGACGACAAGACGATGTTGCCTCAAGTCAAAGAATTTCTCAAGTTACGTCAAAAAGTTGAGGATGACGGCAAGCCCATGGTCGATACTTTAGTCGTCGGGGATATTGTCCCCAAGCTCCCACCTGAGGGAAGCAATTTCATCACGAACATGCACCACAAGAAGGTGGAGGTAGATATTGAATGCCTCTTACACTGGATTCACATGTTGATGGCTCAAATCAAAGTAGACACCTTATCCAAACTGATGGCTGAGGCCATTCTGGTACAAGCAGGAGACTGCAAGAGGAAGCAAAAGGCTTCTTACAATAAAACGAAGGACGTTCACCAATTGAAGGTGAAGTCGGCTCAGTTCAAGCCAAAGTCCAAAGAACCTGGGACTTGTTTCAACTGTGGCAAGAAAGGCCACTGGAGAAAAGACAGCAAGAAAAAACCTAAACGAAAAGAGCAAGATGAGGCTAAATTTGTTGCTATGATTGCACAGGTTGGCTCGAGTGTTGATACGGACTGGTAGATAGACACTGGGACATTCTGCCATATTTGCTCTAAGGAGTGGTTCGCCATATACAAGCCTACATCTGAGAAGGTTATGGTGGCGAACCAGACATAAGCTGAAGTACTAGAGATCGGGATGGTGGTACTGAAACTGACTTCAGAAAAGTCATTGATGCTTCAGGATGTAAAGTATGTACCGGTGATAGCCAAAAACCTGGTCTCTGAAAGTCTGCCCTATAACGCAGGCTTGGGATGGACATTAACGATGGTCAGGTGGTTATGTCTTATAAAAGAACATACTTCAGAAAGGCTTTTGTACTGAAGGGATGTTCAGACTTTAACTTATAACTCCAATAGAGATAACAAATGCAGTCTCTTCTTCTGTTTGTTCCCTTGAGTTGTGGTATAATAGACTAGGACATGTTTGTTGTAAAAGAATAAACAAGATGTCTAGTCTAGGGCTTATCTCCAAATATGGCAGTAAGAAGTTGGAGAATTGTGAGGTCTGTATGCAGATAAAGATCACTAAAAAATTGTTCAAGTGGGTAAATCGAAGTACAAATCTTTTGTAGTTGGTGCACCCAGATATCTGTGACTTCAAACAATTTTCCATAAAGGCTGGGATGAAGTATTTTATTACTTTCATGATGATTTCTCAAAGTACATGTTCGTTTATCCGCTCAAGTCTAAAGATAAAGCGTTTGAAAAATATAAGGACTTCAAGGCTGAAGTCGAGCGTCAAACCGGACAACAACTCTAGAGGCTCAAAAGTGATCGATGTGAAGATTATAGGTCTCATGAATTTGCATTGTTCTACAGTGAACATGGAATTATCAATGAGATAACTGCTCCGTACTCCCTTCAATCAAATAGTGTTGCAGAAAGGAAGAACATAATGTTAACAGAGATGATGAACTCAGTATTGTTGACTATGGGTCTTCCAAATTGCTTCTAGAGAAAGTTATGCTTACGACTACTTTCATTCTGAATACAGTGTCACATGCAACTTGCGAAGTTACTCCTCATGAACTCTGGTTCAAGGTAAGACCCAACTTGAATGTCATTCGAGTGTGAGGGTGTCTGGTTGTAACTCCACCTTTCTATTTTCGGGAAATATTTTAGTTTACTGAATAATAATGAGTTTGATTTAAACCATTTCAAATAATAATAATAATTCATGATTAAATATTTTTAAATATTTTCATGATTGCTTTTGGAGGGAGATTCAATTTTTAGCAAATAACTAATTTTCAAATTTAATTGGAGTGGTCCCCACTCCCTAACAACTTGTAACCACCTCTCTAACAGAAATTGGGTTGATTGTGTAATTTATAAAAAGGGGGGGCCTTTGTGTTAAATTGGTTTTAGTGGGAGGTTTTTTTTTGAATAAAATCTAACTTTTATTTTATTTTGCTGAGGAGAGAGAAATTTTTTCTCATCTCTCAGCAGAGCTCAATCCGAGCTCTCGTTCTCCTCTTTTCCCCAAATTCTGCTGAAACCCTAACTCTAACTCCGATGAATGATGAAGGCGACGGCGGTGGCGAGAGACAGCGGCGACGACACTCCTTCCAGTTTGACGGTGGTTGACAACACTCTCTGGCGAGCGGTTCCGTGATGAGCGACAACTGAGCCATCTTTGAGCAACACCAGGCGGCGAAGAGCGGCGGACCACCGAGATAGGGTCGGCATATGTGACAGACCACTCCGATGACCTTCCTACCGACGGTGACTGAGCCAGTCGACGCAAGCACCACGACGACGGCAGTCGACCTAGCGATCTCTCGACCGCAGTTGAGGGGTCGGTTTCCGGACGGCATCAGCACAGGGGGCTTCCTCCTTCTCGACGGTGCACGGTTGAGCGGTCATCTTCTCTAACGACCTTTTTGAGCTTTCCGTCCATCTCCGTTGACTGATCGTCTGGATGAGTTCTGGATTAAATCGATGTGTTCTTCAATTTCTTCTGGTTGAGATTCGATTTGGTCGTCCTTCGATTTTGTTGATATGTGTGATGATCGAACTTTTTGCTGTCGACAGATTGGTTGACGAGCAGAGTGTGCGATCGGGATCACGTTGATTGATCAGATCGAGAGTGTCGGAGGACGGTGTGAGATCTGAACCACTTGTAAGTTTTGGATTCAATCCTTTGTCGATCCCTGACTTTCTTGATTAACTCTCGAATTTTCCTTTATGATGGATTCAGTCCATCAGAGACTTTTATTGATTCTTGATGCTTTGAAATTGCTTGTTGGAAGGTCTCAGAGGATCTTGTGTTGCTTGGACGCGAAGAAGTTCGTATCCGTATTATGGGATCATAGTTCTATTTCAATCTCACGTAACTGCTCTACTTATTCATGAAGAGTTAGTATCAGCATTTAGAATTAATTCCTATTGTTATGTCCAGTTGGATCGTGTTCGAGTCTTGGGGGTCGTGGCTAGATTTATTCCACGATTGGTGTCGATTGCAGTAGATCAGAGGAGATGGGCGTTGCAGGATTGTAGCAGTCGCTTGAATTCGTATAACTGTGTATAGTTCGAGTTCTGCCTATGGTTTGTTTCCAGCTTGCATGTGTAGTTTTTGAGTAGTACATGGATTTGCTGGGCTGGGGCATAGCATAGGCGCAGGGAGGAGTTATTACTCAAGTGTATTGCGGTGGTCGGGTTTCGACTGGGCATGGTAGTGTGTATATTTACTAAATTGATGTATATTCTTTCATTAAATTGTACTGAATATCCTTTCTAAAGTTGAGTTCTGATGGAGGCAATAGCTGTAGGATTCAAACATTGTATACATGAGAATTCATTAAGCTAAGCTAAGTTTTCTTAAAATTGCCAAGTCTGGGGGATGACCTTGTTGAGTTTTAGATGGCTGGTATTATGCTGTAATGTTTAAAAAGTAGTACTCAAATAGTCTGGGATGGTTTAATGTGGTGAATAAAAGGAGTAGCAGTTAGGCTACTGCAAGTTCAATCTAGTAAATGATATGTCTGTGTGTGCAGTCAGCATAGGAGATTTGCCGCTGTGGGGATGATGTAGCCGTTAAATTCAAATTTGGCTCTTTGTATTAGGGTCTGTAATATTCTTTTGTTTAAGTATTGATAGCTTTTGTAATGTATGTTCCTAATTAATCTGAGAATAGCTGTTATGGTATAATAGGTTTGAGTTGTCATATGGAAGCTGTTGTGACCATACAGATGCACAACATATAGGGACTTGCCTTACATGGGTATGGACTAAGTTCAGTTGTGGGTTTGGGTCTTTTGGACCAAGCTAAAGTCTAAATGGTAGTGTTGCCAAACCATATATTTGGTAGCATTTGTAGTTAATGTCTATAACTACTTTTATAAATTTTCTGTAGGTGTGCTTTGTGAAGGGTAATTAAATACCTACTTATTATATATTTAGAAGTACTACTAGTATACCTTATAAGATTCTATAGTTGGACACAGGAGTAGTAGAAAGATGGCTAGTTGATACTTATTTAGAGATTGACCAATTTATAACCACTATTCAGGAGGACATGCAGATCTACTTCATTATCCGTACATTCCCGGAGCAAGGTAAGTACTTTTCTACGGTCTTGTGTATTTACATTTCTTGTACTTTTCTAGTGACACGTCATGACACGATATCTTGTACCCTGTACTTTCCTGTTCTAGTACTTATTTGTGTCGGGTGGGAAAATACACTAGCTATGTGACCAAACTCCGGTTAACATATTCATGTAGATAGCTTAGGCCACGCATCGTGCACGCGGATCCTAAGCCGTAACATATTCATGTACTCCTGTACATGCTCCTGTACTCACCCCAGCCGGCCACATAGGCTAGTTGTATTTCAAACATTGTGCATATGTCATGCCTTGTATTTCAGGTTCATGGTTACATTTCTGTACTTTATTTCTGTACATACATTCTTGTACTTTCATGTTTACTTCCTATATTTCATATTCATGTTCTCCTGTACTTATTTTCTATATCATGATGTGCTTGTTCATTACCTAGAACTGTATTTTGCTCCGCTTCTGACTGGATATGTTGCAGGTGTACTTGAAGGTACCATTATACCTTATGGGCTAGAGCCCGGGACATTAGCTGAGCAGGATGGAAACATGACTTAGCTAGAAGCTTCAGGTTTAGACTGTTTAGCTTTACTCCTAGATATTGTTTTAGAGTTCATAGTACATTTCATTCCTGATGACTTAGGTACATTTATGTTATATGGATTTGTGGATTATGGTGATCGTTCTAGGAACGTTTTTAGATGCTGTGATTGTACACATTTATGATTATCTAGTTAGATTTCCCTAGTTTGGTACAACTTACTTTGTCGTGTCTAACGACGAAGGCTGGGCGTGTCCGACTCGTGTCCGATTATTTGGGAGCAGGTCATGACATATTTTTAGTGGTGGCCCATGCAGGTCTGTCCTAATAGTACCTAGATATTAGAGTACTATTGGGGGACTTGATTAAACTAGGAAAACTTGATCACAGTATAGGAAATCGGGTACATCGGGTATATTGATATTCTATAAATACTTATTGTTTTTAGGTTTAGGATATCTTAACAGTTTTCTGTTTTTTCAGATAAGTTCAAATACGCAACACCAGAACAGTCGATCCACCTACACTTAAGGGTTTCGAGCTTCTACTACCTTCTATCACTCTACTATCACCAAGGGTAGTACGTAGTTGACGGAGATGTTTGAAGAGTTCCTTGACAACCAGAGGGAGCATGCCATCCTTTTCTAAGCCAGACTTATGGATACACTATCCGAGCCAGGGAGGACTTCTGATTTCCAAACTTTTAGACCGTTGGACTTCCCCAACACCGAGCGCATATCTTGTATCGAGGAGCAGATCGAGAACCTGGAGTCGCAACTGAAGATCATCCAAGTCCTTGAGGACCCGACTCCCCTGAAGATTGGAGCTCTCAGCCAGGAGATCCAGAATGGAGCACAGACAATAGAATGAAACCAGAAACTAAAGCCTAGGAGAGATATGAAGACTTATGACGGAGATAGCTGCTGCTATGGATCTACAAAGCGTCACAACACTCAGTCGGTGCTTCTTTGGTCACATCATCAGTCGTATCATCAGGAGCAGATCTCAACAGCCAGCATGCCAACAGCCGTATATTCCTGACAGTACTACTGCACTTCAATCCAGCAGGAGATTCAGATTCAGTCGACGATCATTTGTATTTTCTATCGTTGCCCAGAACACTACTATGACGAGTGTCGCAAGAGACTGAGCCTATGCTTGAACTGCAGATCGCCTGCCCACCAAGTCAAGGACTGTCGGAGACCGCATATCACATTACCCAAGGACAAGCACGAAGAGCACCAATACCACATAAGAAGAACCCGCCTCTCCAGATTCAGCAACAGCATGGAGCACTGCGGCAAGGACCAGCTTATGTCAGGACAATTGAAGAAATTAAAGAGATCCCAGTTTCGAAGGAATACTGAAGACGGATTGAAGACAGAAGACTCTTTTGCATGGTTGGAGAAAACCATGGATCGTGATTCATCATCCAATCTTTCCTTAAATTTCTCTTAGCACCTAGATCATTTCTTGAAACTTAATATTTTCTATTTTAAAACCTTAGTTGATATTCGAAACTTATTTCGAGATATTGTTTCCTAATCGTTAAACTTGTTTCAAGACCCACAATTTGATATTTATTTGAAATCCACAATTCGATACTGGATGCATATTCGTCATTCATGACTTTGTTTCCTAGTGTTGGCTCATATTTGGAAATTTTTGTTCTCTCATCAAACTTCGTGTTATTTGAGATTTTAATTCCTACTCGAGATTTCATTTTGAAATCCTGTTCCTCATTCGAAACCTTGTTTGAGCTTCATCGTATTTAGGACATTGTTGAGGATTCCTTTGAAGGTTTTGAAGATTTTGTTTCCTAATCGTGGCTTGTTTCCTATTTTGAGAAATTGTTCTATTCACGACTCTGTTTCGACCTTGTTTCTAATTTGAGACTTTGCTTGTTTCATATTTACGATTCGATACATGTTTCCTATTCACTAAGTGATGTTGTTTTCTATTCACTATTCGTGACATTGCTTCCTGTTCGAGATTTTCTATTTTTGAGAATTTTCTCCTATTCGCGACTTTGTTGAATTTTGATTTTCTGATCGAGATTTGTTCCTATTGAAATTTCGTTTCCCATTCGAGATTTTTGTTCGAAATTTCGTTTGCTACTCAAAAATTTGTTAGATTTTGTTCCCTATATAAAATTTTGTAGCCATTTGAGATTTCATTTTCTGTTCGAGAATGCTGTTTACCATTTAAAACTTCATTTCTTCTTCAAGATTTATTTCTAAAATCTTCATGTTTGTCTCTTGAGTACCTAATACTCATTGTTGATTTTTTTGTCGTTTCCTAAGTATCTAGTGAAACCCTTGTTTTCAAAAAGGGAGATAACATCACATTTTATCTTGACTTGGACTATCAAAACTTATTTAGATTCCTTGAAACTTTTGAAATTCTAATGGATAAGGTTGAGAGACTATTCGATGATCTACTGAGGAGTGGCAGTTGCACGTTGCTGTCATTATCTTAACTACGGAGACTGATGGTTCACTGCAGCCTACAGCGCACTGGCGAGGCATGAACTCTAAGTTGAAGTAGTTTCAGACATTCGTACGATTTTTGGGTATTATTGAGTCCTTGTCCAAAATCTTCATATTTTGATCTCTTGAGTTGCTTCATTAATAATTGTTTAAAAATGGATAAGGTTGACAGAATATTCGGTGACATATTGTTATTTGGGTCACGGCGCCGAAAGTCCACTGCAGTCAGATATATACTGGCGAGGTAGGGATTCCAAGCAAAGTGATTTCAAATACCTATATATTTTCGGGTACCATGGAGATTATAATCCTCTTTCATACGATTATTGATTTTTCTTGAATGACGAATCCATGTACTCACCTTGACTTGATATGTATATCTCCTGATTAGTTTCATATTTTTCCCTCAAACACTTGAAAATTTTCTCCTTGCATTGATGGATCGTTGATTTTACACATTGTTAGATCTTGATTCCGTTTAACTAGATTTTAAAATTGTGCATATATTTCGACCATGTTTTATCTAAACTTCAATTTTAGTCATGTCTATTCAACCGTGATTTTTCCATCTTGCTCAAGTCCATTTATGCTAACTTTCGATTCAAATTGTGCTTCGGAGATCGTGCCCTTCATGATTTTATACATCTAAGTCATAATTAAAACTTCAATCTATCACGTGCCTGTTTGATTCTTGATTATTGTGGATCATATCATTTTAATTTTCTGTAGGAAATTATCATACAGGGTAATAATTAAAATCTTGTCTCGATTAGTGTCTGACCAATTTGGTCATTATTGATCCTGCCACTTCACTGTTTATTTTGCTATGCTAAATCCTTCCAAACCCTACCTCTGATCATATCCCGAAATTCTGATCGTGCCTATATTTTATAATGATACTTTTCCTCCTATCAATCATGTCTGATAATTTGAAACTATGACTGAATAGTTTTGATCATGACCATTTTCTACCATGCCTAAATTTTGATTTGGATCGTGGTTAGTTGATCGTGCCAGATAATATATTTTGTCATGACTAAATTTAACCTTATGGTATGACCAACTTAATTGATCAGTCTCAATTTTTGTGAAAATTGTGCCTACTGTACCTCTTTAAATTTCGAGGACAAAATTATTTTAAGGGAGAGAGATTTGTAACTCCACCTTTCTATTTTCGGGAAATATTTTAGTTTACTGAATAATAATGAGTTTGATTTAAACCATTTCAAATAATAATAATAATAATTCATAATTAAATATTTTTAAATATTTTCATGATTGCTTTTGGAGGGAGATTCAATTTTTAGCAAATAACTAATTTTCAAATTTAATTGGAGTGGTCCCCACTCCTTAACAACTTGTAACCACCTCTCTAACAGAAATTGGGTTGATTGTGCAATTTATAAAAAGGGGGGCCTTTGTGTTAAATTGGTTTTAGTGGGAGGTTTTTTTTTGAATGAAATCCAACTTATATTTTATTTTGCTGAGGAGAGAGAAATTTCTTCTCATCTCTCAGCAGAGCTCAATCCGAGATCTCATTCTCCTCTTTTCCCCAAATTCTGCTGAAACCTTAACCCTAACTCTGGTGAACGATGAAGGCGACGACGGTGGCGAGAGACAGCGGCGACGACACTCCTTCCAGTTCGGCGGTGGTGGACAACACTCTCTGGCGAGCGGTTCCGTGATGTGCGACAACTGAGCCGTCTTCGTGCAACACCAGGCGGCGAGGAGCGGCGGACCGGCGAGATGGGGTCGGCACATGTGACAGACCACTCCGACGACCTTCCTTCCGACAGTGACTGAGCTAGTCGACGCAAGCACCACGACGACGGCAGTCGACCTGGCGATCTCTCGACCGCAGTTGAGGGGTCAGTTTCCGGACGGCGTCAGCACAGGGGGCTTTGTCCATCTCGACGGCGCACGGTTGAGCGGTCATCTTCTCTAACGACCTTTTCGAGCTTCCCGTCCATCTCCGTTGACCGATCGTCTAAGTGAGTTCTAGATTAAATCGATGTGTTCTTCAATTTCTTCTGGTCGAGATTCGATTTGGTCGTCCTTCGATTTTGTTGATATGTGTGATGATCAAACTTTTTGCTGTCGACAAATTGATGTGCGAGCCGAGTGTGCGATTGGGATCACATTGATCGATCAGATTGAGAGTGTCGGCGGACGGTGTGTGATCTGAACCACTTGTAAGTTTTGGATTCAATCCTTTGTCGATCCCTGACTTTCTTGATTAACTCTCGAATTTTCCTTTATGATGGATTCAGTCCATCAGAGACTTTTATTGATTCTTGATGCTTTGAAATTGCTTGTTGGAAGGTCTCAGAGGATCTCGTGTTGCTTGGACGCAAAGAAGTTCGTATCCGTATTGTGGGATCATAGTTCTATTTCAATCTCAGGTACCTGCTCTACTTATTCATGAAGAGTTAGTATCAGTATTTAGAATTAATTCCTATTGTTATGTCCAGTTGGATCGTGTCCGAGTCTTGGGGGTCGTGGCTAGATTTATTCCACGATTGGTGTCGGTTGCAGTAGATCAGAGGAGATGGGCGTTGCAGGATTGTAGCTGTTGCTTGAATTCGTATAGCTGTGTACAGTTCAAGTTCTGCCTGTGGTTGGTTTCCAGCTTGTATGTGTAGTTTTTGGGTAGTACATGGATTTGCTGGGCTGGGGCATAGCATGGGCGCAGGGAGGAGTTATTACTCAAGTGTATTGCGGTGGTCGGGTTTCGACTGGGAATGGTATTGTGTATATTTACTAAATTGATGTATATTCTTTCATTAAATTGTACTGAATATCCTTTCTAAAGTTGAGTTCTGATGGAGGCAATAGCTGTAGGATTCAAACATTGTATACATGAGAATTCATTAAGCTAAGCTAAGTTTTCTTGAAATTGCCAAGTCTGGGGGATGACCTTGTTGAGTATTAGATGGCTGGTATTATGTTGTAATGTTTAAAAACTAGTACTCAAATAGTCTGGGATGGTTTAATGTGGTGAATAGAAGGAGTAGCAATTAGGCTACTGCAAGTTCAATCTAGTAAATGATATGTCTGTGTGTGCAGTCAGCATAGGAGACTTGTCGCTGCGGGGATGATGTAGCCGTTAAATTCAAATTTGGCTCTTTGTATTAGGGTCTGTAATATTCTTTTGTTTAAGTATTGATAGCTTTTGTAATGTGTGTTCCTAATTAATCTGAGAATAGCTGTTATGGTATAATAGGTTTGAGTTGTCATATGGAAGCTGTTGTGACCATACAGATGCACAACATATAGGGACTTGCCTTACATGGGTATGGACTAAGTTCAGTTGTTGGTTTGGGTCTTTTGGACCAAGCCAAAGTCTAAATGGTAGTGTTTCCAAACCATATATTTGGTAGCATTAGTAGTTAATGTCTGTAACTACTTGCAGAACCTGTGTCCAAGCGTGTGAGAAGACAGAAAGACTTCGGAGAGGATTTTGTCACCTATGATATGGAAGTAGATCTACTTACCTATGATGAGGCGATGAAGACCAGAGACATTATCTTCTTGAAGGAGGCTATTAATGATGAGTATGACTCGAAAACCTCTAACAACACATGGGTGTTGGTCGATCTGCCTAAAGGAGCAATACCAATCGGATGTAAATGGATCTTCAAGAAGAAGATGAAGGCCGATGGAACTATTGACAAGTTCAAGGCTAGGCTGGTAACCAAGGGGTTTTCTCATAAGCAGGGATCGATTATTTTGATACATATGCTCCAATAGCGCGGATGACAACCATCAGGATATTGATTGCTCTGAGTGCAATTCACAAGCTGGTTATCCATCAGTTGGATGTTAAAACCATATTCCTGAATGGTGAGTTGATCGAAGAGATTTACATGCAACAACCAGAAGGATTTGTAATAGCCTTGAAGATAAAGTATACAAGTTGGTGAAATCGTTATATGGTCTCAAGGAAGCTCCCAAGATATGGCATAAAAAGTTTGATAAAGTCATAAGATCAAACGGCTACAGGGTCAGCAAGATGGACAAGTATGTACACAAAGTTTGCTGACAGGAGAGGAGTTGTCATTTTTATGTACGTGGATGACATACTGATTTGGGTATAGATCTAGCAAGTGTCACTGAGACAAAGAAGTTCCTTTCGTCTAAGTTCAGCATAAAGGACTTAGGGGAAGCTGATGTTATCCTAGTGATAAAGATCATCCAGACGGAAACTAGAATGGCATTATCACAGTCTCATTACATTGAGAAGATGCTCACACGCTACGGGTATCAGAATCTTCCAAGGATCGATACGCCATATAGTTGTGACAAGAAACTGAAGCCAAATTCGAGGGAAAGCGTTATCGGGAGTTTGATGTATGCGACTAATACCACAAGGCCTGACATAGCTTTTCTTATGAGATGCTAAGTCGGTTCACGAGCAATCTAGGTGTGGAGCACTAGAAAGCTGTGAAGAGGGTAATGAGGCACCTCAAGAGGACTCAGAAGTATGCATTACACTACTGCAGAGATCCAACAGTAGTAGGAGGCTTCAGTGATGCGAGCTGGTGCTCAAAACTAGAGAGTGAAAGGTCCACAAGAGGATACGTCCTCTCCATGAATGGAGCTGCTATATCGTAAAAATCGAAGAAGCAGACTATACTCTCATACTCTTCTATGGAATATGAGTTCTATGTACTGGCGGCTACAACGGATAATATATAATGGCTTCGGGAGCTCATGTATGATCTTCCAATGGTTGGTGCGCAGATATCGACGGTACCGATATACTACGACAACCAGACGACTGCAGCGGTGGCATCGAATGACCTCTTCGATGGCAAGAAGTGGATTATACGTCTAAATATGAGTCATTGTCGTGGTTGATGTTTACAGCCAAGGGAATCTGGCAGATCCGTTCACCAAAGGTCTCAAGTTCCATCTGGTCGAAGATACAGTATATAAAATGGACTTGAATACACTCTTATATTGCATGTTTGTAATTCTACTATAAAGTTTGATGCTATTAGTTCAAAAATAAATCTACTAGGCATCTAGCTTTTAGTTCAAAGAATGATCATTGACTGGAAGAATATTATGAATAGTAGGTAACCTTTAGGAATTATGGGGTTATGGACCTAGAATCGCTGTTGATATGAGATAATCCTTTGGAAAATATGGGCTTACGGACCCAGAACCACTATTGTCTATTATTTGTTCTTTGTATATAATAAATTTATGTAAGAGGATGGCTTAGAAGCCTTAATGAGTTTTCGGTCATTTGGGATGTTCAACGTGCTTTACAAGAAGCACGAGTAGCACAACACTACAAATAAGCGTAGTACTCTATGCTACAGTGGAGTGACACTACATGAGGTACCTAGTGAGGGTAAATCGTCAGTTTCGAGCTAAGTCACAATAGCGTAGCATCGCGCATAGGCAAATGAGCCTATTGCTATATAATGAAGAGTGGTAGGCAGCACTACAAAGAGGTTGGGCCTTATGTTACAGTAGTGTGACACCACATGAGGTACCAAAAAAGGGTAAAGTATAAGCCCCCTGGATTTGAGGGTTTGTCTTAAAAATTCTAAATCAATTATTTTCAATAGATATTTTATTTATAATTAGTTTTAATCACTAAATATACTTTTTTGTTACTTTAATTTTTGGAGCGCCAAGGATGTCCACTACAACAAAAAACCCTTTTAGTGACGGTTAAAAAGCGTCATTAATGACGAACCATGACGCTTTTTTTTTTCACAGCAACCGTTATAAAAACGGGTGTTATAAATGTTTTTTAAAAGCGTCATAAAATAACCATCATGAATAGTTTTTATAAAAGCGTTATGAATAGTTAATATATAGTGCACAATTCAGAACAATTTTAAAACGTCATGAATAGATAATATGTATAGGCTCAATGCAACACATTTATAACACTTTATACTATTCAAATTAGCATATTTATAATGCTCTATACTGCACAGTATATATTACATTCCAAAAACTTAAAATTATATATCACCATCTTTATTACATTTCTCAAAATAGAGTACATATCAACATCTTCATTACATTGAATATCCAAATACAGAATGTACCCAAAAAATAGGGATAAATCTCTCTTTTGCTAACCAAATTATTAGAAATATTTACTTAAGTAGATTCTGACCATGGATCTTCTCTCTGTCATCTCTTGAAGATATCGGGAGTCCCAAAGAGAAGTAGTGTCGCAGCTGAGCGACGACTTGGTGCTGCTGCAGCCGGCGCCGTCGTGGCAGAGCCTCATCCTCTAATCCCTTACTCTCGTCTGAACCCTCACCAGTGCCTGCATGCACCTCAGCGTCACGTTGTGCCCTTTTTGCAAAAAATCAGAAATGTCAGCTTAGCACTTTAGTAATCAACGCTGAAACATGAGCCTAGCAATCAACCTGGATTTTACCAAGCCAATAAATTAAAGAAAGTTAACAAGAAATTTATATATTAGAAATCAAAATCGAAAATGCATAATTAAGAAAGCATCAGCAGGGACATAAATAGCTTGCACAGATGTAATGGAACCCTTCTTCGTAGTTGTAATACGCTCTTGCAACCCTCCATGATCAGTGGCAAGAGGTGGTTGGTAACCAACGGCAGATGGGATACGACCAAGCAAAGCAGACACTTCAGAGTTTGCCTGAAAAGTTGAAGATAAACTGAACCATAAAACATGCATATGCATAACAAGAAAATTATTCCATGTACAGGTTACTATAAGCTTACTTGAGTGAACCGAAAAATGTTGTCAATAAAGAGAATCACATCTTGCCCTTCAGTATCTCGAAAATGCTCGGCAACTGTCAACCCAGTCAACCCAACACGAGCACGAGCACCAGGGGGCTCATTTATTTGTCCGTACACAAGAGCACATTTGCTTTCACTCTACAACATGGAGACCGATTCCAAACTTCAGAAGCAAGAATACAACACAACTGATTGAAGAAACACCAAAGTAGCCTAGAACAAGTACCTGCTTTTCTCCAAGCTTAATCACACCACTCTCAATCATTTCCCTGTACAAGTCATTACCCTCGCGAGTACGCTCCCCAACACCAGCAAAGACAGAGAAACCACCTGACAGAAAACCTTACTGATGTAATAAATGCAAATAAACACTTATGAAAATAGGTTGCCGTCAATTTTGTTTGTACTAACCATGAGCTTTAGCGACATTGTTGATCAATTCCAATATAAGTACAGTTTTCCCAACACCAGCACCACCAAACAACCCAATCTTTCCTCCTCTTTGATAAGGTGCCAAAAGATTCACAACCTGAAGATGAAAGAAACATAATTTATTTGATACTACATTGACGTATGGTATCCTCCTAAAAAATCCTATATGTAATGATACTTTCTTAAATACAAACATTGATGAGAAATATAAAGCACAGAAGAGCAAAAATTATTGTACCTTGATTCCAGTGACAAGAATATGTTGTTCTGTAGCCTGTTCAACAAAAGCAGGTGCCTCACGATCAATTGGAAGGAAATGGCTTATCTCTACAGAGGAAAGGAAACAAAAAATCATAAGTTACAAAAAAAACAAATACAAACCCAAACATTATCCCAGTTAGTGGAGGACTACTTGCAACCAGTAGCAGTGTTTTCTTTAAGTTATCAACACCAACAGGCTCAATCAGACACTAACTACGACCACATAGATGGGGAAACATAGTCCCAATTGCAAGTATTGTATCACAAATCTCCTTAAGAGGGCAGTGGACATAAATATTGCTGTTGTTTTTTCCACCAAGGAAGAAATAATGCTTCAGGTAAACACTAATTACTAGAAGTGGATTAATTATATCAGGTAACTTTGCCAATATTATGAACTAAAAAACTAATCTTTAAATCTTTAATGAAATCCTCCACAATAACTTACTTATGTCACCCTTTTCGTCGATTGGTTCACCAATGACATTAATGATGCGTCCAAGGGTAGCTCTACCAACAGGAACCTGAAATGATTGCAGAGAATGAGAATAGAGAACTACATACATCATCTTGACAAGCAATAGTACTAAAAGAGAGAACATAGTACCATAAGTATATCTTCATTATATGTAAAAGAGAGAACATAGTACCATAAGTATCTCTTCATCATCTTGACAAGCAATAATACTTTTTTTCTCAAGATTATAAAATTTTCATTTATGGTCATGCTTCCCAAGTTTAAAGCTTCTTCATATTCCAATAATGCAGATGCTGCAATAATATCTTCAGTAGCATAGAGAAGAAAATGACCATTCCTACAATTGAGAAAAACAAATGAAATGGTATAATATAACAAATAAGAAAGATAAATGTCGAACAGACAGCAAACGAATTTGACTATATACATCACAATAACATAACAACCAACATTGAAATGAGATCAACTAACAATTGTCCAACATCCAATTCTTTTTTTCAAAATTGGCAAACCATATCCAACTCTAGTTTGATGAGGAGCATTTTGATCAAATACATAGATAGCCATCTTGTATAGATAAACTATAGAGACTACAACTGCTAAAGTAGGCACAGGATTAAACAAGGTCATCGTGAGAGGATCCTTCAAGTTTCCAAAAGAAACGAATTCAGAAGCCAAACTCCGTAAGAGGCAATAGTATAACAGTGGTGGCAACTGAAGCATTTTGTCATACAATTGAACTACAGCAGTGCAAAAAAAAAGACTTGAGAGAAAAATAAAACTACCTTGGCTTTCTTCTGCAGCTTCCCAGCAAACAAGAGGTACTGCTTCAGCGTATAATCCTTGGCGATCCCCATCGCGACCATCATCGCCTAGTCGAACATGAATGGAGCGACGTTCGGAGCCTACGTCATGAGGACCATAGAGGCGGTGGTGGGCCCGACCCCCTTGAGAGAAGCAAACGCCGAGACTGCTACCGCTAGGTCCGGGAGCGCGGCGAAGGCCCTTTGGAAGGCGAACTCCACCGCTGCCCCATCGAGCGATGCCACAGAGTCTAGCAAGTGGGGCCTTCATTTTCCCCTCCGTGTTCTCTAGCCCCGCCCCGACCTCTCGGCCGTCGTCGCCCCTCGATGGCCACCCGGTCTTCGAGACCGCCACCCTCACATGGCCGAACCCGAGCCGCCCCGCCGCAGCAAACACCGCGCCGAACTGTGCGTCTAGGAGGCTCTACACCGATAGCTCGTCGAGATGAGGCGCACGTCGTTGGAACACGCTACCGAAGTAGTGGCTCTGTACCGATAGCTCAGTCGTCGAAGGGTTGCTGCATAGTCGAGCCCATCGTCGGAGTAATTAAGGTTAGGGTTGAAAATTGAGGGAGAAAAGGTTTGAGGAGGAGAGATGCTGCTCGTTAGAAAATGGATGAGAAATGAATTTTCTCTCTCCCACTGAGCTGTTATACAGTGAAGGAATTACAAGTTTGCCACCGCTCTAAAATATTAATGACGTTTTGTTTTATAAACGTTATAAAAAGCCCAGAATTAGCCCAAACCGTCATAAAAAAAGTTATTTCTCAACTTTGATAACGCTTATGTATCACCCGTCATTAAAACTCCTTATCGAGTGTCATTAATAGGTCTTTTTATTGTAGTGGTCACTATCTCAAAACGTCCTTCCTGAGTTTTGATCTGGACAAGTTTATCTTCATTTTGATACATCATGTCCCACTCAAATTTGTCCCTTTGTACTCTATTTATATCGTACAACTTTCGGGTCAATTTAGGTTATTTGACCATCTATCGTAAAGCTTGACCTAACTTCTAATTTATTTTCGGAGCTTGACATCGATCCAACCTAAATTATCCAATATATGATTTTAACCTATTTCGAGCCTACTGCACCTCAACTTTTTTCAATAGTACCATCCCTACACTCCCAAACTTCTATTTTCAGGCAAAGGCCTTAACCACTCTAACACTCAACCTCACCCCCTCTCTCACTTTACCTCTCAACTCTCTAATAAACACACACAACACTCTTAGCCGACCAGTTTACTCTCCCCTCCCTTCCTTGTCTTTATCTCCTTTTTCCATGCAGAACTCCATCCTCTCCATGCTGCTTCTTCTTCGTCTATGTCACGACCCGCACCCACTGTGAGGGTACGAGAACGTAACAACGCCCAGCCTACGCCGCAGTGTCGGCGGTAGAACGCTGTCCTAGGTCAACATACATCTAACAATATCTATCTAAACAGTTATACTCCCCGAATGGGGTGACATAGCAATAGTAAACTCAATCACAACTAAGGAAGAGATAGCACGATATGAAATAGAACTCAAGGAATAAAATAGATAAAAGCAGTCTAAGATAATTCCAGCAATATCCAACTGTACAAGGTCTCAGATGAAAGAATATATACAATACTGAACTCCAGAAATAAAGTCTAACTAGAACATGTCTCCAGACTACAATGATAAACAGCCTAACTAATCTAGTCTAGACAGTCGGGATGAAATCCTCAGCTAGAGCTGGGTCCTCCTGAGGGTCCAGCTCGCAGGTGTCATCTAAGGCTGCCCCGTAGTAAGTGTCCAGACCAGCCTCCTCCTCGTCCTCTGTAATATTTTCAACAGGTCCAGTCAGGACAGGAGCGAGTACAATACATCTCAACAGATCATAGCAGGTTAGAAAATATAGACATGCAGTAAAGTAAGATACAAGTACTGAAGGAAGTGCAGTATGTAAACAGAGAGAGAACTGTAATAGAAATATCTACTATACATAGAGAACTAGCAGTGACTAGTGAGTCAGAGTACGAGATGGCATGTAATTGGCTTAGGTTGTACATGATGAACATGAAAAGTAACAGAGTGTACATGATGGGTAAATCACATGACCATTTATACTCCCCCTACCCACAATCAATACACAAGGATCTGTTCAAGTTACGTTACGGACATGATGTTTTGGTTATACAAGAGACACATGGGCAAACATGAGCGTACATGAAAGAACATGAGAGTACATGAACGTACATGTAAGAACATGAGAGAACATGAGTGTACATGAATAACGCAGATGCAAGGAATACATGATGTACATGAAACACATGTCATAAAGTATCCGATGAGCCCGCTAAGGGGGTAACATCCCAAGGAGAGATCCATATAGTACTAATCCGTGTGACCAACGTGACAGTACAAGTAAAGTAATCTACTGCAGGAAATAATTCTAAGCAGGATATGAAATGATCAGAGAATGTACTCGCCTGTAACTGAGTGTCCGATATGAAACGTACTGTCCAAGGAGTGGTGTCTGGCTCCTAATCAGAACAGCACAAGTCACAACAAGTCCAGAATATCAAAATGGAGTCCTACTATGCATTCTATATGATTCTAAGTCAATCTAGGCCAAAGTCAACTCTTGGTCAACTCTGGTCGACCCTAGAAGTCAAACTAGGTCAACCAAGTCAAACCTAAATCAAACTAGTCTAACTAGGTCTAACAAGTCATTTCTAGGTCTAACTAGACTAATAGACACACCATAGGCCAATAGCACATACATCCATACCATACCACATATGAAAATATATGAATATCCCTATGTGCATATAGGCTAGTATCCATAGGCTTCCATATATGATACTCATACAATCACACATTTACAAGAGGGAACTAATATATATATATACACATATATAATTCACAAATTACATAACCTATGACTTATTGGAAAATTCCTACATTAGCTATGTAAGGGCACACAACTACAATAAACCTCACACATCCTTATCACCATATAAATATACCTAAGATATACAAACATAAAAAGGCATCCAAGGCATATGTGTATGTGTGTGTGTGAGATAGAGTGACAGGAAAAAGAACTAAAACAGTGAAGGAAACAATATGGGGTGTGTGGTGTCTACAAGTGTGTGTGTGTGTGGAGACAATGTGAGTGTTAGTGTGAGAGGCAATTGTGTGTGTGTGTGAAGTGAGCAATATGTGACTGTACAGTGCACCCAGGAAAAATCAGTGAAGGAAACAACATTCACTTTCCCCCCTTCCCATTCATTCTCAGCTTTTAAGTATTAAACATACAGTCAACAAAACATGTTCAAATCTCAGTTTTTGTAAAGGGTATTAACATTACAGTTTAACAACATATTAATCTCAGTTTTGGTATTAACATACTATCACCAAAACATTACAAAATCTCAGATTTTAACAGTCCAAGTAAAACCCAGGTTTGTATCCTCACACAAACTCAAGTTCTATACATTAGAACACAGTTTACAAAACAATTTCAACTCATAAATCAGTCCAGAATTTGGAATCCTGGATTTGAATCCAAACCATCTCCATATGACCCCAAAATCCACATACCAATACACAAAACACTGGTGAATATGCTAAGGATTAAAGGCTATGAATTTGACAGTTCAAACTTAGTAAAAATCCTTGTAAAATCCCATTTTAAAACTGGAAAAAAATCAGTGTTTGTATCATGTATCAGGAAACATGGGAAAAAGGGATTCAAATCAACCAAAACTAGATTAAACATCAAACATGAGGTTGGTAATGAGTATACTCAATGAATATGCATTATACAAGTGTTTTGTGTCCACATTTGTGGACACAAACGTGTCCAGAATGCAAACAAACCCAAACGGGCAAACTGTGTGCACTGAGACTGGACAGTCTCGTGCGGGGGTGCACGCGTGTCGTGCACCCGACACAGGCTTCCCCAAGTCTCGTGTTCGAGCAAGGGGGTGCGCCTAGGATGTGTCCTCATCTGTGAGTGTCTGCATCGTGTCGAAACGTGTCGTGTCCTGAATTACAATAGCGTATCAGTGGCTAACAAGTGACAGTGCACAGATCAGTGAAATCCCCATGCGCGTCGGATTTCTCCCAAACCCGACCACGACTTGACACAAAATTTGGGGAGAGGGGTGACAGAAGGTGCCCCAACAATCTCCCAAAGTTTCGTGCCAAGAAGATTCGTGTCGTGTCCGGAATTAACCCCGTGATGCAGGGGATCACTGTAGCCCGCGCGCGCGTGTGCGCGAGGCGTGTGCACGAGTGTCGTGGGGACACGACACAAGCACAAAACTTGCTCAGAGCTCCAGAAATGGCTAAGCGACATCAAAATACAAATTTACATTCAATTAGAAATCGAAAACTGCACAGAAAGTTTCTCAGAGACAATTCATCAAACACATTCAACAGTTCACTGATACGTGTCCTGTTTGGACACGAAAGGACACGAAAACCTAGGGTTTCCTATTCCTATAGTTAGGTTAGGTCTAGGGCTTCCTATTCATGCACTTGAACCAGAATTTCATGGTGGAAATGGTGAGTTACCTCAATGTATCAAATCCCTCCAAAAAGCTTAAAGAGTGGGGTTCTTCCCAATGGTGAAACTCCTCCAAATCTTCCCAAATCTGAGAATACTCATAGCCAACAGAAAATAGGAAGGATTTAGAACCCAATGCAATTTGTTTGGGTCAAAAAGGAATAAAAATGAATTTTCTAGGATTTATTGAAGATGGGGATTACCTCTTTCCAAAACTTTATCAAGAAACCTAAAGGAGGCTAGCCCTAACAACTAGGAGGGATTAAATAGGGGGGAAATCCCTAGGTTCAGCTAGGGATGGCTGACCACTTGGTCTTGGGTTAGGGTTGAGCTAGGTTTGAGTCCAATCTAGCTAAGTCACAATAATGACTTGTGAAACCACAAGCCATTCACCAACTCAAATGATTTCTAACATTCTAATTCTAGTTCTATGAATCACTAACCACTAACTTGAGTCACACTAGGTTAGACTAGGGTCACTTGACCTAACCAAGCTCAACTAACTATGGTTAGTTCCTAGGTTAGTCTACAAGAGTCAAAACTGACCAAAATCAAACCAGTCCAAATAAATCCAAAATAAATTCTAAAAATTCCCATAAATTCTAATTAATAATAATAAATTTTATTTAATAAATAATAATCCCAAATAATTCTTAAAATTATAAAAATGACTAAAATACCCCTCAGTCTGGAAATGAACACTAGCAAGACACCAAATCATAAGTCATGAATTTAAATAGTTTAAAAATAATTAAAAATCACTAAAAATCATAACATGAAATAAATACCATTAAACAATAATTATAATTACAAAATTTTAAAATTACCCTCTTCTGAAAAACTGGGTGTTACAGTCTACATCCTAAAAAAACTACCTCCTAATACTTCTCCACCACTCAAACCCAAAACCAAATACTTCCCTTCGTCCTTCCCTTCTTGTTACTAATGCTGCTACTGCTGCTTGAGCTACTGCTGCTGGAGGCCGCCAGTGCGTGCCACCCTCACGTGTCTCCCCGATGAGTCCCTGATCGGCCGCTAAAGGCTGTGTGTTGCCTCGTGTATGCTTGCACGTCCCGACGAGTCACCACGGCACCAGCTAGCTACTGTTGACATCAGGAGAAGCACTTCTGATGTGGTGCATACGCGCCGCCAGGATGGGGCAGCGCTGCTGCGAAAAGTAACAAAATCTGTCGTTCCCCGACGGCATCTCCCGTGCCACGTTGCCTGCCGCCAACGAGGTCCTCCCTAGCCACGAGCCGCCCTACCCACCTCCATGTGGAAGCTTTCTATTCCCGCAGCTCCCTGGATGATCGATTTCGACTTTGGAGTCGGGATCCCGTCGAAGCGCGAATTATCAAGTCAGAATTTGTTCTCGGGACAGCGACTTTGGGCTCATTTTTTGGGCGATCCGATCGCTGGATTGTCGAACTCTTTTCTTCATTGTAATCTCGATATATAGCTCAACCTCCACCTAAAATTTCAGCAGTCAATTCTGTCATTTGCTAGGTCAAAATTGGCCGCCAAGTTGACCGAATAATTCTGTTTATTTTGGACAGTTTTATCGAGCCAACTTCGTGGATTTATTTCTCGCCATCACAGATCCATTTGACGTACTACCAGTTATTGGGCATAGCTGGTATAACTAAATTCTTGTCACTAAAATTTTATTCCATTGTGAGCTCGTTTGATTAGTTGAATTTGACGCCGAAGTTGGCCGTCCGAATTCGCAATTTCTAACTTGTAAAATTCTAATTTTGGACTCGAGACTTCGATTTCCAATTCTTACACCACCAGTGGACTCATGCCACCATTCTAGCCCAAATTCATATAAAGTTTGCTAAATTTGGAGGATAAGGACCCGACACGTATTTTGGTGCAAAACGGATCCCGCAATCCGGGTCAACGAGTTATTTTGAGATCGGCTCATCGAAATCCAATTCTAGATATATTATTGGGTTTGTATCATTATTTTTGACTTGTTGACATATACTTTGCTAGATTTAGTAGAATTGGGCTCCGGCATACCCTTCCGTACAAATTGGGTCCCACAGTCCAAGTCAACGGGTCATTTTGAGATCGGCTCATCAGAATCCAATTCTGGATATACCGTTGGGTTCATATCGTTATTCTGGACTCATTGACATATACTTTGCTAGATTTAGTGGACTTGGACTCTGGCACGTATTTTCGTGCAAACCAGATTTCAACGTCCGAGTCAATGGATTATTTTGAGATCAGCTCATTGGAATCCAATTTTGGATATACCATTGGGTTCGTATCGTCATTTAGGACTCATTGATATATACTTTTCTAGATTTAGTGGACTTGGGCTCCGGCATGTATTTTTGTGCAAACCAGATTCCGACGTCCGGGTCAACGAGTCATTTTGAGATCGGCTCATCAGAATCCAATTCTGGATATACCGTTGGATTTGTATCATAATTCTAAACTCGCTGACATATAGCTTGCTAGATTTTGATGACTTTGATCCTGGTACGAATTTTAGTGCAAGTGGGTCCAATGGCGGACCGTATCTTAACCCAAAATTACTATTTTTGCCCGTGTCCAGAATTGGACTTATGGGTAGTATATCCTAGCTATTTTTCTTATTTCGGGAATATTGGTGATATTTGTATCAGCATCCAGCAAAGTTCATGGAGACGCCTTTGTTGCTACCTTTCTTGGACTTGACGATTTGTCTTCAGGACATTATCGGATTACTGCTTCATACCAGACAAGATACCTTATCATACTTGTTCTGTTTACATTATTCATATTTACTCTTGTGTTGTTAGTTGGTGACTGTCACGCCCCAGAAACAGAATACTGGAGAGCGGAGGCAGACATAGCCAGCTACGTATATTGAAATAGAATACATCTCAACTATACGGTCACGGCTGTCGAGATATGAGGGTTTACTACAAGCCAACAGTCTCTTAAGGTCAAGCCTATTGTCTCAATCTCAAGCAAGTAATATAACTACAAGATGTTTGACCACCAAATATACAATAAAAGGCGTCCCAAATATTACATATCAGCTGATCATGAAGCTAGTCGTACAAAATACGAGGACTAGCAAGAGTTAAGTCATACATGATCAACCCTAGGATTTGTTAATCATGTTTACAGCCCGTAGGCAGACAGTAAGTAAAAGTGCATCGAGCTAACAGGTGCTCGTCGGCTAAACGCCTCAAAAGAATAACTTTACAATAGAGTGAGCGAAACAAAATAGAAAACCCACTCGTAGCCCGGGTTCCTTCTAGTCGCCACCATTGGGCTGGAAGCTTGGTAGATCCTCGGGAGCTGCTCCAAAATCTGGCCACACAAAACCAGCTGGGTCAACCCCAGAAAGAGCAAGTACCACAAGGGGGCCACGAAATAAGAACAAAAGCCAGCAATCAGCACAAGAAAATCTAATATTAAAACTAGAATTTACGAAAAACATGTCAGGATGATATACAACGAGATAACCATGGGACTATTTCGATAGCCAGGTTACAACCCGTAAACCAAACAAGGACCGGGGTTGTAACCCTTCATCTGAACAGAACTTGGTTTCCCACCATTTATCGGCAAGATAATAATGTAAGAAATCAAGACAGGGAGCAATCTTGTACTGGATCAAGACATGGCTAGACTGGTTATACCTCATTCAATCAATCACGGCCAAGCAGATACTACGGCTTACTACTTTAACTAACTAGGGTTATCACAGGCCTAATTACTAACAATATGCAGTGAGATTGTTCCACAGCCACAAGTCCTGCAGACCATCCAGGTTACCCAGGTCGAAAGTTAGGGGTTGAATTCTGGTGGGTACGTCGTCCGGGAGACAAATGTACCCTTAGGTGACTTAGAGGGTGCAACACGCGACGGTGTGCTGGAAATGTGCCCTACTCGACGGTAGGCTACAGATCCCAAGAGCGCCCAGGTAACGGGATTGCCTGTAGCTGTGTCATCTCTTCATGACTACTGAGTTATTCTAGTTATTAACCTTAATCCATTTTAGTAGGTACTCCTGACCGTGGTACTCAGGAGTCCCATCCTAGACATGATGCAAGACAGGACAAGTGGATTTAACAAGCAAGCAAGAAAGAACTACCCACGGTGTCAAGGCAGGTCAAGTTAAGTTAGCCGTCGCAACAGCGTTAAGATAAATCATGTCGGGGTACTTGTCAGGAGTGCGCCACGACGGGCCACTATCATGTCAGGTTGGTCATGTCAGGAGTGCACCACTACGGGTCACTGTCGTGTTATGCTAGTTCCTTCTCATATCATGCCATGTACAATAGTCATTCCAAACATATTAAGTAAAATCAAGTTCATAACAAAAGGCGTAAGGATATAAAATAGGCGTAAAATATCTAATAAAATATCAATATACAGGACTATAGAAAAGCCAAGCTTAAAGAAATAAGGCCAAAACTCCAAGAGCCAATGGGTTAAGCAAGGGGTTCAGGGTACTGCGTACGCACAAGACAAGCACGCAGGAGAGCTGCATACGTGAAAAGTCACGCATGCAGGAAGCGGCATACGTGAAAGTCACGCACGCAGGGAGCGGCATACGTGAAAAGTCACGCACGCAGGGAGCGGCATACGTGAAAAGTCACGCACGCAGGGAGCGGCATACGTGAAAAGTCACGCACGCAGGGAGCGGCATACGTGAATAGTCACGCACGCAGGGAGCGGCATACGTGAAAAGTCACGCATGCAGGGAGCGGCATACGTAAAAAGTCACGCACGCCAGAGAACGGCATACGTGAAAAGTCACGCACGCCAGAGAACTGCATACGTGTAAAAGCACGCAAGCAGAGAGCTGCGTACGCGTAAAAACACGCACGCAGGGACAGGGTCTTCTTCTCCATGGCTGAGAAGAAGCTCCAATGGCTCCAAAACTTCAAGGCATCATAACTTGGCCATCCGAACTCCAAATCCGGATTTCCAAAGTTCCAACCAGGGTGGAATTGAACTCTCTTCCATAAGGAAACATCAAAACCCATAAAAATCCAACTTAAGTAGATCAAAACCATGCAAAACCGAAAATAGGAAAAACCTAGATCTAGAACAATGGAGACTCCAAATCACAAAATACCATGTTCTAATGTTGATCACCAAGTCCTAATCTAGCAAATGGACAAATAAAAGAGGGTTCTCATGTGGTGGCAAGGTGCACTTGCCTAGGGGGTGGGTGTTGTGTAGAGGAAGGAGAAGAGTGTTGTATAGAGGAAGGAGAAGAAAAAATTAATGGAGGTTATAAGGAGAGAGAAAAAGTTGGTAGAGTTTTAAAGAGGGTGGGATGTGGTGTGTTGAGGGTGGAGCATAGGCTAAGGTGTTCCAATACACATTAAACCAAACCAAACCAACCCAATCCAATTAAAACCGAGCCATGTCAAAATCCAAAATACGAGAAATATCGAAATTCCACAAGTTGAGAAAAATAAAATAATAAAAAAATACATGCCAAAATCTAGATACGAGTATAAATACGAAATATGGGAAATACGGGAAATGAGGGTGACAGTGACACTGGTAGTGTGTATCCAAGGATGACTTGGATTTTATCGATGATGGCATCGGTGTTACAGTTGCGTGCGTGTGTGACTTAGAGTTAGTAGATGTACCCAAACACTACCAGAATAAGTCATATTAGCGACACCAAAAAACGTCGCTAAAATGACAAAAAATGTCGCTACAACTGTTTACCGATGTATTTAGCGACGTTTTCCTGTGGTCGCAGAAAGCCATGTCGCTAACAGGCAAAACGTCGATAATTGTCGCTCTTACCGACGCTTATCGACGTCATTAAACGTCGGTAATGTACCGACGTTCACCGACGCCCCGTCGAAAATATGGTGACGTCCCAAACGTCGGTCAACATTGTTGAATCCTGCAACAGTTAGCGACGTATGTCTAGTTTTTACCGACGTTCACCGATACTGTAGACGAGGGAAATACTGGGACATTTACCGACGTTTACCGATGTTACCGACGTTTATCGACGCAACCGTACGTCGATAAGCATCGGTATACCTGGTGATGTACCGACGTTTACCGACGTTTAGCTGCGTCGCTAAACGTCGATAAACGTCGCTAAACGTCGCTAAATTATAAAAAAATAAAATAAATAAATTACAGAATGTCCACAGAATTACATTTTCTACCTGCAGTTCAATAAATAACAAAAAAATCACAAGCACATTTTCTTTCTGGGTTCGCCGACCCCTTCGGTGAAACACTCAACACCGGTACATCACAATATACATATGTATCAACGTAAACAAGAGTAAAAGTCTACAACCAACATATGATGAGATACCAACACAACGAACACTAAAATATCCAAAGTCGGTAAACGAATATCCAAAGTATACAACCAATATCCACATGAATCTACAACCAATAATGAAAGTCTACACAAAAAAATAATCCACAGCCAATACTGAAACAACATAAACAAACACTAAAAAAATACTACAATCTCATAAAACAGTCCTAACTCGGACTACTGCGGATCTGGAGGAGAAGGGGCACCGCCGTGCCTCAAGGATAGGAACATATCGTACTCCTCCCGTAAAATCGTCACCGATGAAGAAGGAAGTGACGTCAATGGAGTCGGAGGTAGTGACACCGACGGAGTCGACGACGATGAAGGCGCACCCGGAGGACAATAACGCTCCAACGCTGCTAGTCGCTGGTGGTAGGAATCCATGGTAGATAATAGCCTCGTACTGCTGTTTGCAAAAACAAAAGTCTTTTTATTTCGAAAACTTTAAAGAATAGTATAAGAGTACAATGAATTCTGGAAAAGTACAACTATAGGAATCCGATCAGAAGACGATCGCTTTATCCCTTGGTCGATGTGAACTTTGAAGACGATAGCCTCTGAAGAATGCAGCAGCACTTGGACAAGAACTCCTGATCTCTGATGATCTTGAATAATGATCCCCTATAATGAAGAACTTGAAACTCTATTTATAGAGTTCTAGAAATAACTATCTTGTAGTTATTCTGGATTGCGCACAATAGATTGCGCTGGAAACAGACTGCGCAGACTACAAACTGCGCTGGCCATTGGGCAGTTGCTCGATCGTGGGCTAACCGTATTCAGATGCGTGGCATTATTTGATTGAAATGCGCTTGGTCGTGTATAGACGGTTGCCACGTGACGAGCAATTGATGGCATGTAAGCCACGTAATAAATGTTAGTTATCTTCAACAAATTTGATGGATCGCGCCACTTGAATAGCGCTAGCTTCAGACTGCGCTCCCTTCTAATCATTGGATAGCGCTAGGATTCAGACTTGGTCAAACTACGCAGAGGTTGGACTGGCAGACTGCGCTCATGTTGAACTAGCAGACTGCGCTGGACTGTACAGCTGTTCTCGAGTGCTGTGTGCACAAGAAACGAATAGACTCCTCGCTTTTTGGGCTGTCAGTCTGTCAGAAGATTTGATCTTCTTGTCAGGTAATGATGGCGTTGCCACGTCAGCATAGTGCGCTCGGGAGTTAGCGCAGTTCAGTCTCGTGCGTTTGATTTGTAGCACAGTCTGTCTTCAGCGCAGTTCATTGAAGGGTGCACAATTTAGATTTCTCTGCCTATTTGATGGATACAACTTGATTTTTAGGACTTACAAGACCCCCTTCAAAGTTTTCGAAATTTGAAAATATTCAAAGTTTCGAAATACTTTGAATTTCGAATTTAAAATCAAGTTGCGCTTTGGTTGCGCGTTTGGAGGAATTAGCGCCGACTTTCGCGGCACAATCGGAGGCGACAGTTACGCTTCTGTTAGAAAACTATAAATAGTTTCAACTTCTATTCTTTTAACCTTTACTTGCTTTCGATTTCTCAAGAGAAAGAAACTCCTCTCCTACTCCGACTTCTTCTTTCTCCTCTCGTCGTTGACATTAATGGCGCCAAGCGATCGGCCAATGAGAAGGGAAAGGCCCCTGCGAACCTTTGACTCGTATTGCCATACGAGTATCTCATCACGAGACGGGCCATCCAGCTCTTCAAGGTGAATGATGAACCATAATCGAAACCCTTTTTAGGGTTTTTGATGTTTTCGACCATTCATGCCTCTCTCTTTTTAGAGATTGATGGTATTCTCAACCACTTGCGCCACCCTGTTTAGGGTTTCGGCTGCATGTACAACAGTTTTTATTTTTATAAAAATTATATCTTTGCGCAATCGGTTGGAAAGCGCTGACAAAATGTTCAGCACAATCCATCGATTTGTGCATCGATGCGCAAACTGACATTTTGCGTAAGTCGATTGTGCTAGCACAAACTGATGTCTTGTACAAGTAGGCTGGCACAATCTGATGTCTTGCGCATGTTGGCTGTGCTGGTACAATCTGATGTCTTACGCACGTTGACTGTGCTGGCGCAATCTGATAGATTGTTTCACACAGTGCAATTTGATGAATTGTGAAGAAGTTTTTGATTTCTTTTGCACATACTGATCTTTGTCTCTTTATTGATGCAGTTAACCTCAGAGAAGATCCCATCTACGAGGTTCTTGCAGGATCTCTATCTGAATCAGAATTCAAAGAGGATCTCTCACACGTCTCCTTTCCATAGTATGCTTTACCGTCATCCCGGCAAGCTGTCTTGGTTGCGCAAGATAACGATACTCTATTGTGTCTGATGAACGGGCAACCTCTTCAGACTGCTAATACTGTCACCCACAAGAAACCTTTGTTTTTGTTTGGTGAGGCTTTTGATAAAAATTCTCAGCCAAGGCCTCGCATGGAACAAAGAATCTTCCAAAGGGGCGAGAAGACGATATATTTAACAGAGATCTCCAGATGCCTCCCTCTGTCCAGATATGCTTTTGCAAGCTATCCCAGAAGAATAGAATGGGACATAACTCCGCTGCAGCAAGCCCGAGTGGGTAATATCTGTGTTAAGAAGGGGCCAGACCATAAAGATGTATTCTACAGTTCTTCTGAGCGACATAGCTCCCTACTCAGAGGACTAAAACTCGGTTGCATTCCGCCGAAAGATTCTTCTCTGCTACTACCAGTAAGAACTCCAATATTCGCAAATGAGTTTGCGAAGGTGGAAGGGAGGTATCCGGACCAAGATCTACAGTTGACAGGTCTTGTGAACCCGGAAAATAAAAGGTGGATCTCTGTGGCCAATTGGATATTGGTCTAGTTTAAAGATCAGCTTAAAGAAATTGATCTGTATCAGGCAGTGTATGCTACTGTCTATGGCTTCTCCCCTAATCCACATTTGTTTCTTGCGTTGGCGGAGAGATATAATTATAGGACTGGGACTTTCATGACGCCACGCGGAGAAATTGGATTAGCCTTGCATGAGATGAAATACATCTCTGGCTTGCCTATGGGGGATATCCCCTACGAAGAGTTTGTCCCGATAAATGATGAGTTGGACAGACTGTGCCAGGAGAACGCCAGTATGGTAGATGTTTTTGAATAGCTACTCTGCCATTACAAGATTTATTCTCTATACTACAAGAGTGGCACGGCCAACACTTGCTATTCGACCAAGTGGTTGCCATATCTTTTTCTCAACCATGTTATTGAGAAGAATACCAAAGAACATGAGAACTGCAATCCCAACTTCTTCAAACCGCTTAGCAATAGCGAGGTGATAGAGTTGATGGAGACGCACAACGATATGGATATCAAGATTGAGGATGATCTTCAGTATCCTCCTTTCAAGAAAGGAGATATCGTCAAAAGCTACATGAGGATGGGTTACAGGCCCATGTCAAAGGAAGCCCAACTGGCAGGGTTCCTTACTTATTGTCTTCGACGATATGTCATACCTGGGGCCAGTGCAGTTGACTGCTTCTATCGCGGTGTGCTGTTTGCTGCCGTCCGTCTAGTTTTCGGCTACCGGATGGATTTGTTGTCAGCAATGACATGCAGAATGAACACCGGCTTCCGTCTCTTCGTTGATTCGATGATTCGAGGAAAAGGCAAAAATGGGTATTTTCCTCGACTGGAACTGCCGTATACATATCTGTTTGGGTGGCTGCTTCTACACCATTCTTTCCTAATGAATCTTGCTATGGGGGCAGTGAGCGGCAATTTTCTGAGAAGATATTCTGGATGTTAGTAGATCTATACCACTTTGACAGACTGCAGGCGAGTCTTGAATCTGGGCAAAGGATGGAACTTCTACTGTGTTCCACCTCCAGTCGGTTATAAATATGTACCGACAAACATGATCGACTCAGTGAGAGTGCCACCCTTAGGTCGTACCACCTTCGATTGGCTGAGGATGATTCGGCCATCACATCTAGTATACCGGTTCGAAGATGGATGTTATCTTGAACCTTATCTTCCAAGCCATTTTGTATGCCAATTCGGCTACGACCAATTTCATGTAGGCAATACCATAACATGCCTTCAGGGAAAATGTTATTTGATTGATGGAGCCCGGGCTTGGGCCTATTACAATGCCCGTGACACAAAGACAACGTTCTCGATGCCGACAAGGAACGACTGTGGCCCGCGCATACTGTATACTTATTCGATCTTTTATACATCATCAAATACTTTTGCTGAGAACTTCAATCTATCAGACAGCTTTACGACGGTAACACGATTTAGAAAAGGAGCACCTGTTTTTTTGCCTCCTGGTAATGATGAAGAACACTAGCCGGCTGATGTGCCTCTAGAAGCTTCAAGGGAAGCCAACTTCCCTGAAGAAGTCTACGAACCACTGCGTGTTTCTTTGAAAGTTGTAAGATCTCCGATCAAGGCGAAGAAGAGGAAAACATAAGAACCATCTTCTCCTGTCTCTAAAAAGAAGACCGCTATAGATTCGTCGGAAAGAGTCACTACTCGATCGCAGTCTCGACAACAGGCTGAGTCAGTCCACCGAGAAGAGGCGACGACCCCGACTTCCATCCAAAGACAAACACACGCTGCAGACGTAGAGAGCCCTGAGGAACCTCTACGCAGGAAGAAAATAGCTTTCAGAAAGAAAGTGACTACTCCCACAAAACCTATCCCTATATCTGCCCTAATAAGTGCTGCTGCCGGGGTTATGATGCCTTCACCTACGCCTGCTCCTGAGCCTAGGCAGGTGACAGATGCAGAGATAAGGTACGAGGTCGCAGACATAAGAGAAGAGACCGCGGAGGCAAAAGATGAGGCTGCAGAAAGAGAAGCAGCTGTAACTCCGACCCCAATCAACGAGTCGGAATCATCTGTCGAAATATTGCCATCTCCCACACTTGCAATGGAAGCTGCTCATCTTCCAGCTACACCAAGATCGCGTCGCGCTAAAGAAGATCGACTGATGATCGAGGCTCTGGACGGATATGATTTCAGCTTCCATGATATAGATCCAGTCGATGCAAGTGATGATGAGGAAGTGCAAGAAGAGGGAGCAGATGACAAGGAGAGATCGACGAAGGATGTTAATGACAATCCGGAAGAGGATGCTGCTGTCCATGCATCCCAAGAGAAGAGTGCTGCTAATGAAGTAGCACCAGAGGAAGCTATTATCACCGATCAAAGAGGTATTGACTAATTTTGGTATTCTTCATTTATAGATCTGATGATTGATATTTTAACTTTCATTCATGCAGAAATTCAACCTTCTCCGATTCTTCCAGTATGCACTGACATAGTACAGACAGAGGCGATAGCCAGCCGCAGCTGTCATCTATCAGGCAGCTCCGAAGCGGGAAGTAGTCAGGCAGTAATATCTGAAACTACTTCCGCGAGGCTCCAGACTATTTCATTAACTGACAATCTTGTCACTAAAGCCAGTTTTGGTAAGCTTGCCTTCATTTTGATCTTTTTTCTGATAATCCTTAGTGACATCAAACTGGTGATATTTACTTGATTTTGCAGAAGAACATCTAGGAGGGGCAACTAGCTCTACAATGGCTCCTTTATCAAAAGAGGCTACGGCCGACGTTCAAGAAGCCGAACTTTTGCCTTCACAAGGGTCTGCTGCTGAAGCTTCTGTTAGAATAGCTGCAACACCTAGTGCAGTAGCTACCAATAAATTTGTAGTGGGTTCTTTCACCAATTTCTTCTTTAGTTCCTTGGGACCTTTAGTAGAAAGGGTAATAGAGAAAGAAAATGTTGGCTTCATCACTGTCAGAAGTCCAACTTCTTATCTGATCGGCAGAATCCGAGCTCAAGGTGATGAAGCTCAGGCTGCTTACCTTGAACATGTGCTGGATGAGCTAGAAGAAGCAATCAAGATTTACAAAGATCTTAACCGAGGGGAGGTAGAGCCACTGGTGAATGCCGAGTTCGAAAGGATGACTCGAGAAGCTGAGGTCACGAAAGCTGATTTCAAGAAATTTTTAGACACTTTTGCCAAAAAATCTTCAGAGTATGATTCTCGGATAGATATAGTATCGTCTACTGCTGGGGAGAAAGAGAAGAAGGTTGCTGATCTGAAAGCAGAGTTTGCTCGACTTCAAGAAGAGTTGAGAATTGTTCAACTTGCTCTTGAAGAAGAGACTACACAGCATCAAGCTGCAGTTCAGCAACTGGACATTCTGACCCATGAAAAGAATGAGTTTGTGAAGTTTCATCAAGATAAAATCACTCGTCGACTAGTGACCTTGCCAACATTTGACGCTGGATCTGGAATGGCAGAGGCTAGGAGACGGGTGCTGGATTCTCGTGAAGAACGACTTCAAACCTTGAAGCAGCAGATAGCTAATCTGATGATCCCATCGACTGAGTGAAAGAAAACCTTTTGTATTTTTTTCTTTATGATATGTCTTTTTGTAACATCTTTTATCTTGATCAATAAAAAGATATTATATTATGGATCTATTATTTGTTGCATATCCCGTTACGGATATAAATAATAGCGATAGAAAATATATTCAGAGGTTCAGGACATGATATATTTTTTGGTTTAGAAAATAATTATATTCATTATATCTACTCAGAGGAAATGTGGATATGGCAGAATATAATTTTCTTTTTGAATATCATTATTTCGGTAGACAACTTAATCAGAGATAATAAATACGTGACAAGTTGTTGATATAGATGAACGGATGAGTCGTCAGAATGTATAAACGAAGTAAATCGTCAGGATGAACGGATGAACCGTCAATTGGATGGCGTGAATAGGTGAACGGGTGAACCGTCGGATGAATGGAATGAACAGATGAACCGTCGGGCAAATGGAATGAACGGATGAACCGTCGTAATAAATGGAATGAACGGATGAACCGTCGGGTGAACGGATAAAAAATCCGTCACTTCGGTTCGCGTAATCGATCGTCTCAAGAATCTCTATCTATAAGTAGAACATAAATTTATATGGAGTGATCAGTTTCAATTGTAACACAAAATGTCGTCTGGAGATGCATCCGAGAAGGCTGAGGTCATCCCGAAGATCGAAGAAATTGCTGAGGAACGTCCAGCCGAGCCAACCCAACCAAAGCAGACGGAGATGGACGAAGGTTCGTCGGCACCCAAGCCGCCACGGGATATCTTGGACTTCCTAGTCGAGCCAGGGAAGACTGAAGAAGAAGAGGCTATGAGGATGGCCGCTTGCGCGTTTCTAGTAAAATCAAGCAAGGATGTCCTCGGCTCTTTTGCCGACTATATTTTTGAAAAGGACGGCAGTGGTCCTCGTCCTGTCTTTAAGAAGGACGATAATGATTCTTGTCCTTGATATTATGTAACATCGTTTATGATGAAATAAAATCAAAATTTATTTATGAACTGTCTTGTCATATTTACAAGAAATCCCTTTTACATTCATACATAGTACTTTTTAAGGAATTTGCCATTGATAGGCATTATCGCCACTTGACCGTCCAGCTCTGTGAGTTGATAGGCTCCATTTGAGAAGACTTTACTCACGATATAAGGCCCTTCCCATTTCGTATCGAACTTGCCTTTGCTCATGTGAGTCATAGTCATGGGACGTCTGACTGTTAGAACGAGTTCTCCTTTCTGAAAGGCTCTGATTTTAACTTTGCGGTTAAAAGTCTTCGAGATACGGGCTTGATATAATTCAATATGTTGTTGAGCCAATAGCCGCTTCTCGTCGAGCGCCTCCAGTTCTTGAAGTCAAAGAAGATCATTGTTCTCCGTAGTAAGTTCATTAGCGATGGCAATTCTCAAGGAGGGAATTTGAAGTTCCAGAGGTAGAATTGCTTCACAATCGTACACTAGAGAGAAGGGTATACAGCCTGTAGGGTTGTGGACCGTAGTACGGTAGGCCCATAGACATTCTCCAAGCTTTTCACTCCAATTCTGTTTGTTAGTAGACACAAACTTCTTAAGGAGTTTGATAATAGTCTTGTTGAAGGCTTCAGCCAAGCCATTAGCAGCCGGGTTGTAAGCTGTAGAAGCGATATTGTTAATCCGATGATCGTCACAGAACCTGGTGAACTTTTGAATGATGAACTGAGGTCCATTGTCATGAATGATTCGTCGAGGTACACCAAACCTGTAAATAACGTGGTGTTTGACGAAGTTGATGACGCTGCTAGTTTTGACTTCAGCCAAAGGTATAGCTTCGGCCCACTTGGAGAAATAATCAATTATTGCTAATATAAACCGATGTCCCTTAGAAGAAGGAGGATTGATAGGACCTATAATATCCATACCCCAAGCTTCAAAAGGCCAAGAAGCAGCAGTCGGATGAAGGAATTCCGATGGTTGATGGATATAATCTGCATGGATTTGACAAGCTTGACATTTCTTTGCATATTCGATGGCATCAGATACCATAGAGGGCCAATAGTAACCCATTCGTCGGATACGATCCTGTAGTTTAGGGCCGAGTTGATGTGCTCCGCAGACACCATCATGAGCTTCACGCAATACTTGATTTGCTTCATCACCAGCAAGACAGCGCAAAAGTAGGCCGTCATAAGTCCGTCGATAGAGAGTCTTGGTGGTTTGATTGTAGTAGAATCAAAGAGATTGTCGACGAATACTCGTAGCCTCCTTAGGATCTTCAGGAAGTATGTTATGAACTACGAAGTCGATAAAAGGAGCTCTCCAATGTTCATTGATAACATTGACTTCGGCGAAGTTACTGAACTCAATGTTGCGATTGTTTTCAATGCAGAACAACTCTCTATTGGAAACAACAACCACTTGTTGTATTTTGACGGAATTGCTAAACTGCTGCGAGATTAGCTAAAGCATCTGCCTCAATTTTACAAGCTCGTCGAACATATTCAATGAAGAAAGCCTTGAATGATGTAGCCATATAAATTGTAGCTTCATGATAGGGCACTAGATCTTGATGGCGAACTTCGTATGTTCCTCTAACCTAATTGACAACCAGTTTAGAATCGTCGTAGACTTCAAGATAATCGACTTCCAACTGTTTTGCTAATTGGAGTCCAATAAGCAAGGCATTGTATTCAGCCACATTGTTAGAGCATGGCTGATCTAAAGAATAAGCTCTTTGGATAGCTAATCCTTCTGGAGAGACTAATACAATTTCAACGCCTGCAACAATGGTCCCATTTGGTCTGATCCAGGACGCTCCGTCGAAGAACAGACGCCAAGTAGGAAATTCTTCAGAGATCATGTTTGATTCCAATGTTTCATCTGGAATTTCGTCATAAAGCTTAGATGTCTCCGGAACAGGATGAGCTGCTAAAAAGTCAGCCAGTGCTTGACCTTTAACAGACTTTTGTGGAACATAAACCATGTCATATTGGGCTAGCAAAATGGCCCATGTAGCCAGTCGAGAATTGAGTGTGCTGGGCTTCTTCATCAGTACCCGAAGAGGATTAACTCGGGAAATGACATGAATGGTTTGGCCAATAATATAATGTCGTGTCTTTTGAACAACGAACATAAGAGCTAGGCATTCTTTTTCAACCGGACTATAACGGTGTTCAGCACCAATCATAGTACGACTAAGATAATAAATGGCTTGTTCATGGCCTTTATTGTTCTTCTGGGCAAGTAAAGTACCCAATGAATGATCCATAGCACGGACATACATTAAGAATGGTATGCCTGAGATTGGTGGCACTAAGACTGGCGGGTTCATCAGATACTGCTTTATATCATCGAATGCTTGTTGACATTCTTCGGTCCAAATGAAAGATATACCCTTTTTCATTAACTGAGTAAACGGTCTACAGCGTCTAGACAAATTTGAAATGAACCTCCTGATGTACGCAAGTCGACCTTGGAATCCTCGTAGCTCCTTTAAGTTGCATGGATGACGCATCTCTTGAATGGCTTTGATCTTCTCGGGATCCACGTGTATATCTTTAGAGGTAATGACGAAGCCGAGAAATTTATCACTAGAGACACCCAAGAATGACTTGGTCGGATTCATTTTTAACTGATGTTGGCGCATTAGATTGAAGATAGTTCTTAAATCTTGGATGTGATCTTCCTTTAGACGACTCTTGACAGCAATATCGTCGACATAACATTCGACAGTTTTATGCAGATGATCTCGAAAGATGGTACTCATAGCTCGTTGGTAAGTTGCACCAGCGTTCTTGAGACCAAATGGCATCACAGTGTAACAATAAACTTCTCGAAGAGTGCGGAAAGAAGTATGTTTTTCATCTTCAGGATTCATTCGAATCTGATTGTATCCAGAGAATCCATCCATGAAGGATATCCTTTCAAACCCACAAGTATTGTCGATCATGACATCTGTAATAGGGAGAGGAAATTCATCCTTTGGACAAGCTTCATTAAGATCCCGAAAGTCGATACAAACTCGAACTTTGCCATATTTTTTCAAGACTGGGACAACATTGGCTACCCAATCAGGATGTTGTTCTTCTCGAATAAAGTCACAAGCTATGAGCTTTTTGACCTCATCATCAATTGTGTCCATCATTTCTGGCTTGAATCGCCTTTGTTACTATTTGACTGGCTTTGCATTAGGCAAAATATTCAGTTTATGAGTAGCAACTTTGGGATCTAAACCTGGTATGTATTCATAATTCCAAGCAAAGACATCAATATATTCTCGGATAAGAAGAATTAATTCTTGCCTATCTACTTCTGGGAGGTTCTTGCTGATGAATATTGGACGAGGTGATCTGTTTTCTCCTACATCAATTTGAACCAATCGATCTTCGGTAGGAGGTTCTCATTGTTGGAATCGGAGTTTCCATTGGGTATCCATTCGTTGAGCCCAAGGATCTGTTTTAGGATTTTATTCTATGCCTTCATCATAGCCTTCTGGGAGTTCAGAGGAGACCATGTTAGAAGATACGATCAATCGATGAACTTGACCGATGCTAGTATCAGAATCCCATGATTTGGAATCAGAAGAGTTAGAGCGTTCCTCATTATCGGATTCAGAGACTTCTGGAGATAAGACCGGAGGTAAAGTATATCCGAGACCTCTTTTTGTCCTGCTGTAGTACATCTCTGATTTTCCTTTTGGAACAACCGTACGGATAGAAATTCGTCTACCCTTGCCATAATTGAGGCCATTCTTGAAGTCACAACCCATCTTTCGGATGATTTCTTTTGATTGTTGACTATAACGACGAAGTTGGAGACGTCTCATATCGTTATTTTTGCTATCATCCATATAGCTAAATTTTTGTTCTGGCCCTTTACTAAAAAGTATTGGACTCTCACCTCTCTTTCGAGAAGGGACAATAAAATATGAGTCATCTGGATGTTCAAATAATACTTCCGTCTGAAGGGATTGTACGACCCCTATTGTAAATGACTGAAAGCTGTCTAGTATATCCAAATAGCATTTAGTATGATAAATGACATTAGTATACTAGAAAGTAGATACTTTTTCATTGATTTGTACATCCATATTTACAACAGGACCTTTAGCCTTAGCTGGCTTGGTCAGATCGATTACAAGAGGAGGAACAGAAGAGCAAGGAGGTTTAGGCTTGTTACGACGAAGGTCGATAACAAGCAGCTCAGAAGAGGTGAGCTCCCTTTTATCCTTGTTACGATGTAAGTCGATAACCAGTGGCTTAGAAGAGGTGAGCTCCCTTTTATCCTTGTTACGACGTAAGTCGATAACCAGTGGCTCAGAAGAGATGAGCTCCCTTTTATCTTGAGTATCACCAGTTGATTGCTTCTGGACTGGCAGATGAATGGCCAGCAGTTTGGAGGATTGAGGATGAGACACATGCCCTTTGACAGGTATGATGAGAGTGTCGTTGGGTACTGCTTCTTGTTCTTCCTCACCATCCATGGCTAATACCACCTTCATAAACTCTTTTTGTACATGCGAGCGTCGTTGCAATATGCTTCAACGCCTTTAAACGGGTAGAGATCCGCAACTTCTTTTTGGACTTCTCCTTTGTCATCAATATATTTGAAGCATTGATGGAGAGTAGAAGGAACAATGTTGTGTTCATGAAGGAATGGTCTCCCCAGAAGAGCATTGTAGGAACAACCATGGTTGTCTATAATGTAAAAGGTCACCTTCGTACGAAAATTGCCAATTTGGAGCTTTAAGCGTATCTTGCCTAAAGGTTCACTTCTTCCCTGGTTGAATCCTAGGATGGTGGTGATAGTGCCGGAGAGGCTATGCACTGGAATCTTTAGAGCATCCAACATCGTCTTAGGTATGATGCTGAGTGCTGACCCTGGATCTATCAGAATACGATCGACCTTCATGGTGTCGACATATCCTGTAAAGTAGAGAGGACGGTCATGTCGATTGTCTTCCATCAACATGTCATCTTGTGTGAAGGTGATGTTTAGAATTAATTCCAGCATACTGTGACAGTGGAGACAAGAGACAGGTTCTGACTCAGGTTTATTGAGAAGAGTTAGGCAAGTGTCTGCCTGCATCAAAGCCTCACTCAGTGTTTTTCGAGTCTCTTTAGAGAGGCGTAAGAGCTCAAAGATGGATAGCCTGGTTGGTGTGTTGGCTAATTGAGCCAATATGTCAAAGTTATATGGCTTTTCAAGTCCAGAGGGGGAAGACTACTTCAAAACTTTATCGAAGCGGACTTGTTATTTGCCTTTGTCAGCTGTTGTCGGTTTAGAAAGAGTTGGTTCCACAACCGGTAATGATGTAGAGGGGATGCCCTCTGTAGAGACAGGCTACACTGGAACAGCCTCGGAAGACGAAGCAGGATCCTCCTGAGTTACGGGATGCTCCCGTAGATAGGTTTTCCCTAACCTGGTGCCCAATAGGATCTCTTCTTCCACTATGGGGTCAAAAGACACCATATTGTAGCTCTTTGTCTTGTCCTTAGAGCGTTTCTTTTGCTTGGAGGAAGAAAGAACTTCGAAATCTGAAACGAGATCAGGATGAATCCACATAATCTCGCCATTATCAAGGAATAAGGGGACAAGACCTTCATTTCGTGGAGGAGGAAGATTTTCAATCTCCAGAGTGGCCCTGGGAATGGGGATGATGCCGCTCTGCACCACTTGTGGCGGGAAGTCATCGAACTGTACAGAAATCATATTGGCTGTAACAGTCTTTTCATCCTGTTGGAGAGTGATGATACCGGTATTGACCAACTCTTAAATCTTGCCTTTGAGCACATAGCATGCCCGAGTAGGATGCCCTATTAACCTGTGATAAACACAATACTTAGGGTGGTCAGTCTTACCGACTTCATCAGGCTTCTTCGGGTCAGGGAGTTGTAATTTATTGCTTTTAAGCAAACAGTCGAAGATGCTCACGGTATCATTTTCATCAAAAGAATACTCTATTTTTTGGGCGAGGTTCCTTTGGTGGAGGTGCAGAAGGAGTAGAGGTAGACGTGGGTTGAGCCACGTTAACGGCTAAAGATTCTTTGCTCTTGAGGTTGATGTTCAAGGTTTCTTTGCCCTTGCGGTTATTTTGGCGATTACCGGTACCAGATGGAGAAGACTCATCTCGATCAGGGTTAGACATGTGTACCTCCAACTGTTTAAACTTTTCAGCACTAACTTCGGCTGCTTTAGCATTGACGATGAAAGTCAGCCAGTCCTGGAACTGTGTTGACCCTGTCCACATGCTGATGATAGGCAATAAGTTTGACTTACAAGTGTCTATCGTTACAACAGATGGGGTTCCGGGAGGCATTTTGAGTGCTTCTCGGCGGAATCGTTTAATGAAACTCTCAGTAGTTTCATTATGTCTCTGCTTGATCTTGTTGAGGGCAGATATAGTCATATCGTTGATACCCTCGTAGAATCGTTCCAGGAACATCTGCTTGAGTCCGGCAAAGGAAGTGATAGAGCCGTCAGGCAGGCTACAGTACCAATCATATGCCGTGCCGGATAAGCAGCCGACGAAGACTCTGGTAAGAAGAGCATCGCTTGGCTGGAGCTGGACAGTCATTACCTCAAAATGGTTAATGAACTGACTCGGGGAGGTGCTGCTGTCAAACATCGTGATCGTAGGAATTTTATACTTTGGAGGGAATGGGACTTCCTTCCATTCTACTGGATAAGGTTGTTTGATCCCCAGCCTCTGTAGACCGTCTTTCCCTTTAAAGGCCTCGAACTGATTACGTAGTAGTTTTATAGCCTCATTGGCATCTCCTAAGGATGGAGAAGTAATAGGCTGGCTTACCGGGTTAGGAGGAGGAACAACATGGTAAGCACTACCCCCAGTCCCAGAATGACTGGGTGTAACTTGAATAAGTATTGAGGCTACAGGAGGAGACGGTACCCCCAGACTTGTATTGACAGGTACTGATGATGCTATAATCTCAGGATTGACAGCAGGTGCAGTCGGTGATACTGTATGTTGAGCTATGGTAATAGTATGCATACTTGCGATCATTTCAGCCATAGTCTTCAATTTATCTTCCAGTACGGCGATTCGTTGCTCTTGACTTGCCGAACTAGAAGCGTCTGGATCTTCAGTAACAACATAGGCTGACACTTCTCTGGGTACAGTAGAAGACACTGTCTGCTCAGAGCTTTCGCTATATGTGTCATAATCAGAGAAAAAATCATCCCTTGAATGAGAAATGGAGAAGTGACCAGAGGGATTTTGTAGAAGATTCCTACGACCGACTGTGTCTCGACTTCGGGATCGGGTGTGTCAGAATACTCCTTCAGAGGATTCATGGAGTAAATCCAGATATCGTTGACTGGGTTTACGGGGTTTGCCATGCTTTGAACACTTCCTATCCCTAGTGCCTCGAGAAGCCATATTCACAGAGGCATAGAGCACCTCGTCTTCGTCTTCTGACATTGGCTGAGAAGTTAAACGATCGAAGACAGACCGTTTTGTCATCTGGCAACAACACTTGATAACCACCTGGTGATTACAATGGTGTTCCAATGGTTAGATTGAAGGTGTTGAGGTGTTGTCCCGCTTCTGCTTGAGGTATTCTCGAAGATCAGGGATATATTCTTTGATGACATTCGGAACATGATTTCGATTCTTCAGATGCTTTGTTCCCTGAGTATACAGAGAAGTACTCAACTCGTTGGCATAAGTATCAGGATTTTTCCTCCTGGAAGTTTGCTTCTGATGCAAGTTCACCTTCGGCATTGGTTGCTTGCGTTTCATTGAAACCGGTCTATTGAGATAAGTCCGTAGATCGGCAAATTTACCCCCAGGGGCCTCTGTCTGAGACACTAGCAATTTCCCTTGCTTTGATCGGGATATCCGAAGAGTTGGGAGAACTTGGAAGTGTGCTACAGGAGTAGGCAAAATGCCTCTCTGGTCAATAGTTTTCCCTTTAGCAGGAAAAGAAGAATTCTTGTTTAAGAGAGTTTTTGTACTGTTTGGTGCCGAAGCACGTTCGGATGGATCTTTCGAGGTAAAAACCGAGGAAGACTAAAAAAGACCAAAGGGCCTTTTCCTTTATTTTGTGAAGAAGGGTTGGCTAAAGAGCGTTTTCCTCTGTTGTTTTCCAGATTTTGGACTTCGGAAGATTGAGAAAAGACCAAAGGGCCTTTCTGTTTGTGCTGAGACGGAGGAAGAATAGTCAAAATACTACCCCCTGTGGGTTGTACAGGAACAGAAGAAGCAACAACTTTCTCTTTGATGGAGATGACAGATAGCTCCTTGGCCATAGAATCAGGGAGTATAACCTGTGCTCTAGAAGAAGCAGCAAGTGAAGCCTTGGCTACAGAGGGCTTAAATTGCGCTCTGGTTGAAGGAGTGGTGGATTGCACAGGAGGAAAAGAGACTACCAACTACGCCAGAGGGAGAGGGGTCTTGGGCTTTGCCATAGCAGCATAAGTTGTAGACTGCACTGTGGCAAGAGGAGCAGTATGCTGCGCAAGGGCTGTAGGAGCTCTGGATTGTGCATGGGTGCTGGATTACACAGGAGCAGAAGTGGATATTGGCCTCCTGTTAGACGAAACAACAGGTTGTACAGAGGACTTCGGGGTCCACACTGAATGGACCTTGCTCTTGGCAGAGGTCACAGTGTGCCGAGTAGCCCCAGAGTTGATCATCGCTTCGTAGGCAATCTGGTTGACCTTTACAACCAGCGTCTTCTGCGTCTTTCCGATAGACGCAGCGTCACATTGAGTTGTCACTTCCTCGTCGGAGGAGAAAGTCGTCTCCAGTAGAGTCGCCATTTTGTTTACAAAAACAAAAGTCTTTTTATTTCACAAACTTTAAAGAATAGCACAAGAGTACAATGAATTCTGGGAAAGTACAACTATAGGAATCCGGTCTGAAGATGATCGCTTTATCCCTTGGACGATGTGAGTTTGAAGACGATAGCCTCTGAAGAATGCAGCAGCACTTGGACAAGAACTCCTGATCTCTGATGATCTTGAATAATGATCCCCTATAATGAAGAACTTGAAACTCTATTTATAGAGTTCTAGAAATAACTATCTTGTAGTTATTCTGGATTACGCACAATAGATTGCGCTGGAAACAAACTGCGCATACTGCAAATTGCGCTGGCCATTGGGCAGTTGCTCGATCGTGGGCTAACCGTATTCAGACGCGTGGCATTGTTTGATTGAAATACGCTTGGTCGTATATAGGCAGTTGCCACGTGGCGAGCAATTGATGGCATGTAAGCCACGTAATAAATGTCAGTTATCTTCAACAAATTTGATGGATCGTGCCACTTGAATAGTGCTAGCTTCAGACGGTGCTCCCTTTTAATCATTGGATAGCGCTAGTATTCAGACTTGGTCAAACTACGCAGAGGTTGGACTGGCAGACTGCGCTCATGTTGAACTGGCAAACTGTGCTGGACTGTACAGCTGTTCTCGAGCGCTGTACTGCATAAGAAACGAACAGACTCCTCGCTTTTCGGGCTGTCAGTCTGTCAGAAGATTTGATCTTTTTGTCAGGTAATGATGGCGTTGCCACGTCAGCATAGTGCGCTCGGGCGTTAGCGCAGTTCAGCCTCGCGCATTTGATTTGTAGTGCAGTCTGTCTTCAGCGCAGTTCATTGAAGGGTGCGCAATTTAGATTTCTCTGCCTATTTGATGGATGCAACTCGATTTTTAGGACTTACAACTGCTATCAACCATTGAATCCTGCATTAACGTGAGCCTCTCGCCCATGGACAGCTGTGATGCCTGCAGATCCACCATGCTGCACTCTGGCAATGCTCTAAGATCAGTGACGTCCTGCTCTATCCTCTCGGTCACATCCCTGAGCTCCATAAAGCTGCGGTCGAGCGTATCCAATTGTGCTATGAGCGCAGCATCGTCCGTCTGGTGCTGCTCCTGGATCCACCGTAGCAGCTCGTCACGAATAGACTCCACCATCTGCTGGACTCGGGCAGACTCCTGGAAGGGTTGTGGGCCATGCACACTAGCATGGGAGGCCCTAGAGGACTATGTCGCAACTAGGGTGCGATAGGATCACATACCGTAGTACGTACCCCTGTGGAGACCACCAGCGGCGGTCACCCACAGCTCATCCTCCGACGGAGCTGGAGCGGGCTGCGAGGAAGTACCGACCTGTCCCGCAGCAAGTGCACTAGAAGCCGCCCGCTCCTTAAGCTGTTGAAACTCGGCCTAGAAAGCGTAGATACTGTATAACTTCTAATGTCTAATGTACTTATTATTACTAACTACATGAATATCTATATTTGCATGCATATTTACTAAGTTATATTAAAACTAACACGAAGTATTAAAATTTATAAATATAATTGTAATACTTACATAGGCCTGCTCTGTCCTCTCGTCAATAAGCTTCCCGCCCTTCCGATGTGTGGCCAGGAAGACAGTCACCATATTGGCGTCATCACCCCTCTTTACCTCTAATTAAATTTATCACCTTTTACTAATTTATCGAACTTGTATTAAAATAATATTTCTGAAATAAAAAGATATACCAAACGATGGAAATGTTCCGTCATCGGAATCGACCCACCGTACCACTTTGATCCCTGCTTCCTAGCCGCATTGGCCTTCTCAGACTTTTCCTTGTACCTTAGCTCGTCGAATCGAGCATTCATCGCAGTCCACTGACCAGGGGTGATCCAACCTTGGATCGGCTTTCCGGTACGATCACGAGTTTTCTGATCATTAATAGCATCGCGGATCAGCTTAGTAAGGATGGCAGGAAACATCCCCTCAATCAGCTCGGCCCGGTGCGGTAGATAGAAAAACATAGCCTAGAAGAGTACAAACCAAATATTTGTCAGTTATATATAATATACAAAAAGTATATGATTCATGTTAAAAACAAATATATTTTAACCTTGAAGCGCGCAAACCATTAGGCCTTCCTCTCATCCACCATAATCAGACCTCAATAAGTGGCCTAGGCGTCTCTATACCAACGGGGGACGATATCTATACAAACATACTATATTTATGAGAAAAGTTAATTTATGATAAACACAGGAAAAAAAGATAAACCAAAAGACTTACTTTGTACCGTCGGCCCAGATCTCCGTTCCTGTCTCCTCCGGAGGTGTGCATGCATCATCTGCCTGATACTGGTCGGCCGTCGGCTCAGCCGCCTCCATCTGCTCATATGTCTCCATCGTCATATCAGCAGGAGGAACGTTAGACGACGGAGCAGTCTCAGGCCTAGAACTACTCGTCCCAGGAGATGCCACGTAGCGTCGGGGCAGGCGGAGGTACTGTCCGATACACAGGAGTACTGGGCGACAAGGATCCAGAGCCGGTACTAGTAGGAGGTACCAAAGGAGTACCCTGTCCTCTGCTAGTACCAGTACCCCGTGCCCCATGTCGAGACATTTGAAATGATCCGCGACGACCTGCCATACCTGATAACAACATATGATGAGATACAACAAATAATAGTACATTAGAAATATAAAAGTACAACAAAGACAAGATAATAACCAAGACAACATATAATAATATATTTTACAAGAAATATCTAATTCCATATAGTATATTCTACAAGAAACATCTAAGTTCAGATAGTACATTCTACAAGAAACATCTAAGTTCAGATAGTAACCAAAACTAGATAATAACCAACTCTAGATAATAAGAAAATGAAAGTACATCTCTCTCAATCATCTTCAGAATATTCATCTTGTTTGTCTTCCTCGACCTCATCTTCCTCTTCCTCCTCCTCATCTTCACTTTCATCTTCACCTTCGTCGGCTTTGCCTTCCTCTTCGGATAATTCTACATCTTCTATATTAGTCGTATAATACATAACTTTCGTGGAGTCCACATTAACAATATTGGTTACAACAGGTAGCTCGTCCTCCTGATAAGCTTTTTCGTCAACATCAAAAGTATCTCTAGCTTTAGTCTTGCATACTGCCTACCAGTCAGACTTCGTTGCTCCCCGTCTCGGATAAGCTATGAAGTACACGAGCTGAGCCAGAGGTGATAGGACAAATGGTTCGTAGCCTTGATAACTACGCTTGTAGTTTATATCCACAAGACCATGCTTGTCAATTTTCCAACCTTGACTTTTCAGTCGGATCGAACCATTCACACTTGAACAACACGATCTTTGCTGGTTCTCTGCCATAATTATATGTCGACTCCATAATCTCTCGCAAGAACCAAAGAAATTATTTCCTGGATCGACGTCTTTGTAGTTCGAAGATTTGATACACAAACAACTGTTTTTCGTGGAATCAAGATCCAGGAAGCTGTCTCTGATCAGAGCATTTGTCGACTTGAACCTAAAGCCATTGACATAGTAACTTGGCCATATTTTAACAAAAGTAATTGGTACCTTGGCAAGAGTTCTAATTAATTCAATCTCTGGCAAAATTAGACGATCGACATGAATACCAAAGAAGAGATAGTAAGTTATTTATTGCGCAGTTGCGTTGCATTAGAAGAGGCCAGTAATTACCGAGTTGCTTACATATTCGTTCAACCAAGAAGGAAAATGATGTCTCATTTCTTGTTCTACTGCTTCATCTGTTAGGTAGGGTCTAACTGACCTCAACTCATCATTATATGTGCTAAAAAACAACGAAGCAACCGCCGATTAGTACAATAATATTAGCTTATACTATTACATTGAGATGACGTAAACTCATCATTAATTACTTACCCCTCTAGATTCTCCACTTCATCCTCATCGCAATTGAGTAATATATACAACTGAGCAGCCCTTAGCTCTTCGTCATTCAAATATCTCTTCTTCATTTTCTCCAAAGGCTTTCCGGATGCATTGAATACTTTCAGTATTCTATCATTAGATTCTTGATATCCGTCGTCATTTCTCGGAGCCCTCGTTCTATTCGTAGCAACATGAGGTTTAAAATACGTCGAGCAGAAGTTTGTAATCTCCTCGAGAATATAGGCTTCACAAATAGAACCCCTCGACCCGAGCCTTATTTTTCACCTTCCTTTTTAGGTGGTTCAAATACCGCTCAAACGGGTACATCCATCGATAACCGATAGGCCCACCAACACGTGCCTCGTAGGAAAGATGAATTGGCAAATGCTCCATGGAGTCGAAAAATCCAGGAGGAAATACCTTCTCAAGCTTGTACAGTGTTACCGCAATATCGTTCTCCTGCTTTTCTAGACGATCGACGAGCAACTTAGTAGAACAAAGATCACTGAAGAACATGCTAAGCTCGGTCAATGGATCCCAAACAACCTGGGGTAAGAATTCCCGAAATGTAATCGGAATTAACCTCTCCATGAATACGTGACAATCATGGCTCTTCATACCTGTCAGTTTGTTCTCCTTGAGGTCGACGCATCTTCTCAAGTTCGAAACATACTCGTCTGAAAATTTCAGACCTTGAATCCACCTACAAAGTCTCACTTTATCTTCCTTCTCCAGTAAGAAAATTGCCTAGGCTGCTTCAACTTTCCATTCCCCTCCTCTATCAAATGCAATGTAGGACGTCTACATATTTCTTCCAAGTCCAATCTAGCCTTTGGATTGTCTTTCGTCTTCCCCTTTACGTCCATTACAGTTTTAATAATGTTGTCAAACATATTCTTCCCGATATGCATGACATCAAGGTTATGTCTAATCAGATTGGAGCTCCAATATAGCAGATCCCAGAATATACTCCTCTTCGTCCAATTATGAGTACGACTAAATCTGTCACACTTGTAGCCCGTAGCAGGCTCTTCAATAGCTCTTGGTAAATCTTTTACCTCTTTCCATATCGTGTATCCGGGCCACCTTGGCAGGGGATTAGCCTTCTCCACAACGCCAGCACGAAAAGCATTCATGTTCCTCCGGTACGGATGATCCTTCGACAGGAATTGTCGATGACAATCGAAGAAGCACGGTTTGCCTCTGTGTTTCAAACGGAAAGCCTTAGTACGATCCATGCAATACGGACATGAAAGACGACCATGCGTGCTCCATCCAGATAACATACCATAGGCCAAAAAGTTGTTGATGGTCTACATAAGTGCTGCCCGTATCTAAAAATTTTATTTTCTAGATACACCGTACGTGTTGGAACCTACTTCCCACAGTTGATTCAATACAACAATCAATGGCTGTAAATACACATCGATGTTCCTTTTCGGATTGTTCGGACCTAGGATAATAATGGTGAGGAACATATACGGAGTCTTCATGCACATCCAAGACGGTAGATTGTACGGAGTGACGATCACAGGCCAACACGAATACTGGGATCCCGAAAGTCCAAATGGGGTAAAACCGTCGGAGTAGAGACCCAATATGACATTACGCGGATCAGAAGCAAAATCTGGATACTCTCGATCAAAGTGCTTTCATACTTCTTCATCAGATGGGTGATCCAACACTCCTTTTATCTGTTCTCGCTTATGCCAACTCATGTTCTCTGCAGTTTCCTTCACCATAAACAACCGCTGCAACCGCGACGTCAACGACAAGTAGTGCATCGAATCGGTAGGCTTTCTTTCACCGACAGACTTATAGTGCCCCATCCCGCTCAGTCAATCGGAGGAATCGAAACGCCGATGACGTTCGGACTTAGACTTGCAACGGCTTGATCGAAGACATCGCTCGGTCGAGGCGACTCCTCGCTCAGGTGGGGTAGTTTCGGTGAACTTGCCTCATCTTAGCCTTCACATAATAAATCACATGTTTTCAACCTGCATAAGTAGGCTTAATAATAAAAGAGACGAATCTACGTAGCTAAGGGAATAATCCCGACAGGTCAAATTGATTTAGAATATGGAAAGGTCCAACGGTCGGCTTAGAGTTGGTGCACGGAGTGCTTTGAAAACGACACTCGATCCTTCGTCCCGTAGCTTGAGAGAAGGAAAGTTGGATGAGTAGGCAAAGTTATGAACGTAGCCTAAGTCATAGGCGTCGCCCGCACAAATGCTTCATAAAATATGCACGGTCCCATCGTCTAAGGCTTTGCATAGCCTTGGCTTGCCCCATGAGTTAAGTTGCGTTGCACGGCTTGTGACATAAGTCTAGGCATCCAAATGACTTGGTCGTTTAAAAGTCGAACGCATGCACGGTACGTTTCTGCGATGGGAGGCTTGACGCAGCCTTTGCTCGTCGAGTTGTTGTGTGATTGAGTTAGTCTAAGTTTTATTAGTCTATCGAAGGCATCCTAAGCACTGTCCCGCTCATTCTGCGGTTGTCAACTTAAATAGTCCCACGATCCCACGGCCCATCATAGAAGGTATAACTTGGGCGATAGCGTCGTATAGAGTTCAAGTTGGTTTAAGACACGATGTCACAGACTTAGTGTTTAAGGCAAGGACCATAATTGATTCAAGTGAGTTTTGGAGAAAGGACTATCAAATAGGCATTCACGAGTTGAATGAAATGATATGATAACATTGAAAGAATGCTCGCGACCGTGGGTCGACGAGGGGTCTCAAGGATAAAAGTATTGAACTTGGTTTTAAAATAGAGGATAACACTGGAAGAAGAATGACTGTGTGAGACGTCAGTTTGAGTCGAGTCTTGCATGGTCATTGGACAACTTGTCGACAAGGAGGAGTTTCCACGAACGGCAACCCTGGACGCCATGGGACCGCGTCATCCTGGGGGAAAACAGGTATAGCCGTAGCCGGACGAACCGCTCGGGTTATTCGAGAACTTTCAGCGGGGCTAACTACTTGCGTTGAAAGGGTCGTCGAATAGCAAGGCTATAGTCCATGATAGCTTGTGATGTTAGTGACCAATTCATATAGATGGGTCAGCACGGGCAGAAATCTGCTTGTGTGCCTTTGGATTGAGTCAGTTGAATGTGTGTACAGTTAGAACACAATGTTTGGACCTGAGATTTAGCATAAACATAGGCGACGTACTTCGACACGAGTTGTGGCGTCAAGTCTTAAGTTGTTGGCATATAAATTGCATAAGTTGGTTTGAGTCATCTTGAGTTTAAGTCAGAAAACATCGCAAGACAAAGTCGGTCAAGTGATACTTAGTCCACAAGTCTTGATTTGGGTCTGTTGGTGATCAAAGTAGCAAGGGCCGCGAGGCGGCGATATGGTGAAGTCATATTGAGTTGCGAGGCACGGTATAATGGATTTGTAGCACGGTCACAAGAAATTGGGTATTACCATGTAGTTGCGTCTCTGATTATGTGCCGAAAGGCAAGCACGACTTGATAGGTTAATGTTGTTGGCATGAGAAGGGTCTTGAGGCAATGTATGAGTTAACGTTGTCGTCGCAAGCACGAGATGGTCTAGAGACATAAAATAGGCCAAGGCGCCGGTCCTAAAATAATCCTAAGGCAAGAATAGAAAGACAATCATAAAGGGGACTATGTTGCATAAAGTAAATTAAACGTGTTGGTTTTGTATGGGTGGACGAGGAGCTCATTCCACCAGTACAGTTGAGTACTGACACCCACATAGTTTTCATGTACAGGCACAGGTAGAAGCTCGTAGCGCAGAGCTTGCTTGGATGCGTCGAGACATGAAGTTCCTTGGCAATTTGAAGCGTGCGGCCGCATGGAGTCAAGACTTATACGGGACATAATGTATGGACATCGCCTTCCGAAGCATCCGCTGGCTCAAGACATGTATTGAGAGATGAGAGAGAGCTGAGTGACTTGTAATATGAGATGAGTGAGCTTGAGAGACTTGTAATCTTGGCCTTGCACCCCATTGTAACCATTGTTTCAATATCAATAAAAGAGTATTTTGTAGTGACTTGTGTTTTGCTTCAAATTTTGCTGCTATTATTCAATGTCTCTGCTTGGGACTTCTGTGCGACGACCCTTTCGCAGCCGCTGAAATCGGTCGTTATGGAACCCGCCTTGCACGAGCGCAATCTATGCTCGTGCGGCATCACGCCTTAGCGAGGACGATCGCTCCTACGGGAGCGGGACGTGACATAATGGTATCAGAGCATGGCTTTACGTCCTTGGACTATCGATTGAATTCTTTAACTCTGTTGTTTCCGTAAACTCTAAAATGTTGCTTCCGTAAGTTGTTATCGTTGGTGTACTCTCTCTCAAATGTCCCACGGGATGTCTATACAATAAGTCTATTTATTTTGCAAAATGTAGGAGAACAGTTTTTGACAAAATAAAAAGATGGTTCGCGTAAACACGGTTGGCTAAGTCGAGCTGGGAATATACACCAAAGTTGCGTCAACCTTAGAAAAGTCGAGTGCGGGAATTAAATAGTGTCGAGCAAGAATGAGTTGAACTCGATTGAGTAAAAGCGAGATGATTATCGATAGGGGTGCTATCGAGCGACGATAACGTCGGTGCGATATAGATGAGCGTGCTTGGAATTTGAGGAATGGTTTGAACAGAAAATTTGAAGAAGTCGATTTAGATTCAAATGATAGTTTTGAAGATTTGTTGAATGACTTCATCCCTGAGTGGTGTATGCGATAGCCTCAGGGATGTCGATCGATCGACTGAGGATACGGGGTATCGGTGAGTCTATCAGCAAGCGTCGCGTTATGCAAAGCCGTAGATTGAGTATCGTTGAATAAGTGGTAGTCTTGAGACTTGATGAGTTGATTCGAACAACCTAGAAATTGATGCGCACGGAACGTGCACGGGACTGAGGATTGTGCAAGTATGGAATACGAAGATGATTGAGTAGATAAATCAAATCGAGAAAAAGTTAAGGTGTAGCGAACGGATGACCTGGTCGAAGAAATTGATACGGATCGTATATGAAAAGTTAGCACGACAAGAAGATAGCGTGCATGAAAAGTTTGATTCGAATGTTTGAAAATGACTCTGAGGATTGGAATGGATGTCGTTTGATGATTGAGTTAGCAAGGAATGATGCGAATTGAGAAAATATGTTGGTCGATGACTTAAGATAAACAGATGAACAATACGTGAAATTGGTTTGAGGAAATTGATGTTATGAATGAATCAAGGGATAATGATCGAACATAAATTTGAATGTCGAGGAGATTATCCAGTCGGACGATAGCATCATTCATACGACTCAAAATTGGTTGCAAAGGAAGATCGTCAGGTTACGCATATCGTCGATGGTATTGAGACGTATCAAAGATCGATATGCGATAACTCGGAGGTACTCTGACTCGACGGATGACGATCGTGTAAGTGTTATTGTTCGGTTGGATGCTATACTTTGGATTTTGATAGAAATGAATACTTGGATGAAAACAAAAGTGTCTTGATGGTTGCGTTGATAACCACAACGTCGATGATCTTGTCTTGCGCGAGCGCAACTCTAGCCTCGCACATGCGTCACGTCGTGTTTGGGGTGATCGTTCCGCGTGAGCGCTGACATGGTAATTCATGTCGCGGAAATGATCGAACTCGGAGGATCAGGACGCGACAACTTTGATTGTCTCGACTTGTTGGTTTGATGCGAAGGAAAATTCGAGGATGTTTGGACTTGTGATTGACGATTGAATAAAAACTTGAGGATTGAGTAGGTCTAATCCGCATATCGAGAACGAACTAGTCGAGACACAAAACAAGAGTTACGTCCCGATGGAAATAATTATCCTGCGGTAGCGTTGCATGGTGATTTCATGCCCACCGTAGATAATCAGACTCGCGTGAGATCGGGGCGTGGCATATTGTTAAGTCAGACGACCTTGTGATCGATTACGTAAATTGGAATAGATGACTTAGGGAATGTGGAATATAAAATTTTGGTTAGCGACGAATTGTGTTATAGCGTGCTAGATTTGAGAATGATTGATAGGCGAACTATATCGAACGTGTGTGAAAGGATGGCTTTGCTGAACGACTCGGATCCCGTGCGATGAATGTCGGGATGTGTGTAGGAAATCTATGCTCGATGTTTAGAAATTGGAGTGATGCGAGCTTGGGTAGAAAAACCTCGTACAATCAACTTGGTTTGACCATAGGATGGGGTCAGTGTTGATATTGTTGTTTGGGAACTATGATTCCAATACTGACAATTGACTTTAGCCTAGAGAGATGGTCTAGCGGCTAGGCGAGATGTCTACGTTACGAGAGTTAGCATCGGTATGATTGATTTTTGGGATTGAGTGGATGAATCGATAGGTGGGATCAGATTCTCTATCACGAGGCTTGGCTGAAATACATGTATTTCGTGGACGCCTGGAATGTATGCACGACCCAAACTAAGTGATACGTTGAATTCAAGTGAGACTTGAGGAATGAGAAGTGTCAAGAATTTTGAGATCGTGAGTTTTGAAGAAAGGATTAGGGTAGCACGAGCGTGGCTCGAATTTGAGAAATGTATAAAGGAAATGTGCACGAGAGTCGTTGAACATTCGAGTGATAAGTCGATGAGTAAGTACTCAGTTAGTTTCGAGGACGAAACTTTTTTTGAGTGGTGTATGATGTAGTATCCCATCCTGCTCAGTCAATCGGAGGAATCAAAATGCCGACGACGTTCGAACTTAGCCTTTGCAATGGCTTGATCGAAGACATCGCTCGGTCGAGGCGACTCCTTGCTCAGGTGGGGTAGTTTCGGTGAACTTGCCTCATCTTAGCCTTCACATAATAAATTACATATTTTTTGTCACTACCACATTTTTAGTTTGAGGGTATTTTTGACATTTTTGGGTAATTTGAATTTATTAGAATTTATTTGAATTTATGGGAATTTTTAGAAATTATTTTGGAATTGTTTGAATGAGGGTTGACTAGGTTGGCTTTGACTAGCTTTGACTTTGTTACCTAACCCTAGTTGAGTTGGACTTGGCAAGATATGAGACCCTAGGTTAAGTTAAGTTAACCATACTCTAGTTAGTGAAATCAATTAGGAATATTGAGATTAGAATAGAAAGATTTTGACCACAAGTCATGACTTGTAATTTTTGAGACATTGTTTTATGACTAAGCCCAAAGCCCAGCCAAGTGCCCAACCCTAGCCCTAACCCTAACATTAATTGTCCAGCCACTTAACCCATCCTTGGGATTCACACTTTATAAATATTCTCTTAAAAATTAGGGCTAGCCTCTAAGGAAGAACAAGCTTTAGAAAGAGGTATTTTCTCAACTTCTAAAATCCTTAGAAATTCTATTTTAGCTCCATTTTCCCTCAAACAAATTGCAATAGGTTTTAATTTAAGTATTCTTGCTGTTGTTACATGTTATTCTCAGATTCAAATCAATTTGGAGAAGTTTAACTCTCAAGAGGAACACCTCTCTTTAGAGCTTTTTGGGGATTTGATACATAGAGGTAACTTTCAATCTATACCATGAAATTCTGGTTTTATTTCATATCTAGGGAGCCCTAGGCCTAACCTAACTATAGGAATAGGAAACCCTAGAATTTGAGTCCATTTCGTGTCCTATATGGACACGTATTAGTCCTATAGTGTAGGTATTTGTGAAAATGCCACAATAAAACTTTTTGTGTTATTTTCGAAAACTATTTGAATAGGAAATTAGTTTTTGAGGTTGCTTATGCATTTCTGTTGGAATGGGGGTGTCCCTGTGTTGTGTCGAGTCGGATTCGACACGTGTACACGCGGGTGCACGCGCGCGTGCAGGCTGTGCACGCTGTCTTGCCACTCGGGGGCCTTTGCTCCTTGCACACAGTACTAGGATACGCCAAATTTGGCATAGACACGGGGGCAGTGTCTGCGTACACTCCCCTAAAATTTCATAGTACCATATTTTGTGTCGGACACGTTAAGGGGCCCGCACTGGGTTCACACTGACACAGTGCACGTGAATTTTGGGCACTGATACGGCCTTCGTGTCGTATCAAGACACAGCGTGGACACCTCGTGTTGACACGAGTGTGTAGCCCTAGTGTGGGCGTATACATGTGTACGAGCACGTGTCTTAATTCGTGCTGTGTCGTGTGCACGACACGCGTGCACACGTGCACGATGCAGTACACTGAATTGGCCTGTTTTGTACTGTTTTGTATTTCGTTTTGATTGGACACGTTTGTGTCCACTTTGGTGGACACAAACACTTTGTAAGACACGTACACAAACCCTAGAATGGTTACCAACCATTGGTTTGGTGTATTAGCTTAATTTCATGTCGAATTCTCATTTACCCCAATTTACTGATACATGTAATTTTCTGTGAAATTCCAGTTTTCAAATACGAATTTGGACAGTTGTTTTAACCTAATTTAAACTGTTAATTGCATGATTTTAAACCTCTAATATGTGCACCTATAGGTTTACTAATGGTATGTCGAATTTGGGGTTGTTTGGATGTGAATTGGTTCATAAAACTGAGAATGCAATGTAGGCTGAAAACTAGGTTCAGTTTTTCCCTTTTACTGATATGTGAATTTGGTTTCCTTTCCTCCTTTGCTATCCCTGTTTTCCTATGTATCACCCACTGCTACACTCCCACATCACCCCCTCTCTACACACAGGTATTTACATACACACTATACACTCACCCTCACTCTGTAAAACACTCTAACACTCACTCACATTTATACATCACCCTCCCTCACCTACACACACATTGCCTCTCTATACACACACACACATGGTTCCTTGACACACACATGCACACCCTCACTGTTTTCACAGTTTTCACATACACACACACAAGCATTTACATACACTCATGTCTTCTCTCTCTCTCTCTCTATATATTTCTTATTCTTCCTAAATGTAGGTTTATGTATAAAGTATGTATACATATATAATATATGTAATGTATACCTATATGTATATATGTTTGAGCCTATATATATATATATATATATATATATATATATATATATATATATATATATATATATATATATATATATATATATATATATATATGTGTGTGTGTGTGTGATGTTTCCTAATAATTGCACTATAACCTATGTAATGTACATATATAGGTAATATGTAGGAATGCAATATAAATGTGTATCTATATATATATAACCTTGTGATGCATAAATTAGGTAGTCTATAGCCTATAGCTATGGCTCATTGTCTAAGGGTATGTGTGAATGCCAACTAACATGTGTAGTTGGTCTGGGTAGCCTAGTAGTGTTGTGTACTAGCTAGTATAGGTTGAGTGACCTAGTATAGACTAATGTAGACTAGTATAGACTAGTTTGACCTAATTTAGACTTGTTAGACCTAGTTTGACCATAGTTGACCTAATTTGACTTCTAGGGTTGACCAAAGTTGACCAAGAGTTGACTTTGGCCTAGATTGACCTAGACTCATGTAGAGTGCATAGTAGAACTTCATTTTACCATTTTAGACTTGTTGTGACTTGTGCTGTTCTGATTAGGAGCCAGACACCACTCCTCGGACATTACTTTCATATTGGACACTCAGATACCAGGCGAGTACATTCTCTGATCATTTCATATCCTGCTTAGAATTATTTTTCTGCTTTAGATTACTTTACTTGATGCTGTCACGACATTATCACGGATTGGTACTATATAGATCTCTTCATGCGATGTTATCCCCCTCGGGAGCATCGGGTACATTGTGTCATGTGCGTTTCACTTTCATCATGTACTCCTGTGCTTTCACTATACATGTATACTCCTATGAATCATGTACTCTCATGTTCACGGAGCCCTCATGTATAATATCGTGTGCACCCTTTCATGGGCCCCCATATGATATCATGTATAATAACATAACCTGCTTAGATCCTTGTGTATTGATTGGAGAAACGGGAGAGTGCTAGAAGTCATGTGAACAATTCCATAGTAGTGTAGATCATGTGAAACTCTTTAGTGTAGATCATGTACAAATCTGTTCTGTTCACATGTGCTATCCTGTACTCTGACTCACTAGCCACTGTTAGTTCTTTACTTATAGTAGATATTTCTATTACAGTTCTCTCACTCTGTTTACATACTGTATTCTTCAGTACCTATATCTTACTCTACTGCATGTTTATATTTTCTAACCTGCTATGATCTGTTGAGATATATTGTGCTCGCTCCTGTCCTGACTGGACCTGTTGAAAATATTACAGAGGATGAGGAGGTGGCCTGTGTGGATACCTTCTACGGGGCAGCCCTAGACGACACTTGCTAGCTGGACTCTCAGGAGGACCCAGCTCTAGCTGAGGACATCACCCCCATTGCCTAGACTAGCTTAGTTAGGCCTTATCTTATTTTATGTTGTCTTAAGACTGTTTAGCTAGACTTTACTTCTGTTTAGAGATTTTGAGTTGTATATATTCTTTCATGTCCTGTAGCTGAGTTTGTACTCTAGATATTGATGGAATGTTATCTTAGACTACTTTATCATCTGTTTTCCTTGAGTACTATATCATATCGTACTTTCTTCTTTCTTAGTTGTGATTGAGTTTATTTACTGCTATGTCACCCCCATTCGGGGAGTATAAACTATTTAGTGTATTATTGCTAGATGTTGTGACCTAGGACAGCATTCTACCGCCGACACTGCGGCGTAGGCTGGACGTACCCAAGTCTCGTGCCCTTACTCTAGGGTGCGGGTCGTGACATGTTTTTATTGGTGGCCCATGCAGGTCTGCATTAGAAGTGTAGTGGTACTCGAATTAGAGTATCACTACAGCCTGCAGTAGGATATAGGACATTAATTTTAAGGTACTCAATCACTTTAGGAAAAATTCTTTTATTGCCATCTAAATCCTTATTGTCAGCTGATCCTTTTGAATTTTTATTGTCCGCCTTTGTTATTTCGCTTCTTTCTCAGAAATTGATACTCTTGTTTGTCTATCTTCAGGATGGTAGAGACTCGATCGCAGCGTACCATTCATGGGGATGCTATAGAGGGGACTGCTACCTCTCAGCCAGTACAGCAGGGCCAGGGGACTGCAGCTCCTGCCACCTCTGCTCGTATTGAGACCTCGGCAGCAGCAGCAGGGGGTATGCTTCCACCGGCTTGGAGGCAGGACCCAGTCATCACAGAGGAGCCCTTCCAGCAGCCGCCGCCTACAGGATACGTGGATGCAGCACAGATGTTCGCATACTTCCAGCAGTTCATAGACCGGCAGCAGGCTCGACAGGACAGGTGCATGGAGTTGGCCCTTACGACGGTTGCAGCTCGACCAGTGGTCCATCAGCCGAGGACACCGGAGATAGAGCAGTTCCAGAAGATGAGCCCCAGAGACTTTCTGGGGACAGAGGGGATACTATATGCTGATGAGTGGATCGAGCATATAGAGGAGATCTTCCGCCTGGCCCGGATACCAGCAGATCTCCAGATTGAGACCGCAGCTAGCCGGATGCGAGATCTTCCTCGCACCTGGTATCAGTCAGACCCCAGGATGGGGGTAGCTGGGCAGACTTGGGAGAAGTTCAAGGGCTTCTTCAAGAAGAAGTTCTTTCCAGATTCAGCACTCAGAGCCTTGGAGTCGCAGTTCGAGAGCCTAGTCCAGGAGAGCCTTTCAGTGGAGGAGTACGCTGGGGAGTTTGGCCGCCTCGGCAGGTTCATAGAGGGCTTGAGCGAGATGGCGAAGGCCCAGAGGTTTCGAAAGGGTCTAGTCAAGGAGGTCAAGTCCTTGACCAAGGGCAACAGGGATGCCACATTCGAGGAGATCTTGACGGGAGCCTTGTTGGCAGAGGATGATCTTGAGCTTAGGCTCAAGAGAGGGCGAGACCCGGTTGGAGGCAGCAGCAGCGGAGGCCAGGCCAAGAGGCCCCACTTTCAGCACCAGTAGCTGAGGCAATTTCAACCGCAGTCGATCCAGCAGAGGCCAGTTCACTAGCAGCAGCATGCGAGACAGTACCAGCAGGGTCAGAGATAGGGTGTTACTTGTGCCTACTGCAAGAAGCCTGGGCATGTCTTCAATGAGTGCCGAAAGTGGCTAGGCCAGTGTCTGGTGTGTGGCTCAGCAGACCACCAGATGAGGGAGTACCGCATGGGACGAGCAGCTCAGTGGACAGCAGTCAGAGCTCCAGCAGGCCAGCAGAGGGGACCAGCCCTGTCGACACAGCAGCAGAGGTTCGTCCAGCACCAGCAGCAGGCCAGGGGAGGCCAGCCGGGGCAAGCTTTCACCATGGCAGCTGGAGATGCAGAGACGATAGGAGAGCTGATTACAGGTTCGATCCTTCTCGACTCCAGTCCCGCTTTTGCATTATTCGATTCTGGTGCTTCGCATAGCTTCATATCAGTATCTTTTGCGATTAGACACGGTATCATAGCTGAATCGTTGCCTAGGACTTACAAGATCACGACCGAGGGTGGTGTTATCCTCGTGAGTGATGTTTGTAAGGGTCAGAGAGTAGTTTTGGAAGGCCGTGAGTTGGAGGTAAGCCTGCTCGTAATGCCATTGCCGAACTATGATATAGTACTGGGCATGGATTGGTTGAGTAGGCACCACGCTAGCATTGATGTAGAGGGGGTAGAGTTCTCTTCAGAGCGCCGGGGGAGCCAGAGTTCGAGTACTCCAGACGTCAGGCAGAGCAGAGCAGCAGAGTCTTTTGCGGAGTCTCGGTTGAGGAGCAGGCGATTCCACACCCCTTGATAGCAGAGTATATGGATGTTTTCCCAGAGGAATTGCCAGGATTGCCACCAGACATAGACATAGAGTTCTCGATAGACTTGGTTCCATGAGCGGAACCTATCTCTCAGCTTGTCTATCGGGTAAACAATAGTGAGTTGGTAGAGCTGAAGAAGCAGGTAGATGAGCTACAGGACAAGGGCTTCATCCGCTCGAGTTCGTCGCCATGGGGTGCACCAGTATTGTTCGTGCCGAAGAAGGATGGGTCAGTACGGATCTGTATTGACTATAGGGCACTCAACAACCTCACGATCAAGAACAAATACCCACTGCCGCGGATCGACGATCTTTTTGACCAGTTGAGCGGAGCTCGGGTATTTTCCAAGATTGATCTGAGGTCGGGATATCACCAGGTGAAGGTAAAGGGGGAGGATATTCCTAAGACCGCTTTCAGGACGCGGTACGGGCAGTTTGAGTTTTTGGTTATACCGTTTGGGCTAACCAATGCACCAGCAGTGTTTATGAACCTAATGAACAAGGTATTCCACCAGTATCTTGATCAGTTTATGGTGGTGTTCGTTGACGACATCTTGGTATATTCCAAGACTGAGGAGGAGCACGAGGAGCATTTGAGGATCGTGCTGGAGACTCTCAGGAAGGAGCAGCTTTACGGGAAGCTCTCCAAGTGTGAGTTCTTCTTGGATCGGGTGGACTTTTTAGGGCATGTGGTGACTGGAGATGGTATCTCAGTTGACCCCAAAAAGATTGTAGCAGTTGAGGCATGGGTAGCGCCGACTTCAGTTGCAGAGATCGGGAGTTTCCTTGGGCTGGCAGGATATTATCGGAGATTTGTACAGGATTTCTCCCGGGTTACAGAGCCGTTGACTCGGTTGACCCAGAAGGATGCTGAGTATGTTTGGTCAGAGGAGTGTCAGGCAGCTTTTGATGAGTTGAAGAAGCAGCTTACGACAGCTCCGATTCTGACATTGCCTTCAGGATCAGGTGGATTCACTATTTATAGTGATGCTTCAGGAAAGGGGCTGGGTTGCGTCTTGCAGCAGCATGGGAAGGTAATTGCCTATGCTTCTAGACAATTACGTCCCCATGAGAAGAACTACCCTACCCACGACCTGGAGCTAGTAGCGATGATATTTGCTCTGAAGTTATGGAAGCATTATCTGTATGGGGAGAGGGTGGAGATTTTTACAGATCACAAGAGCTTAAAATATGTGTTCACTCAGAAGGAGTTCAACATGAGGCAGCACAGATGGCTAGAGTTGATAAAGGACTTTGACATCCTACTTCAGTATCACCCAGGGAAGGCCAACGTGGTTGTCGATGCCTTGAGTAGGTATCCGACAGCCATGTGTTTGACCATGGATCGGCATTTGCTTGCAGACTTAGAGAGCCTTGAGATTGAGGTGATCGTGCCCAGAGTGCAGATACAGATGTGGGACATGCAGATTCAGTCAGACTTAGTAGAGAGGATCAAGACAGCACAGTTTGAGGACGTTGCTCTGCGGTGTCTCCGAGAGCAGGTTCGAGCAGGATTGTTGGAGGGCGAGTTTTCCCTTGCAGAGGATGGTGCCTTGAGGTACGGTTTCAGATTATGTGTGCCCAGCGGAGATCTCAGGGAGCAGGTTATGCAGAAGGCCCACAGATCTCAGTACTCTATACACCCGGGTGCCAACAAGATGTACCGAGATCTGAGGGAGCATATTTGGTGGTCTAGGATGAAGCGGGAGGTGGCTCGCTTCGTGGCTAGGTGTTTGGTCTATCAGCAGGTCAAGGCAGAAAGACAGAGGCCCGGTAGATTGTTGCAGCCGCTGCCTATTCCCGAGTGAAAATAGGAGCATATCACTATAGACTTCGTATCAGGATTGCCGCGCACACCAGGAGGAAAAGACGCGATTTGGATCATCGTTGACAGGTTGACCAAATCGGCCCACTTCTTGCCATTCAAGGTAGGTACGTCTACAGAGAGGCTGGCGGAGATGTATATGCGGCAGATAGTCAGGATTCATGGGGTTCCGGTCAGCATCATCTCAGATCGGGATAGTCGCTTTACTTCCCATTTCTGGAGAAGTTTGTAGACCAGCTTGGGCACTTAGCTCAAGTTTAGTACTGCATACCACCCCCAGACGGACGGACAGTCAGAGCGGACTATTCAGACACTTGAGGATATGCTGCGGACGTACGTCCTGGACTTTGGAGGTTCCTGGGAGGATCATCTTCATTTGGTAGAGTTTGCTTACAACAACAGTTTCCTGGCCAGCATTGAGATGTCACCTTTCGAGGCTCTGTACGGGCGTAGGTGTCGTACACCCTTATCTTGGGATGATGTTGGTGAGCGAGCTTTACTGGGGCCAGAGATGGTTGTTGACGCAGCCGAGAAGGTGAAGCTCATCAGGGACAAACTTCGCGTGGCGCAGGACAGACATCGGCACTAGGCCGATAGCCACCGGAGGCCGTTGGAGTTTGAGGTACAGATTAGAGTAGGATTAGATTTAGGTTTGTTTGTTGTAATTTTTTTGATCATGTTTGTTTATCATAATTAATTGAGACCTTGCTTGTGATTAGGTCGGAGACCAGGTTTTCTTGAGGATATCTTCGACTTGTGGTACGATACGTTTTGGTGGAGGCGGGAAGCTTAGCCCGCGCTTCATCGGCCCTTTCGTTATCAGCGGGAGAGTCGGTAACGTGGCATACAAGCTAGACTTGCCGCCTGTACTAGTGGGGGTCCACAACGTATTCTATGTATCACAGTTGAGACGTTACGTGGCTGACCCTAGCCATGTGCTCGATCACTCAGAGATTGAGGTTGGGCCTTCTCTTAGCTATCCAGAGCAGCCAGTGGAGATACTGGATCGACGGGAGAAGGTTCTGAGGAACCAGATGATACCCTTGGTACGCGTCGCATGGAGTCATCATTCTCCAGGAGAGTCTACCTGGAAGCGAGAGGATGAGATGCGCGAGCGTTACCCATATCTTTTTGGACCGTGAGGTATACTTTCTATCCTTCTCATCAGTTGCATTTTGTCTTTCAATTTCGAGGACGAAATTCTTTTAAGGAGGGTAGATTTGTCACAACCACATTTTTAGTTTGAGGATATTTTTGATATTTTTGGGGTAATTTGAATTTATTAGAATTTATTTGAATTTATGGGATTTTTTAGAAATTATTTTAGAATTGTTTGAATGAGGGTTGACTAGGTTGACTTTGACTAGCTTTGACTTTGTGACCTAACTCTAGTTGAGTTGGACTTGGCTAGATATGAGACCCTAGGTTAAGTTAAGTTAACCATACTCTAGTTAGTGAAATCAATTAGAAATATTGAGATTAGAATAGAAAGATTTTGACCACAAGTCATGACTTGTGATTTTTGAGACATTGTTTTATGACTAAGCCCAAAGCCCATTAGCCAAGTGCCCAACCCTAACCCTAACATTAATTGTCCAGCCACTTAACCCATCCTTGGGATTCTCACTCTATAAATATTCTCTTAGAAATTAGGACTAGCCTCTAAGGAAGAACAAGCTTTAGAAAGAGGTATTTTCTCAACTTCTAAAATCCCTAGAAATTCCATTTTAGCTCCATTTTCCCTCAAACAAATTGCAATAGGTTTTAATTTAAGTATTCTTGTTGTTGTTACATGTTATTCTCAGATTCAAATCAATTTGGAGAAGTTTGACTCTCAAGAGGAACACCTCTCTTTAGAGCTTTTTGGGGATTTTGATACATAGAGGTAACTTTCAATCTATACCATAAAATTCTGGTTTTATTTCATATCTAGGGAGCCCTAGACCTAACCTAACTATAGGAATAGGAAACCCTAGAATTTGAGTCCATTTCGTGTCCTATATGGACACGTATCAGTCCTATAGTGTAGGTATTTGTGAAAATGCGACAATAAAACTTTTTGTGTTATTTTTGAAAACTATTTGAATAGGAAATTAGTTTTTGAGGTTGCTTATGCATTTCTGTTGGACTGGGGGTGTCCCTGTGTCGTGTCGAGTCGGATTTGACACGTGCACACGCGGGTGCACGCGCGCGTGCAGGCTGTGCACGCTGTCCTGCCACTCGGGGGCCTTTGCTCCTTGCACACAGCACTAGGATACGCCAAATTTGGCATGGACACGGGGGCAGTGTCTGCGCACACTCCCCCAAAATTTCATAGCACCACATTTTGTGTCGGACACGTTATGGGGCCCGTACTGGGTTCACACTGACACAGTGCACGTGAATTTTGGGCACTGATACGGCCTTCGTGTCGTCTCTAGACACAACATGGACACCTCATGTTGACACGAGTGTGTATCCCTAGTGTGGGCGTATACATGTGCACGAGCACGTGTCTTAATTCGTGCTGTGTCGTGTGCACGACACGCGTGCACACGTGCACGATGCAGTGCACTGAATTGGCCTGTTTTGCACTGTTTTGTATTTCGTTTTGATTGGACACGTTTGTGTCCACTTGGGTGGACACAAACACTTTGTATGACACGTACACAAACCCTAGAATTGTTACCAACCATTGGTTTGGAGTATTAGCTTAATTTTATATCGAATTCTCATTTACCCCAATTTACTGATACATGTAATTTTCTGTGAAATTCCAATTTTCAAATACGAATTTGGACAGTTGTTTTAACCTAATTTAAACTGTTAATTGCATGATTTTAAACCTCTAATATGTGCACCTATAGGTTTACTAATGGTATGTCGAATTTGGGGTTGTTTGGATGTGAATTGGTTCATAAAACTGAGAATGCAATGTAGGCTGAAAACTGGGTTCAGTTTTTCCCTTTTACTGATATGTGAATTTGGTTTCCTTTCCTCCTTTGCTATCCCTGTTTTCCTATGTATCACCCACTGCTACACTCCCACATCACCCCCTCTCTACACACAGGTATTTACATACACACTATACACTCACCCTCACTCTCTAAAACACTCTAACACTCACTCACATTTATACATCACTCCCACATCATCCTCCCTCACCTACACACACATTGCCTCTCTTTACACACACACACATGGTTCCTTGACACACACATGCACACCCTCCCTGTTTTCACAGTTTTTACATACACACACACACACACAAGCATTTACATACACTCATGTCTTCTCTCTCTCTCTCTCTATATTTCATATTCTTCCTAAATGTAGGTTTATGTATAAAGTATGTATACATATATAATATATGTAATGTATACCTATATGTATATATGTTTGAGCCTATATATATATATATATATATATATATATATATATATAAAAAATATATATATATATATATATATATATATATATATATATATATATATATATATATATATATATATATATATATATATATATATGTGATATTTCCTAATAATTGCACTATAACCTATGTAATGTACATATATATGTAATATGTAGGAATGCAATATAAATGTGTATCTATATATATAACCTTATGGTGCATACATTAGGTAGCCTATAGCCTATAGCTATGGCACATTGTCTAAGGGTATGTGTGAATGCCAACTAACATGTGTAGTTGGTCTGGGTAGCCTAGTAGTGTTGTGTACTAGCTAGTGTAGGTTGAGTGACCTAGTATAGACTAATGTAGACTAGTATAGACTAGTTTGACCTAATTTAGACTTGTTAGACCTAGTTTGACCATAGTTGACCTAATTTGACTTATAGGGTTGACCAGAGTTGATCAAGAGTTGACTTTGGCCTAGATTGACCTAGACTCATGTAGAGTGCATAGTAGAACTTCATTTTACCATTTTAGACTTGTTGTGACTTGTGCTGTTCTGATTAGGAGCCAGATACCACTTCTCGGACAGTACTTTCATATTGGACACTCAGATACCAGGCGAGTACATTCTCTGATCATTTCATATCCTGCTTAGAATTATTTTCCTGCTTAAGATTACTTTACTTGATGCTGTCACGACATTATCACGGATTGGTACTATATGGATCTCTTCATGCGATGTTATCCCCCTCGGAAGCATCGGGTACATTGTGTCATGTGCGTTTCACTTTCATCATGTACTCCTGTGCTTTCACTATACATGTATACTCATGTGAATCATGTACTCTCATGTTCACGGAGCCTTCATATATAATATCATGTGCACCCTTTCATGGGCTCCCATGTGATATCATGTATAATAACATAACCTGCTTAGATCCTTGTGTATTGATTGGGGAAACGGGGCAGTGATAGTAGTCATGTGAACAATTCCATAGTAGTGTAGATCATGTGAAACTCTTTAGTGTAGATCATGTACAAATCTGTTCTGTTCACATGTGCTATCCTGTACTCTGACTCACTAGCCACTATTAGTTCTTTACTTATAATAGATATTTCTATTACAGTTCTCTCACTCTGTTTACATACTGTATTCTTCAGTACCTGTATCTTACTCTACTGCATGTTTATATTTTCTAACCTGCTATGATCTGTTGAGATGTATTGTGCTCGCTTCTGTCCTGACTGGACCTGTTGAAAATATTACAGAGGACAAGGAGGAGGCCTGTGTGGATACCTTCTACGGGGCAGCCCTAGACGATACTTGCGAGCTGAACTCTCAGGAGGACCCAGCTCTAGCTGAGGACATCACCCCCATTGCCTAGACTAGGTTAGTTAGGCCTTATCTTATTTTATCTTGTCTTGAGACTGTTTAGCTAGTCTTTACTTCTGTTTAGAGATTTTGAGTTGTATATATTCTTTCATGTCCTGTAGCTGAGTTTGTACTCTGGATATTGCTGGGATGTTATCTTAGACTACTTTATCATCTGTTTTCCTTGAGTACTATATCATATCGTGCTTTCTTCTTCCTTAGTTGTGATTGAGTTTATTTACTGCTATGTCACCTCCATTCGGAGAGTATAAATTGTTTAGTATATTATTGCTAGATGTTGTGACCTAGGACAGCGTTCTACCGTCGACACTGCGGCGTAGGCTGGACGTACCCACGTCTCGTGCCCTTACTATAGAGTGTGGGTCGTGACATTTTTAACTTGCACAAGTAGGCTTGATAATAAAAGAGACGAATCCACATAGCTAAGGGAATAATCTCGACAGGTCGAATTGAGTTAGAATATGGAAAGGTCCAACGGTCGGCTTAGAGTTGGTGTACGGCGTGCTTTGAAAACGATACTCGATCCTTCGTCCCGTGGCTTGAGAGAAGAAAAGTTGGTTGAGTAGGTAAAGTTATGAACGTAGCCTAAGTCATAGGCATCACCCGCACAAATACTTCATAAAGCATGTACGGTCCCATCGTCCAAGGCTTGGCATAGCCTTGGCTTGCCCCATGAGTTAAGTTGCGTTGTACGGCTTGTGACATAAGTCTAGGCACCCAAATGACTTGGTCGTTCAAAAGTCGAACGCATGCACGGTACATTTCCGCGATGCGAGGCTTGACGCAGCCTTTGCTCGTTGAGTTGTTGTGTGATTGAGTTAGTCTAAGTTTTATTAGGCTATCGAAGGCATCCTAAGCACTGTCCCGCTCATTCGGCGGTTGTCAACTTAAATAGTCCTACGATCCCACGGCCCGTCATAGAAGGTATGACTTGGGCGATAGCGTCGCGTAGAGTTTATGTTGGTTTAAGACACGATGTTACGGATTTAGTGTTTAAGGCAAGGACCACAATTGATTCAAGTGAGTTTTGGAGAAAGGACTATCAAATAGGATGACTGTGTGAGACGTCAGTTTGAGTCGAGTCTTGCATGGTCATTGGACAACTTGTTGACAAGGAGGAGTTTCCACGAGCAGCAACCTTGGGTGCCATGGGACCGCATTGTCCTAGGAGAACAGGTATAGCCGTAGCTGGACGAACCGCTCAGGTTATTTGAAAACTTTCAGCGGGGCTAGCAACTTGCGTTAAAAGGGTCGCCAAATAGCAGGGCTATAGTCCATGATAGCTTGTGATGTTAGTGACCAATTCATATAGATGGGTCAGCACGGGCGAAAATCTGCATGTGTGTCTTTGGATTGAGTCAGTTGAATGTGTGTACAGTTAGAACACAATGTTTAGGCCTAAAATTTGGCATAAACATAGGCGACATGCTTCGGCACGAGTTATGGCGTCGAGTCTTAAGTTGTTGGAAAATAAGTTACATAAGTTGGTTTGAGTTATCTTGAGTTTAAGTCAGGAAACGCCGCAAGACAAAGTCGGTCAAGTGACACTTAGTCCACAAGTCTTGATTTGGGTCTGTTGGAGATCAAAGTAGCAAGGGCCGCGAGGTGGCGATATGGTGAAGTAACATTGAGTTGCGAGGTACGGTATGATAGATTTGTAGCATGGTCACAAGGAATTGGGTACTACCACGTAGTTGCGTCTCTGATTATGTGCTGAATGGTAAGCACGACTTGATAGGTTAACGTTGTTGGCACGAGAAGGGTCTTGAGGCAAGGTATGAGTTAAAGTTGTCGTCGCAAGCACGAGTTGGTCTAGAGACATAAAATAGGCCAAGGCGTCGGTCCTAAAATAATCCTAAGGCAAGACTAGAAAGACAATCATAAAGGGGACTATATTGCATAAAGTAAATTAAACATGTTGGTTTTGTATGGGTGGGCGAGGAGCTCATTTCACCAGTACAGTTGAGTGCTGACACCCATATAGTTTTCATGTGCAGGCACAGGTAGAAGCTCGTGGCACAGAGTTCGCTTGGATGCGTCGAGGCACGGAGTTCCTTGGCGATTCGAAGCGTGCGGCCGCATGGAGTCAAGACTTATACGGAACATAATGTATGGACGTCGCCTTTCGAAGCATCCGCTGGCTCAAGACATGTATTGAAAGATGAAAAAGAGCTGAGTGACTTGTAATGTGAGATGAGTGAGCTTGAGAGACTTGTAATCTTGGCCTTGTGCCCCATTGTAACTATTGTTTCAATATCAATAAAAGAGTGTTTTGCAATGACTTATGTTTTGCTTCAAATTTTGCTGCTATTATTCAATGTCTCTGCTTGGGACTTCTGTGCGACGACCCTGTCGCAGCCGCTGAAATCGGCCGTTATGGAACCAGCCTTGCACGAGCGTCATATAGGCTCGTGCGGCATCACGTCTTAGCGAGGATGATCGTTCCTACGGAAGTGGGGCGTGACAAGACTTTCCTTTACCACTGCCCTTGTAGCGATCAGCACCACAAAATCTGCAGGCATCTTCATCCTTGTCATCTTTGTAGTACAACATGCACCCGTTGCGACATGCATCGATTTTTTCATATCCCATCCAGAGCGATCTCACCATCCTCTTAGACCGGTAAAAGTCTTTAGGCAACTTAGTACCCTCAGGCAATATTTCTATATTCAACTCCATAACTCGGTTGTAGTAATCTTGCGACATATTAAAATCGGACTTGATGCTCAACAATCTTGTAACCACCTCCAACGGTGAATGATCCTCACAACCAGGATATAATGGAGTCCTTGCATTCTCCAACAACTCCATGAACTTTGCAGCATCGACGTTCGGTGCCTCCTCAGGTGCATCATGATTGTCTAGTTCGAAACTAGGCCCCGTCGCATCAAAAACCATGTTCACCAACCCATCGTCGTAAGCAGCGTGGTTTTGGACATCCACATAAGGCTCATACTCCGATGCTAAAGACACAAGTTCTCTGTGCGCGCTCCACTGATATTAATTTCCGTGCGCGCTCCACTGATAGTAATTCGGCGTGAAACCCTTCGAGTATAAATGATACGTGACTTCCACTTCTGGATGATATTTCAAGTTGCGACATCTCACACACGAACACTTAATTTTGGTACCGTCCATGTACTGAGGGAACGCCTTGGCAAACTGCAGAAACTGCTGTACACCCTCTATGAATTCATCCTGCACACCACACATGTCATCAGGATGACGGTTGTACATACAAGAACGATTCCGTAGATAGTAATTCAGATCCATATCCATTTAAGGATAATTCTGTAAGATAGATACATGCACTCGTTGAAACACTTGTAAAAGTAATAGGCGCATTAACCATGACATATCCTAAACATTGAAATAGAATCCCAAGTAATCATGATACAACATGTGATAATAGTGTATCACATGACATAACCATATAACCATAGTATATCAGAATTGACCACACAGAAGACTTAGCCTAATTAATCTCCATAAAACAAGTGATAATAAGTTCATAATTAATGTCCATAATTGATCTCCATAAAACAAGTACAGCTGGTAATAAGTCCATAAACTCATCTCCATAAAATAAGTACAGCTGGTAATAAGTACTAAGAGTCCAACACAAAATATATCCATAAAACTACACTAATGACGACCATGCAGCTCACGCATACGTTCAATGATACCATCATACAACATCTTCGAAAAAGTGGGATCGACGACGGGAAAGCGCCATTCCACTGCAGGTGCTGGATGAATGGAACTTCCGGTCTCACTAGCTACCGATGCCACTTCCTCCTTAACAGTTGGAGGAGCCACCTCAGCAATCTGTGTTTCCCTCAAACGACGTGCCACTGCTCGAGTCATAGGTGCCATCTGGTAAGATCGATATTCACAGAGAATATAATTGTAGCATAAGTAAGCTAACTAAAGGAACCATCATCTCGTTTCATGTATCAAAACCAAGTTCCATTGTGAAATCTCAGTTTTCTATATATGTTTAGTTCAGTTTTTTCTGAGATTGTATACATATGTATATATGTAGATTGATAGATATAGCTATAGTTATATAAGAGTTTTTCTTGAGATTGTATACATATGTATACATATGTATATATGTATATAAAGCAACCATCAATGAGTATACATATGTATATATTGTATACATATGTATAAGAGTTTCATGTATACATGTACATAATGTATAAGAGTTTTCTTCAATGAGTATACATATGTATACGTGTCTGTGTGTCGTGTGTCAGTGTGTCAATGTCGTGTCAGTGAGTGTATCGGTGTCGTGTTAGTGAGTGTGTCAGTATGTCTGTGTCTTGTCAATGGGAGATAGGGTTAGGGTTAGGTATACCTGGACGAGGTCGGGTCGGGGTCGTCGGAGCAAAGCAGGGGACGAGGGGGGTCGGCGGTGGAGGAGCGACGACGAGGTCACCAGGGGGCGAGGGGGGTCGCCGGGGCAGGGGACGAGGGGGAAGGGGCCGGAGGGAGGGGTTGCCGGGGGGAGGCCTCGCTGGAGGGGAGGAGCTCGTCGGGGGGAGCGGTCGCCGGAGACGAGAGGGGGAGGGGGAGAGAGATTTGGGGCTCGAGGCGAGAGATCAAAAATTTGGGTGAATTAAAATGAAATCGATCGGGTTCCCAGAGCCCTATATAAAAGTTTTTAGAGACGTCTGAGAGAGACGTCGCTAGACGTCGCTGTTCAATAATAGAATAGCGACAGACTTGATTAAATGTCGCAAAACGTCACTGAATAAAATAAATCAACGAGGTTTTACGACTAAATATCGACTTGTTCTTTCCAAACCATAATTCTAGTCACTATTAGTCGCTAAACGTCGCTGATAGTGATGTTTAGCGACGTCATTTTCATATGTCGCTAAATACACAAAACATAGCGACGTTTTTAACTAGAGTCACTAATCTCGTCGCTAATTTGACATATTTTGGTAGTAAAAAACTATGAAGTTATACAAATAACTTCTATGGCTTGACACGAGATATTACACGGCACTTTGAGTGAGGATCATTGTGTTAGCATGAACTTATGCATTCGACAAATCATCGGTACGAGCGATTCGTGTTACATATAGAGTTAGATGGTGTCTAGGTTAGATACTCGCATTGAGATATAGATCGTCTGAGTCGTGGATACGACTTGTACATTTCCTGGGACGGGGAAGACAATCAATAGACGTAGGAGACAGACAGTTATTTTATTTTAGCCTCATTAGGACCCGGTTATGGGCATGGTTACCCGGTTATGGGCCATACATACACTAGAGATGTCCGGCAGTGGCCATCGGTCGGGAGGTATACTAGTGCATGTATGTTTACATTGGCTTGTGATCCAACGTCGCCTCCTATTTCGACGCAAATTCTTTATTCACCTACCCATACGCTCCAAAGTCGTCTTCAATATGCATTCACAGAGATTGGTTAGTTCGTGTGCCTATGTCGGACTATATCACGGGACATTGACTTATCATGAGCTGGTATGCCATCTATTGATCAGGATTGGTCAGAGATATGGTTTACTAATTGATGACTAGATATTGGACCGTGTTATGATTCGGGTTGTTCATTTTATTCAGTTCATATTATGGCATATATTTTTGTATCTTGCTACGTCCCGCTGAGGACCTGGTGATCTCTCCAGGTATTTGTTGAGCAATTAGTACAGAGTAGCTGGACAGGTGTTGCGTGATGCATCGAGGCTTCAGGTATATTTAAATATGTTCGATTACTCTTTCCTGTATACATTTCACCTTTATTTGATTCATGCTGCTATGTAGCCTGTTATTGGCAAGCTTAATCCTTTCTCGAGCTTGCTCGAACATGTATATTACTAGGTGGCCAACTTTAATATATTATGCTCATTCTTTATATTCACTTCATTACTGTGGATTAAGATGTAGATGTTAGTTACTTTTAGTACCCTTGACAGCGTAATACGTCTAGGGATAAGTCCATTAAATTGGAAAGTTATCCTAAATCGTATTAGCTGGCATGCTCGCGTCTCAAGTTCCTGTATATTTTAGAACTGGATTTGACATAAAGCCTCGACTTCGCGAACCATTTTACGACGGCGTAATACCGCAAGGAAGCGAAAGACTTCATGTTGGATAGTTTGACACTACAAAGAGGCTGGAGCTCATGCTACAGTGGTATGACACCACATAAGGTATTGTCTTGGCCTTGGGCCATGTCATAGCGATGTAGCACCGCAAGGAAGCGAAATATTTCATGTCAAGACTCTTTAAAAGAACGCACCTAGAGTATATGGATAAAGATATAGGTTGTCTCTTGAGAAAAACCTTGTAGACACCCAATATACATATACCGAAACCAAGCTGGCACATGGCCTTTAATATGCAGCCAGAAGCACAGTTGATGTCATTATGCGAGTGAAAAGAATTGTAATTAGGGTACAAAATTCAAGGTTTAGTCCATTCTTGTATCATGTTGTTATTTAACTCATACGAGAAGATTAAGTGATATCTATCCTAATGCATGATGAGCAATCATTGTGAGGAACGCCCAACCCATATATATAGAGAAATGTGGGAGATTGTTGGTATTTTTGCTTATAGACTAGTAAAAAATAGTTCCACATCGGCTGTACCACCAAGTGGGTATCTCAATATATTGCTTTGAATGTATTGAGGGGTGCACATGGGGTGTAGTGGGGCACATGTGGGTGCCACGTGGGGGTGTTTACCTAGAAGGAAAAAGGATTAACTCCAATAAGGAAGCAAGTTGCTTTTTGTCGTTCGGACTTGGACTCGGACACGGGCTCCAGGGTGCTTCGTGCATGCACGGACGTGTTTAGGGGGAAGGCGTGGACTGGCACACGACTATGCTGATTGCGGGATGATCTAGGATAACAAACTTTATTTTTTATTATTGGTATTTTATTCCACATCGAATAGGAAAAAAATTGAATTCTTACTCCACTCTATATATAGAGCCCCATGGCCTCCTTTGTAGGTTGTATAAAAGAAGAAAGTAAAGGGAACTCGTTCGAGCCACAAAAAGTTGACTAACGAGCGTTTCAGAAGTTCTTTGAGAACTTACTAGTTCCTGGAAGCGGATCGTGTAAAGACGAATCTTGATTTTAGCAACAATGGTCTTCATCACCCCAGCAGAGTTGTCTTTTCTTTTTCTTCTTTCTTCTTCTTCTCCGAGTGGCTTAAGGAGACAAGGAGAGCAATTTTATTTGCAAGAGGCCTCCGAAATCCTATAAAGTCAGAACAGAGGGCAAATATTTTTGTGAGAAGATCTCAAAATTCTGTTCGTTCTTCCATCTAGATCTATTTCGGAAGGAACAGTTCACTATTCAAAGAATACTCATGATCAAGTAGCAAGGCTGAGTATCGTGGTTTGACCATTACCACCGCTGAAATTGCATGGATTTGTTCTCTTCTTTGTGAGCTACTTTCACAACCACCGGTCCTATATGATGTGACGATTTAGGTGTAGTACTATCACACAGCAAATTCAATCTTTCATGTTCTCTTCTTTGTGAGATACAATTTTCCTTTCGCAAATGGGTTGTAGCCAAGTAACTTGGTGTGTAGTTCATCCTCAACAGAAAATGTAGACATCTTTATAGTGGGTCGGTATTTGTTCTTACAATCCTAGTTAACTATAACGGAGCAGATACTTATGCGGGGGGGGGGGAGACCAAGTCAAGATGACCAGTATATAGAGTGTTGAGAACTAATAAGGGACTTAGTCCCACATTGGAAAAATATAGTATGAAGAGGAGCTAGACTCCCTATAAGTAGTGGAGTAGCCAATCAATAAAATATATAACAATTATTCGCTAGATGGTATCAGAGCCATAACCACCCAAAAAAATTTCCCACCCCTTTTCCAACCCGGCAACCCCCCCCCCCCCCCCCGATGCCCACCCCCCGGCGCCGAACCCCCCCTGCTGCCCCCAACAGTTCCCCCATGCCCCTTCCCCCCGACGCCCCCCTGCCCCGCCCGACGTCCCCCTACTGCCGCCGACGACCCCCCCTTTGCTGCCCCGACGCACCCCAACTGCCGCCGACGAACCCCCCTGCTGCTGCCCCTCCTGACGCCCCCCTCTTCCGACCCCAACTGCTGCCGACCCTCCCCCCCTTTTTTTTAAAACGAAAAAAAATCCTAATTTGTGAGAGAGATTATGTGGACGGTTATTCGAAGACGGATGGACGTCAAATGTTTTATTTGCACCATATGTTCCTAGATTACGCCCTCCGGAATTACAAAATGCTTTTTTATTTTTCCGTTCTCGATCTGCAGATTAGGATCTACATGCGCGCGCCGGTGTTGGCCACGTTAACAGCGCATTCGTAAGGTCTCTGTTAAAGACTTTACATAAAGACGACGACGACGAAGTCGACGAAGACGACGACGACGACGAATCACAGTTGAAGATGCCATGGATTCGATCAGTGGTAAACTGACAGCAGAAGAGATGAAGGCCTTGGTTGATGATATTTTATCAAAGAAATTAACCGAGGCAACCCCACGTGTGATCCATACTAATGTGGATCCGTCACCCTAAAAAATGGGGAAGTTGGACAAGCTGGAGACGAAGTTGGAAGAAACGTCCAACTACTTGAAATGGTCACGGCAGGCAATACGGACGCTGAAAGGACGAGGCTTGGTTGGCTACGTCAATGGCCAAACCAAGGCGCCAGATGTTCCCTTCTCAAAGGAGTTTACTATTTGGAAAATTGTCAACAATGTTGTGGCTGGATGGTTGATAACCTTCTTGACCGACCAGGTGTCGGGCAATGTAGAGGCGATGGAGGCTGCTGCTGATATATGGCAGACTTTGAAGGATATGTACTCAGGCTCAGGAAATCCTATGCGGATCTTCCAACTGCAGGATGAACTTGATAGGGTGGCCCAGGACGACCGTACCATCTCTGAGTATGCAGCACAGTTGAAGAAGTACTGGTCTGATCTGGATCACTATGATCCTCTTGGGATGGAAGATGCATAAGTCGAACCAGCATTTGCGAAATATTTCCAAAAGTTCTTGGATTATTTTTCACGACAACGGATGATGAAGTTCTTGAAGGGTCTTAACCCTGTGTTTGACCATAGAAGGAATGTACTCCTAGCACAGCCCATGCTTCCAATCTTAGAAGAAGCCATAACTGCCATGGTACAAGAAGAGGCTCGATTGAAGTTGATGCCCAACAAAGGCTATTTCCAGGGGAGCAAGCTGCTGTTGACAAGTCTGTCCTTGCCGCCTTCAATCAGTCTCCCTTTGTGGCCGGTGTTTGTCACAACTGTGGTGACTCAGGGAATTACATCATATTTTGTCCAAAACCCCTGCAAAGTCAGTCGAGTGATCGTGGACGGGGCCGCGGAGGACGTCGCGGTGGTAGAGACGGTTATGCTGGTAGAAGGGAAAATTATTATGGAGGACACAAAGCTAATCTGGCGGAGAAAGGGAAAGAAAATCAACTTGGTGAGTTAACCCCTCTTGAAAAGGAGTTACTCGCGAGGTTACGCACTGGGTTCAGAAGGCAGTCATGGGGCGTCATCTACCTCGGGGGATCACATCACTTGCTTTGCCCAAACTAGCACAGGTATTCCTGCGCGTGCTCTTGCAGCAGCTGTCCACCAACCAGGTTGGATTATGGACTCTGGGGCATCTCGCCATGTCACGGGGTCCCACGGTGAGTTCCAGGACTATACTCACCTACCGACGCCGGAGAGCATTCAGACTGCTGATGGTAACTCCAACCATGTCATGGGTAAAGGTATTGTCGCATGTACCCCTTCTCTCACTCTCACCAATGTCTTATATGCTCTGTCTTTTCCTGTCAATCTTCTTTCTATTTCTTGATCTTAACTGTACTGTTTCCTTTGACATTCCTACGGTGACTTTTCAGGAGAAAGGGACAGGACGACGACTACAGACTGGCACATGGTATAAGAAACTATGGTACTTGCATAGGACTGGACTGGACAAAGCATTGGCATCTCTGCTAGCAGATACACCACCGGAAGTTTCACGGCGCAGTGTAGAAGATGAATTGCTACTCCACCACCAGCGTGTCGGTCATTCTTCTTTTAAAATTATTAGTCGAATGTATCCGTCCTTATACCAAAGGGCTAATAAAGAGAAGTTATACTTCTTTTAAAATTATTAGTCGACCAATCACTTTTATTAGCCCTGTGCCTGTACAAGTCCTTTTAAAATTATTAGTCGGACTTCACCCTGTGCGGTTTTCGATGGTTCGTCACTTTTATTGATTGTTATACTCCGGTGACATGTGTCTACCTTATGAAGAATAAAAGTGATGTCTTTAAGGCGTTTCGAGACTTTCATTGTCGGGTAGAAACACAATATGGCACTAAAAGTAAGTGCTTACGATCTGACAATGGGACGGAGTATACAAATAAGAAGGTTGCTGAGTATTTATCCACTCATGGATCTAATACTACACCAAACTTTATGTGCCTATACACCGACACAAAATGGTATGGCCGAACGGAAGAACAGACACCTGCTGGAGGTCGCACGGATGATGATGCACTATGAATGTCCCGAAACACTTATAGGGGCAGGCGGTGTTAACGGCCTCTTATCTCATCAACAGATTGCCATCTCAGGTATTGGACTGGAAGACACCGTTAGAGATGCTTACTGGTGCAACCACGTACACTGTTCCACCGAAAGTATTTGGGTGTGTATGTTTTGTCCAAGATAATAGGCCAGGAGTTGACAAACTGGATCCTAGAGCTGTTAAATATGTCTTTGTCGGGTACACGATAACTCAGAAGGGATACACATGTTGGAGCCCAGTTGAGCGGAAGATGTTTGTAAGCATGGACGTTACATTCAGAGAACTGGAACTATATTATGGTTCGGATAACGGTTCAGCGTTTGGTGACACACCTAACACAGAGGGTGTTAGATGTGAAGGAGAGAAAATAAGCCCATCTGTGGTGGTCGGATCGGTCCCATGTCCGGTCGTAGAAAACTGGACGAAAGGGGGAGAAAGCAGTGACTCCGATACAAAAGATGAAGAAGATACATATGTTAAACAGGGGGAGCAGCAGACAATGGAAAAAGAGCTCCAAGTCTACAGAAGAAGACAACAGAAGTCCAGTACTGTGCCTGTACAGTGCCATGTGCCTACTGTACCAAGTCATTCATCTACTCCTACTCCAACTCTTGAAGATGTTGCCCCCGCACTGAATCAATCTGATTCTGATGCGGATCTATCTGACTCTGATGGTATGATCTCTCCACCACCTATTGCTCCCTTAAGGAGATCTTCTCGCATCAATGCGGGTAAGGCTCCTAGTCGTTTTGATGATTATGAACATGATATTGCCAACTACCTGTCTTATTCTAACATTTCTTCGAATTATCGAGCCTTCATTGCATCATTAGACTCTACTTTATTGCCCAAATGTTGGCAGGAAGCAAAAAAAGATCCAAGGTGGAAAGCTGCAATGATGGAGGAACTTGGGACACTGGAGAAAAATAAGACGTGGGAGCTGGCTCCATTACCCAAAGGAAAGAAAACTGTGGGATGCAAATGAGTGTACACAGTAAAGGAGACGTCAGAAGGAAAAGTGGAACGATACAAGGCAAGGTTGGTTGCAAAAGGATACACACAATCATATAGCATTGACTATGATGAGACGTTTGCTCAAGTAGCGAAAATGAGCACCATAAGAACTCTGGTCTCCATTGCAGCAAACTATAGGTGGAAGCTATACCAGTTAGATGTGAAGAATGTCTTTCTCCATGGGGACCTACAAGAAGAAGTGTACATGGAACTCCCGCCAGGGTGCTACGCTATAGAATCAGACGGAGGGACATCGCATGGAAAAGTGTGCAAACTAAAAAAGTCACTATATGGACTCAATATGTATCCTCGAGCCTGATTTGACAGATTCAGAAAGGCTGTTACAGGCATGGGATACCATCAAGCAAATGCAGATCATACGGTCTTTCTTCAGCATGCAAGAGGCCACATCACTATACTTGCTGTTTACGTGGATGAGATAGTAATCACAGGTAATGATGAAGTCGAGATCGCTAAGCTGAAGTCAAAACTCGCGAAGGAGTTTGAGGTGAAGGATTTAGGAGCGATGAGGTACTTTCTAGGTATCGAGGTGTGTGAAGGCGAACAATAAATTGTTCTCTCACAGAAAAAATACGCACTAGATCTGCTGAAGGAGACAGGGATGCTGGGATGCAAAGCAGCAGTCACTCCAATTGACCAGAAGTGCAAGTTGGAGCAGAAGCAGGAGAGCCAGTTGATCGTGAAAGATATCAACGACTTGTAGGGAGATTGATTTATTTGGGACACACTCGCCCTGATATCTCATTTGCGGTGAATGTAGTAAGTCGCTACATGCATGATCCAAGAACGGGTCATATGGATGCAGTGTTTCAGATCTTGAGATATCTGAAAGGGACGCCGAGAAAAGTGCTATGGTTCAAGAAGAATGGATGTATAGAAGTTGAGGGATACTGCGATGCAGACTGGGCGAGGTGCATAGACGATAGAAGGTCTACCACGGGATATTGTGTCTTTGTAGGAGAAACTTGGTCTCATGGAGAAGCAAGAAACAGTCAGTGGTAGCACGGTCTACAGCTGAAGCAGAATACAGAGCAATGGCTTTAGGAGTATCGGAGTTGCTGTGGGTGAAAGCATTGCTGACAGAGTTGAAGCTGGACAAGGGAGCACCGTTACGTCTTCTGAGCGATAGTCAAGCTGCAATAAGTATAGCTAACAATCCAGTTCAGCACGACAGAACGAAGCACATCGAGATCGATCGATTCTTCATCAAAGAGAAGCTGGAACAAGGGATACTGAAGATTGATCATGTTCGCTCAGAAGAACAAGTGGCAGACTGTCTGACTAAGGGTCTTAGTTCATTAAGTCTGTCGAAGTTATGTAACAAGATGGGAATGATTAATATCTATCGTCCATTTTTAGGGGGAGTGTTGAGAACTAATAAGGGACTTAGTCCCACATTGGAAAAATGTAGTATGAAGAGGAGCTAAACTCCCTATAAGTAGTGGAGTAGCCAATCAATAAAATATACAACAATTATTCGCTACATAGAGTACTTCAGCAGAGTCCACATTTATCTTCACAATTCTTAAAAAGAGTCCAGAACCTTGGATAAGATCAGACGATCTGTTTATATTGTTTTAACAGCGTTTAACAACTTTTAGTTGTATTTGTAACAATATGAAACTCTCTATAAATACAAACAATGCTTAATCACTCAACCATCGAGTGTGGGCATCTGTAACAGTATGAAAGTCTATATAAATACAAACAATGCTCAATCACTCAACTATCTAATGTGAGCATTTGTAAGAATACGGAACTCTCTATAAATACAAACAATGCTCAATATTGATCAGTTCGAATTTTAATTTGGAAACATTGATCAACTTACAACAGAGTTTTAACATGTGGGGCTAACTTGTTTTATTTTTCAAGCACCACTGTTTCTTAATAACTTCTTTTCTAATCTTTGGTTATAACTAAAAAAACCAATCAATCACCACTTAGACTTAGCAAGGTTCACGCATTGTGGGCTACATCCAGGTTATTTCATGACAGTTATATATCTTTGAAAATCGCTAAAAATAAGTCGTCTAAACCGACCGTATGTATATCCTCACATAATTAAAAAATAATAATCTTTCTAACTATCTAAACTTATATCTAACAATTTAAAATAAGCCACATAAGCCATATGTATGAAAATAAGTCGTCTAAATCGTATGTATATCCTCCAGGTTATTTCATGCAGGTTATATCCTCACCATTTCTTAATTTTCGAACCAAAGTGACCCTTGTGGTCAACGGGGAGAGGCAGCTTCGACTGGATTTTGGAAGATCAGTGGATCGAGCCATGCGAGTATATTATTTTTTTCATTTATGGTGGGAGTTGGAAGCCAATGAATCCAAAAGGCATACAATTTATTATACACAAAAACCTCGAGCATTACGTCGGACACGTAAAAAAAAAACTATAAACATATCTATAAAAATTCTAAATTAAAATATATTCAATATTCAAAATCTATTTAAAAAACTACATGGTATTATCGAAACATGTATCAAAAGTTCTAAAAACATATATATGAAAAATTTAATTACAATATATTAAAATTATATTTAAACTAATATAATTTAAATTTTTATCTAATTTTTCAGTAATATCAGGAAAACAAATATATTCTTTATTGTACTTGCATCTTAGGTGAATAATATGACTAGTATATGTAAAACCTATTTATGAAGAGGGGATTATTTCACTATATTAGAAAAATTAAGAAACTATGTTCAGAACCATGATATTTCACATTCCTATATGGCTATAATATATATCAAATTCTTGCACAAGTAAATAAATAAGGTACGAACATATGATGCAGTTCTTTCTTTCAAGTACAATGAACATCTTATGGTGCACTTCATTCAACTTTCATGTTTGATAGGGCCACTACTGTGCTAGTGTTCCCCACAATCCCCTTCTTTTTTTTTTGCTTTTTTTTTTCTATATATATATATATATTTTTAATGAGTCAGTCCACATCTAGTCCACCCTAGTTCACTTTAGCCTACCCTAGTTTGAATTTTTGAATTTTTCTATATATTTTTTATTTTTTTATGAGTCAGTCCACATCAAGTCCACCATAGTCCACTTTAGCCTACCCTAGTTTGAATATTTGAATTTTTTCTATATATTTTTTATTTGTTTTATAAGTCAGTCCACATCTAATCCACCCTAGTCCACTTTAGTCTACCCTAGTTTGAATTTTTTATTTCATTCTTGCCCGTACAAAGACAACAAACTTAGGTCTCAATTTCTATTTCTATATTTATATATTATGCTTATAATCATTGATAGTTCTGCAAGATCATCGAAAGGAAATGATAACTAGCCTCTCGCATTGTACAACTCCGTTACTATAATTTTTCATGTTATAGAAGAATTGAGATTAAATTTTTTAGGTTTCCTTTCAAGTTTTTTCCCTTAAAACGTATGTGTTTGGTCCCATAATTTCGTTGAGAATAAAAATTGTTAAAATCAATAAGAACCCTCTTATTTTTATTATCTAAATATAAAGTATAGTAGATTTTTGGTCCGACCCATGTGCTTTGGTTCAACGATGATAAAATGACTAAATTGTCCCTCTCTCTAAAAGAGAGGAGGAGGTCCCATGTTGGGTGTGGAGCAACCAGTTGTTCCAACGGCACCCCCGCCTCTAGCTCCTCTTGCACCGCCCCTCCCTCCGTCGCCTCCGCTCCATCCTCGCCCACGTCGTCGTCGTCGGCCTCTTCCGCAATCCCTTCGTCGCAAGCAGCCTCTTCCACTGCGCCGCCGACTCCGACCCTTCCTTTGCCTCCCTCTTCTCCGCCATGACCGACCCCAACCCCTTCTCCTTCAACACCGTCATCGCCATCTCCGCCGACCCCCTCTCCATCTACTCCCAAATGCTCTGCCGTCGCGTCCCTCCCGACTCCCACACCTTCTCTTCCTTGCTCAACACCACCACCGCCGCCACCAGGTCGCTCCACGCACACGTCCTCCTCCTCGGATTTCGGCTCGAGCCCTTCGTGTAAACCGTCATGCTCACCACCTACTCCCGACGCGGCTCCACCGACCACGTCCTGCGGGTGTTCGACGGAATGCCGCACAGGGACGTCGTCTCCTGGACCGCCGCCGTCTCAGGCCTCGCCGCCCTCGGACGCCCTACGACGGCGTTGCGCGTCTTCGCCTCCATGAGGCCCCACGCCGCCACCGTGGTCTTTGCCGTGTCCGACTCCGCCGGGCTCGCGCTGGCCCGGTGCCTGCACGCCTACGTCGAGAAGGCCGGGTTCGGAGGCCGCGTCTCCGTCCGGGACTCACTGGCGCTGGCCCGGTGCCTGCACGCCTACGTCAAGAAGGCCGGGTTCGTGTTCGTGCCATTATGGCACGGATTATCCACTAGTAGCTCTTATATAGTATAGTTTTCTGTAGTTTTCCTTGAAACAATGTGCTTGTGTTTCCTGTGTTATTAGTCTATGATACATATCCGTAAAAAAACATATACCTATAATTTATCGACTAGGTTGGGTTCTTGTGTGTGGCTGACACATGCATACTGTATAATGACCATTAACAAAAGAAAAACTGAAGTAACATACACTACCAAAATATGTCAATTTAGCGACGGCCAGATCCGTCGTCCATCCGTCGGCAATCAGTATTAGCGACCGATTACTGACGGATCTTGGTCAAAATAATCCGTCGGCAATCAGCTCGTCGCTAATAAAGCTCCGTCGCTAAGTAGTCGTCAAGCGACGGAATAGCGACGACTTTTCGTCGTCACAATACGATGCATTAGCGACGACTTTTCGACGGACTTTCGTCGATTTAAAGTATTAAATACTAAACTGTGTAGACGCTAGCGACGGAATGTTCCATCGGTAAACCGTCGTAACAGCGTATCAGAGTGTATCGTTCCGTCGCTATTCCGTCGATCGCCGTCGCTAACAAAGGACGGATTAGCGACGGAATCCTAACGGATAATCCGTCGACCATGTTCTGGAAATGCTTGACATTTCCAGACCATGGCGACGGATATGTCGTCGCGACTCCGTCGCTCATCCGTCGACGTAGCGACTGACTTGTGGCGGATAATCCGTCGCCATGGTTCTGGAAATGTCATGCATTTCCAGAACCTTGGCGACGGATGTTCCGTCGCTATTCCGTCGAACTCGGTATTTCCAGAACCTTGGCGACGAATTTTCCGACGCGAATCTGTCGACCACCCGTCGCTAACTGGAAACAGTTTCAATTCTCCAGGTAGCGACGGATATTCCGTCGAGAAGTAGTCGGAAACTGGAAACATCCGTCGCTAAGTGGTCACTAGTCCGTCGCTAACTGAGATTTTTTTTTAAAAAAATGCAGAGCTTTCCCTGTTCACACAAATATGCATAAACCAAACCAATATATAACACACACCAATTATCCAACAATCACATAGACCAAATATATAATGCACACCAATTATCCAAGAATCACATAGACCAAATATGCGCATACGAATTTAATGCACACTAATTATCCAAGAATCACATAGACCAAACCAAATTAATATAAAATAGACATAAATTATCCTGAAATCATAAACTAATATCCGTCGTTATAATCCGATCATAGCACAAATATTCCAAAATTTCCACAAATATTCCAAATTTTCTTAATTACAATACTTTAAGGAGGAGGAGGAATTCGATTGCCCGGTGGTGGTAATTCCTGCTGCGACCGACGAATATACTGCTCCACTAGGTACGGCGGCAAGTCGTCGTAGACACTGCTCGAAAGTCGACGTAGCTGCTCTGGTGACATGAGATCAAGGAGTGCCGTCACAGTCGGAGGCGGTACCAGAGGGGCAGCAGGGTTGAAAGAAAGATGACCCACAGAAGAAGGACCGGCACCAGCAGTCGACGGACCGGCACCAGTAGAAGACGGACCGACACCAGCAGCAGACGGACCGGCAGCAGCAGACGGAGGCGGAAAGTACGTGGCAATTTGCTCCCGCAAGGACGACACCGTCTCGGGCAGCTGCGTAAGCTGCGACCTAACATCATCGTCTGCCGGGACCGCGGGAGGAGGCTTTGTTTGCCTTTCGATCCCAATGCCAGATAACGAACACTCTCATTAGTGAGTGTTGTTTCAGGCAATAAAATCTGTAAATAAATATTTATAATTTAAATGTTTTAGATTATATATTTCTAATCTCAGTTACTTACGTATTTTATAAGAATATATAAAATCAACCTCAATTATAATCTCAGTTACTTACGTATTTGCGAAACCATGACGGAAATGTACAATCAACCTCTCTTTAAAGTCACTCATCGGTAATATCGGGTGTCCTCATTTTGACTTCATCTCCAAATACACTATTAGAGAAAATAAGAATATATAAGTGTAGTCACTTACTTCATCAAATTAGAGATTATAAAGAGTGCAAGTGTACTGACTTACTTCTCCAAATCTCTCACTTCTTGTATGTCACAGTTTAACAAGATATATCGGTGAGCGGCATCATACCCGTCGTCAGTCAACCACCATTTTTTACTAGCCCCAACAGGCTTGCCCCTTACATTGAATATACCTCCATCCTCAACGTCCTCGTCATTCCTTTGAGGTCTATTTCGATTTGTCTTAACATGAGTATCGAAATAAATGGAGCAGAAGTTTGACACCTCTTTGATAAGATATGCTTCGCATATCGAAGCCGCTATATGAGCCTTGTTGCCAACTTTCTTCTTTGATGGTGTAGGTATCTAGAGAGACGAATTATCTTGAGAATTAAGAATGAATTTTAAAACCCACTGAAATTCAACTTAAATTATATCAATTTTTATGTACCTTTCAAATGGGTACATCCATCGATAATGAACAGATGCACCGACACGGACTTCGTATGCTAGATGAATCGGTAGATGCTCCATTGTGTCGAAGAAGCCAGGAGGAAATATTTTCTCCAACTTGTAAATTGTTAAGATAATCTTCTCCTCAAGTTTAACCATGTGTTGCACAGTCAACTTAGTCGAACAAATATCCCTAAAGAATATTGATAGTTCGACCAACGGAACCCATACAGCAGAAGGCAACAACTCTTTCAAAGCAATGGGCAGTAATCTTTCCATAAACACGTGGCATTCATGACTCTTCATTCCCGTTAGCTTGCGTTCATTGAGATCAACGCATCTAGACAAATTCGACACATAGCCGTCGGAAAATCTTAAAGTAGATACCCACTTGCAGATTATTAATCTATCTTCCTTGCTCAATGTGTATTGTGCTATCGGCTTACTTAATTGTCCAGCAGCTCCCCGTTGTATCAAGTTCAGATAAGGACGCTTGCATATCTCGGCAATGTCTTGTCTTGCTTTTGGATTGTCCTTCGTCTTTCCTTTAATATCCATGACGGTATTGAAGACATTATCGAACACATTCTTTTCGATATACATAACATCAAGATTATGCCTTATAAGATTATCTTTCCAATAAGGCAAGTCCCAGAAGATACTCCGTTTGGTCCAGTTATGGCTTTGTCCGAACCCATCGACACGATTGTTCGATAGATCTTCCATTACAGTGGGCAAGTCCTTTACATCTTTCCAAATATCGTATTCCGACAATCTGGCAGGCGAATGAGAAAATTATTGTTTTCCAGCTCTGAACGCGTCCTTGTTCTTTGTCATGCCCCAGAACCAGAATACTGGAGAGCGGAGGAATGATTCAGCCAGCTACGTATTACGGGTAGATGAATACCGTATAATACGATCAATGCTGTCTAATAAGACGAGGGGGTGCATACTACATAAAAGTCTCACTATGGTTACTTCACATCTATTGTCTCAATCATTCAAACAAGAAACAGAAATAGAGAACATGTAAGATAAAGCAGTAAGACGTCCCAAACGCTCAGTCAAAATGTTCTTGATATCTGGCTTTGTAAAATATAGCCAAAGGATGTAGCAAGTATACACAATTATTATCAGCTGCAGCCTGACTTAGTTATAATTATGCAAAAGTAGGTGCAAGACAATCCGACTAACATGTCGGTGCCAAACGGCAAAGTATAAAGTATTTAACAAAACGAGCGAGGAAGTAAGGAACCCACTCGAGTCCTCCTGCGATCATCCCTCTAGTATTGACCATCTTGGAGGTAGAAGTAAGCTAGATCCTCGGGGACCGGCTCTAAATCTGGCCATGCAAAACCAGAGAGGTTAGACCTCTAATAGCAAGTACCGCAAGGGAGCACAATATGAGGAATGAACCAGTAAGAAGAGAATATGATAATAGATCTCTTGTCACGCCCCAGAACCAGAATACTGGAGAGCGGGGGCAGACATAGCCAGCTACGTATATTGAAGTGCAACCCACCTCGCTATACGGTCACGGCTGTCTAGGATACATGAGGGTTTATCTACAAGCCAACAGTCTCTTAAGGTCATGAGCAAGCCTAGTGTCTCAATCACAAGCAAGTAAGTAAAAGTTACAAGATGTATGATCATTAAATATACAATAGTAAGGCGTCCCAAACATTACATATTCAGTTGATCATGAAGCTAGTCATTACAAAATGTCGGGACTAGCAAGAGTTTAGTCATACATGATCAATCCTAGGATTTGTTAATCATGTTACAGCCCGTAGGCAGACAGTAAGTAAGTGCAATCGAGCTAAAGAGGTGCTCGTCGGCTAAACGCCTCAAAAGAATATTTTTACAATAGAGCGGGAGAGCCAAAAATAACCCACTCGTTGCCAGGGTTCCGTCTAGTGGCCACCATCTGGCTGGAAAGTCGGTAGATCCTCTGGAGCTGCTCCGAAATCTGGCCACACAAAACCAGCTGGGTCAGACCCCAGAAAGAGCAAGTGCCACAAAGGAGCTTCACTTAAGAACTAAAACCAGCAATCAGCACAGGAATATAAATAATATAATAAAAGACAGGAAATATAAATAACTGGTAAAAACTGGAAATAAGAAAAATATGCCAGGATGATATACGACGAGATAACCATGGAACTATTCAGATAGCTAGGTTACAACCCGTAAACCAAACAAGGACCGGGGTTGTAACCCTTCGTCTGAACGGAGCTTGATTTCTCACCATTTATCGAGAAAATAAATACAAACATGCTGGTCATGTAACAGTCTGGAACAAGATCAGGGCAAGACTAGACTTGTTAGGCTCCATCCAATCATTTTACGGCCAAGCAAGACCTACGGCTTGATACTTTAACTAACTAGGGTTGTCACAGTCCTAGTTACTAACAAGATGCAGTGAGATTATTCCACAGCCACAAGCCCTGCAGACCATCCAGGTTACCCAGGTCGAGAGATTAGGGTTGAATTCAGGTGGGTACATCGTCCAGGAAATGCATGTACCCTTAAGTAGCTTGAAGGGTGCAACACATGACAGTGTGCTGGAAATGTGCCCTACTCGACGGCAGGCTACAGATCCCAAGCGCGCCCAGGTAACGGGATTGCCTGTAGCTGGAAAATCTCTTCATGACTAATGTATTAATCTAGTTGTTAACCTTAGTCCATTTTAGTAGGTACTCCTGACCGTGGTACTCAGGAGCTCCCTCCCTAGACATGATGCAAGACAGGACTGGTTTATTTGTACAAGCACAATCGTCCACGGTGTCCATGTTTTTATACAGGTCATGTCATGTCAGGTAGCCGTCGCAACAGCTTATCAAGATATAACATGTCAGGTTATCATGTCAAGTGTACGAGTCAAGAGTGCGCCACGACGGGCCACTATCCGGTCATGTCAGGTCATTATGTCAGGAGTGCACCACTACGGGTCACTATCGTGTCAGGCTCAGTTATCAATTCCAAACATATCAAGTAAATTCGGGAATTGTCAAGTTCAGGTCAAAAGGCGTAAGGATATAAAATGGACGTTAAATATCTAATAAAATATCAATATACAGGGCTATAGAAGATCCAGGATAAGGAAAATAAAACAAACTGACAAGCTAATATAAGATCAAGTCTGCCAAAGGCCATACGCTCAGGTAAGCATACGCTCAGGCCAGCGTACCAAAGGTTCCATACACTTTCAATGGAAAGCGTACGCAAGGGTCAGCGTACACAAAGGCACGTTCGAACTACAGGTCAGCGTACGCTCAAGCTAGCGTACGCTCAAGTCAGCGTACGCTTGAGCTAGCGTACGAAAAGACATGCTGCCAACAGGCAGCGTATCAAGGCTAGCGTACGCTCGTTAAAGAGCAGCGTACGAAGGCTAGCGTACGCTCGCTAAAGAGCAGCATACGAAGGCTAGCGTACGCTCGCTAAAGAGCAGCGTACGAAGGCTAGCGTACGCTCGCTAAAGAGCAGCATACGAAGGCTAGCGTACGCTCGCTAAAGAGCAGCGTACAGCTCAGCGGCATAAGCTAAAAAGCTAGCTCACTGTTCACTGTCTTCTCCAAAGGGCAAGAACAGCAAGAACAGCAAGGACTCCATGGATGGAACCCAAAACTCCAAATGCTCATAACTTGGTCAAAACAAGTCCGAATCCAACTTCCAAAGGTCAAAATTGGATAGAATAAGATGCTCTAAAACATGGAACCATCAAAACTTGAAAACAAGCAAGTTTGATAGATCAAAATACGAAAAATTCGAAAATAGCAAAACTCTAGATCTACAAGAATTAAGGCCTCAAAATGGAAAATGACAAGTTCTAATGTGGTTTAGAATCATGAGGAGAAGCTAATGAAACCATCAAAAGAAGTTCTCTTGTGGAAGCAAGTTACACTTGCCTATGGTTGGGGAGTTGTGGAGAGGAAGGAAGAAGGAGAAGAAGAAATAAATGAGAGTTATGGAGGAGAGAGAAGGTTGGTGAGGAAATAAATATCATGGGTTGTGGTAGGTACGGGGTTCACCTTGGTCCATGATGGACCAAGCAACCAACCGGCCAAACCAAGCCAACCCAACCCGAGAGTTAAACCAAGCCAAGAAAACTAAACAAGGAACAATACAAGAAAATACGTACACGTATTTCCAAAATACGTAATATGAACAACAGGCATTACATCTCTGCTATCTACTAGGACTCACATAACATCACGACACTTCGAACCAACCTCCCAACCAAACAAGGACAAAAGTTGGTCCGTCATGTCCTGATATTCTGATCATCTCAGTTAGGTAACAGAGTAGATACAATACACAAACAAATCAGTTTAAACGGCCATACAAATACTACGGCTTGCTATTGTGGGTTCTAAGTTATCCTGGAATTATGCAATAAAGATTCCTCAGTTCTTACTATGTGCAAGAAAGGCTAGTTTACCCAGTCAATCAATTACGCCAATCATGAATTAGACGATCTATCATTAATATACAATATACAATAGATAATATAACCAGATACCGCTCCCTGCCCATGTGGCAGATTTGCAGTATCTGTGGGGACCAACCGGCCTGTCGGACACTACTAGTCCCAAGAGGGCTGCCATGTAAGAACTCGGGAATCTATTCTCTCCATGCAATTATTATTTTATTTAACTTAATAGTCTCTACGTTGAACGAAGTCCCATGCCGTGGGTCATGGTCATTCAAATGAGTACTTCCGTACGGGGTACGATATACACAACTCTACAACGATACTAGTGCGGTCAGGTTGTAGGTCTCACATAGTGTAATGCAACAATCAAAACTAACCACGGAGTAATCATGCCTTGACCATAAAGTACACATGCTGTTTTTGTAAGGTAAATAAATAAAATAAATAAATAATTTGAAGCCTGCATGTGCCTGTATGCCAATATTCAAGATTAGCCAGTCGATTCCAATAGTTCATAGTTAATATGAACGTGTCTCATTCATTCATTTCAATAAGACGACTAGCCAGTCTCTTAGTCCCAACTAGGAACGCATGATCAATTATTAAATTAAGATATTAATCCTTGTTTATTAATGACAAGATAACAATCAATGTTAACAAATGCCAAATCAATCAATAAATGGTGATAGATGTCACTCAATCTCAATCAATGTCAATTTGAAACAAAAATCAGCCGAAAATATTATGGCCAGCATTCATGCGGCTAGGAAATGAATGGGTTGCATGCGGCTAGGCAAGGATGATTTCATGCGGCCGAAACCAAAATAGTCTCATACGGTCGAATTCGTAAAGTCCTATGCGACTAGAAAATTAAAGGGGTTGTATGCGGCCACGGGCAACATTCGCACATGCGGCCAGGGGGAATTCTATACGGCAGAAATAGGTGCAAGCCTATATGTGGCTAAGAAGTCTCATGTGCCATACGGCTGAAAATGATCAGCGCCATGCGGTTAAAATTCGATGGGCGTTCATGCGGCTGAAGGACTGAGTGCATATGCGGCCAGCTAAAAACTCATGCGGCAGATAAGCTCATGCGGCTATCTAAGCCCATGCGGCTGACTAAGCCCATGCGGCTAACTAAGCCCATGCGGCTAACTAAAGCCCATGCGGCCAGGATGACTTACCGCATGAAGACTCATGCGGCCAAGCACTACCATGCGGCCAGGATCTGTTCTTCTTTTTTTCGAATTTTCTAAGGACAGAACCATGGAAACCATAGCTTCTAAGCTCTCTAAATCCTTCATTCCAAGCCCAAATCTGAACTTCCATAGGTCAAAATGGGGTAGAACGAAATTCTCTACAACATGGAACCATCAAAACTTAAAGATAACAAAGTTTACTAGATCAAAACCTAAGAAATCCGAAAATGTATTAAACTTAGATCTACAAGAAATAAACCATGGAAATTGAAAATGCTAAGTACTAAAGAGGCTCAAAATCAAGTAAGAAAGATGATGGAACAATAAAAATGGTGATCCATCAAGAAGCAAGTTTAGCACTTGCCTTGGCGACTGAGTAGGTGGGGGAGGAGTTATGAGGAAGAAGAAGATTAATGGTGAAGTAATGAAGAGAAAGAAAGGGGTGGGCATTAAATGGAAGGGGTGGTGGTAGGTGGGGGATTATTTCGGTTCATGCTGAACCAACAAACTAACTAAACCAATCCAAGCCGAACCCAAAGTATAGCTAAAACAGAGTATAAAAGCAGGAAATAAAATGCAGAAATAAAATTACAGAAAATTAATTATCATGAAATTAAAGGGATTTTAAATACAGAACAATACATGATAAATATTAAATAAATACATAAAAGCAGTACATGTATTTAAGAATACGTATTCTGGGAACGGGAAGTGACATCTCTACCCTCCTTAGAAAAATTTCGTCCTCGGAATTTCAAATCCAAGCATGATAGGAATATCAAAACTAAGCTGATCTTGGTGCAAGAATACTTGAGCAAGCAATCATTCTTTAATGTTAACTAGCAGATAACATATCTATATTAACAACCTACGATATCAAGTAGTTCTACGCATAGGGTGACAAGCATGAGGAGCTAAATACGATCAAGGTATACAGAAAGAGATATACCTTGTGAGTCAAATAGGTGCGGATACCGTGATCGGATATCATCCTCACGTTCCCACGTTGACTCCCCTAAAGAGTGATGACCCCAAGCAACCCGGACAAGGCTAATTGTTCGGTTCTTGAGTATCTTCTCTCTTCGGTCCAAAATGGACACCGGCTGCTCCTCGTAAGACAAGTTGGTACCAACAACCAACTCAGAATGATCAAGGATATGGCTGGGATCCGATACATACCTTCGCAGCTGGAATACATGAAACACGTCATGTACCTCTCGTAACGAAGGTGGAAGGGATAAACGATAAGCAACATCGCCTACCCTATTAAGGATAACAAATGGTCCTACGTATCGTGGACTCAACTTCCCGCGAACGCCAAATCTAATGACCCCACGGGTAGGTGAGTTCCGCAAGAACACGTGGTCCCCAACAGAAAACTCCAACGGCCTACGATGCTGGTCCGCCCAATGATGATGTCGATCCTGCGCAACTCGAAGTCGCTCTCTAATTCCTTTGACCACTTCAACTGTCTGAACAATCAATTCCGGGGCTAGCATCTTCCTCTCCCCGATATCATCCCATGCTAGTGGTGACCTACACTTCTTACCATATAGTACTTCAAATGGCGCCATCTGGATACTGGCTTGATAACTGTTGTTATATGAAAACTCAACTAAGTGCATGTGGCTCTCCCAAGATCCTCCAAAATCTAGGGTGCAAGCTCGTAACATATCTTCCAAAGTCTAAATCGTTCTTTCTGATTGCCCGTCTGTCTGTGGATGGTAAGCCGTGCTAAATCTTAACTTGGTGCCCAGGCTATGATGCAAGCTCTTCCAGAAATGTGATGTGAAACGGGTATCTCTGTCTGACACAATACTGACAGGGACTCCATGTTGCCTGACTATCTGCTGCAGGTATAACTCTGCCAACTTTTCTGTAGATTGCCCTACTCTAAAAGGAAGAAAGTGTGCTACCTTTGTTAGCCGGTCCACTATCACCCAAATGGCATCTTTACCACTTGGTGATCTCGGTAAACCGGTCACAAAGTCTATTGTAATATGCTCCCACTTCCATTCCGGGATAGGAAGCGGTTGCAATAATCCAGCTGACCTCTGCTGCTCTGCCTTCACTTGCTGACATATCAAGCAACGGAAAACAAACCTAGCTATCTCCCTCTTTATTCCATTCCACCAGAAGTGCTGCTTGATATCTTGGTACATCTTGGTCCCTCCAGGATGTATAGAATACTGAGAACTGTGAGCTTCTGTCATAACTTCCTGTCTAATATCTCCACTAGGCACACATAGACGTGATCCAAACCTAAGTATACCGTCTTCATGAATTTTCATCTCCTTCCTGAGTCCTGACTCACATTCTGCTCTAAGCTTCTAAATCCTTGGATCCTGTGCCTGAGCTGCCTTGATCCTGTCTACCAAGTCAGATTGAACTTGTAGACTTGCTAGAACTCCTACATCACTAGGAAGTATAACTTCTATGCCCATCTCCTGAAGGTCTTCTAAGATGTGCTTCTGGGTTGTCAACATAAATGCGCCGTCTCTCCTGCTAAGAGCGTCTGCTACCACATTAGCCTTGCCTGGATGATACTGAAGCTCCACGTCATAATCCTTGATCAACTCCAACCATCTTCTCTGCCTCATGTTCAACTCCTTCTGAGTAAAGATGTACTTCAGACTTTTATGGTCTGTGTACATGTCCACTCGATCACCATATAAGCAATGCCTCCATAGCTTCAAAGCAAATACTATTGCCGCCAACTCCAAGTCATGAGTTGGGTAATTCTTCTCGTGGTCCCGAAGCTGCCTAGATGCATACGCTATCACCTTTCCGTGTTGCACGAGGACACATCCAAGTCCTTTACCTGACGCATCTCAATATACAGTAAAACCTCCGGGTCCAACTGGCAATGTAAGAATGGGCGCTGATATCAACTTCTGCTTTAGATTCTTAAATGATGCCTGGCATTCTGCCGACCAGACGAATGGTACATCCTTTCGTGTCAAGCGGGTCATGGGTGCTGAAAGTCTTGTAAAATCTGATACAAACCTTCTGTAATATCCTGCCAATTCCAAGAAACTCTGCAGATCAGCTACGGTCTTGGGTACTGGCCAACTCTCTACTGCTTCTACCTTCTTGGGATCCACTGCTAATCCAGCTCCTGATATGATATGACCCAAAAATGAAATGTGGTCCATCCAGAACTCACACTTACTGAGCTTGGCATACAACTGGTTTTCCTTCAAAACCTGTAACACTTTTCTGAGGTGGTCTTCATGCTCCTTCTCACTGGTAGAGTATACGAGAATGTCGTCAAGAAACACAACGACAAACTGATCTAAGTATGGCAAAAAGATACGGTTCATCAAATCTATAAATATTGCTGGAGCATTGGTCAAACCAAACGGCATTACTAAGAATTCATAATGCCCATACTTCGACCTGAATGCTGTCTTGGGAATATCTTCCTTCCGAACCCTCACCTGATGGTACCCTGAATGAAGATCTATCTTGGAGAAAACTCTAGCTGTGCTCAACTGATCAAACAAGTCGTCGATCATTGGTAGTGGATACTTGTTCTTTACTGTTGCCGCATTAAGCTTCTTGTAGTCAATGCACAATCTGGATGATCTATTCTTCTTCCCCACAAGTACCACTGGTGCTGCCCATGGTGATATGCTAGCTTGGATGAACTTCTTCTCCTTCAATTCCTCTATGTGTTGATACACCTTGGCTTGCTCCGAATCTGCCATTCTGTAAACCCGATCTGATATCGGTTTAGTTCCAGGTACCAATTCTATGCTGAACTCAATATCTCTAACCGATGGTAGACCGGGAAGTTCTTCAGGAAATACATCTAGAAATTCTTCAACTACCTTCGGGACCTGGACTTCTTCCATTGCCGTTATTACTCCCTGCTCTTGCTGAGTTGCCTCTGATCTGACTAAGGTGAATCTCTTCATGCCTGGAATATCAAAAGATACACTCCCACTACGATAATCTATTGTCGCATGACTGTCTTTCAGCCAGTCCATGCCTAAGATAACGTCGAAATTTCCAACAGGAAATTCTATCAACCGGACGGGTAAGGAATGCCCGCAAACTACAACGCTACACGCTAGAATAACTCTACTAACTCCTACGAGCCCATTACCAGTGAGTATATTTAACCTCCCTGGCAATGCCTCGAACTCCATTCCTAGCCATGTCACAAATTGTGCAGATATAAATGAGTGTGATGCTCCCGAATCAAACAATACTACTGCGGAATATGAGGCGATGAGAATGTTACCTGTCACAACATCTCCCGATGCAAATGCCTCCTCCAAGGACAGTGTGAATGCCTGTCCTCGACCTCCTTGCTGGTTTCCATGCTGCGGCCTAGCCTGGTGCTGCTGCTGGACCCTGCCTTGATGATGCTGGGGTGGTCTATGCTGGTGTTGCTACATCGATGGTCCCTGCTGCCGAAATATCTGAGCCTGCGGCATTAACGGGCACTGTACCAACGGTCTCACTGCTACCGCTGGTCCTCGATACTGTCCTGCCCCTGGTGCTGGCAGAGCAGAAAATTGCTGCATTGGTCCTCCTGACCTCGAATTCATGGGACATGTGGTAACCCGATGATCTGGATTTCCACATATCAAACACAATCCGTTCAATGCCCGACACACATCTCTAGTGTGCCCTATCTTCCCACAATAAGTACAGCCCGCTGGGGGTTGCTGATTCTTCTTCTGTTGCTGCTGCTGCCTGGGTGGTGGTGCTGGCCCTCGTATTGCCACATCGTGAATGCGAATGCCAAGGGATCGTGCTGTTGCTCGGAGCGCTGCTCCCCCTCCTCCTTCAATCTGACTGTGGGATCTCTTCTGACCCCCAGTCCTTGCTGCTATCCTCTGAATGGTGATCTCATGCCTTCGAGTTACCGTCAACACTTCGTCAAAAGTCTGATAATTGTGCCCCTATATCAATTGCAAGAGCTCAAGATGAAACCCTTGCTGGAACCTCATCGCCCTCTGGCACTCCGTTGCTACCATCTCTGGGGCAAACCTACTTAATCTGCAGAACTCCGCTGCATAAGCATTTACTGTCTTGCCGGCTTGCTTGAGGTTGATAAATTTCTGTTGTAGCTCAAACTGCGCCACAACTCCATAGTACTTCGTCTTGAATCTTGCTGTGAAATCGTCCCAAGCGACGGGACGTCTGATACCTACTTCCTCTGATTCCCACCAATCACGTGCGAGATCCTGAAGTAGCAACTTCACTTGATCCACACGTTCTTCTGCCGGTACCTTAGCCGCCGTCAGAATAGCCTCAATATCCTTAAGCCATGCATCTGTTGAGATGGCATCCTCCGTTCCTTCGAAACGGCGGGGGTTGAACTTGCAGAATCTGGTTGATGCTCCTGAATCCGGCCTTGCCCCTCTTTCCAAAGCTGTCTGCAACTCTTGGTTGAGTAGTACGTTCTGCTCTTGCAACTGAGCGTGCATGTGCTGCTGGGCTAACATCTGATGTTGCTGAGTAGCCATCATCCCTCTTATGATTTCCAGAATGGCCGGTGTGTCCATTTCTGCAGGGGTAGGTGGAACTGTTGGTGGTGGTGGTGGAACATCCGGATACTGCGATCCAGCTGCTGCTTCCACTATCACTTCTTCCTGGATAGTCTCCTGAGTTAGTACCGGCCCTTGTTGCTGACCAACCTGGTCATATTGTCCATGTTGCTGTCCATGTTGTTGTTGTCCATCTCTGACAGGCACGGACGAGGTGCCCCTAAGAAAAGGGACAAGAGAACGATCAAACGACCGGACTCGAAGGATCAATGAAGTCAAAGTATACTGGAATGTCAAGTTGGAGTTGAGAATCGACGAATCATGAGATCAAGGGGGAACATGTGTGATTGAGACATCCTATTAAAACACCCCACAAGTCTGAAATCAGACCTGCATGGGCCACCACTAAAACCTTGTCACGTCCCAGAACCAGAATACTGGAGAGGAGGGGAATGACTCAGCCAGCTACGTATTACGGGTAGATGAATACCGTATAATACGATCAATGCTGTCTAATAAGACGAGGGGGTACATACTACATAAAAGTCTCACTATGGTCACTTCACATCTATTGTCTCAATCATTCAAACAAGAAACAAAAATAGAGAACATGTGAGATAAAGCAGTAAGGCGTCCCAAACGCTCAGTCAAAATGTTCTTGATATCTGGCTTTACAAAATATAGCCAAAGGATGTAGCAAGTATACACAATTGTTATCAGCTGCAGCCTGACTTAGTTACAATTATGCAAAAGTAGGTGCAAGACAATCCGGTGCCAAACGGTAAAGTATAAAGTATTTAACAAAACGAGCGGGGAAGTAAGGAACCCACTCGAGTCCTCCTGCGATCATCCCTCTAGTATTGACCATCTTGGAGATAGAAGTAAGCTGGATCCTCGGGGACCAGCTCTAAATCTGGCCATGCAAAACCAGAGAGGTTAGACCTCTAATAGCAAGTACCGCAAGGGAGCACGATATGAGGAATGAACCAGTAAGAAGAGAATATGATAATAGATCTCTGCTATCTACTAGGACTCACATAACATCACGACACTTCGAACCAACCTCCCAACCAAACAAGGACAGAAGTTGGCCCGTCAAGTCCTGACATTCTGATCATCTCAGTTAGGTAACAGAGTAGATACAGTACACAAACAAATCAGTTTAAACGGCCATGCAAATACTACGGCTTGCTATTGTGGGTTCCAAGTTAACCTGGAATTATGCAATAAAGATTCCTCAGTTCTTACTATGTGCAAGCAAGGCTAGTTTATCCAGTCAATCAATTACGCCAATCATGAATTAGACGAGTCCCAGCGGGACGCCCGTCATTAATATACAACATACAATAGATAATATAACCAGATACCGCTCCCTATCCATGTGGCAGATTTGCAGTATCTGTGGGGACCAACCGGCCTGTCGGACACTACTAGTCCCAAGAGGGCTGCCATGTAAGAACTCGGGAATTCATTCTCTCCATGCAATCATTATTTTATTTAACTTAATAGTCTCTACGTTGAACGAAGTTCCATGCCGTGGGTCATGGTCATTCAAATGAGTACTTCCGTACGGGGTACGATATGCACAACTCTACAACGATACCAGTACGGTCAGGTTGTAGGTCACACATAGCGTAATGCAACAATCAAAACTAACCACGGAGTAATCATGCCTTGACCATAAAGTACATATGCTATTTTTGTAAGGTAAATAAATAAAATAAATAAATAATTTGAAGCCTGCATGTGCCTGTATGCCAATATTCAAGATTAGCCAGTCGATTCCAATAGTTCATAGTTAATATGAACGTGTCTCATTCATTCATTTTAATAAGACGACTAGCCAGTCTCTTAGTCCCAACTATGAACGCATGATCAATTATTAAATTAAGATATCAATCCTTGTTTATTAATGACAAGATAACAATCAATGTTAACAAATGCCAAATTAATCAATAAATGGTGATAGATGTCACTCAATCTCAATCAATGTCAATTTGAAACAAAAATCAGCCGAAAACATTATGGCCAGCATTCATGCGGCTGGGAAATGAATGGGTTACATGCGGCTAGGCAAGGGTGATTTCATGCGGCCGAAACCAAAATAGTCTCATGCGGCCGAATTCGCAAAGTCCTATGTGGCTAGAAAATTAAAGGGGTTGTATGCGGCCACGGGCAACATTCACACATGCGGCCAGGGGGAATTCTATGCGGCAGAAATAGGTGCAAGCCTATATGCGGCTAAGAAGTCTCATGCGCCATGCGGCTGAGAATGATCAGCGCCATGCGGTTAAAATTCGATGGGCGTTCATGCGGCTGAAGGACTGAGTGCATATGCGGCCAGCTAAAAACTCATGCGGCAGATAAGCTCATGCGGCTATCTAAGCCCATGCGACTGACTAAGCCCATGCGGCTAACTAAGCCCATGCGGCTAACTAAAGTCCATGCGGCCAGGATGACTTGTCGCATGAAGACTCATGCGGCCAAGCACTACCATGCGGCCAGGATCTGTTCTTCTTTCTCCGAATTTTCTAAGGACAGAACCATGGAAACCATAGCTTCTAAGCTCTCTACAACATGGAACCATCAAAACTTAAAGATAACAAAGTTTACTAGATTAAAACCTAAGAAATCCGAAAATGCATTAAACTTAGATCTACAAGAAATGAACCATGGAAATTGAAAATGCTAAGTACTAAAGAGGCTCAAAATCAAGTAAGGAAGATGATGGAACAATAAAAATGGTGATCCATCAAGAAGCAAGTTTAGCACTTGTCTTGGCGGCTGAGTAGGTGGGGGAGGAGTTATGAGGAAGAAGAAGATTAATGGTGAAGTAATGAAGAGAGAGAAAGGGGTGGACATTAAATGGAAGGGGTGGTGGTAGGTGGAGGATTATTTCGGTTCATGCTGAACTAACAAACTAACTAAACAAATCCAAGCCGAACCCAAAGTATAGCTAAAGCAGAGTATAAAAGCAGGAAATAAAATGCAGAAATAAAATTACAGAAAATTAATTATCATGAAATTAAAGGGATTTTAAATACAGAACAATACATGATAAATATTAAATAAATACATTAAATCAGTACATGTATTTAAGAATAAGTATTCTGGGAACGGGAAGTGACATTCTTTCTCCAAGGATGACTCGTGGGCAGAAATTGATGATGACAATCAAAGAAAGAAGTTTTTCCTCCATGCTTAAGGCGGAACGCCTTGCTATTTCCCATGCATATCGGACAAGAGATGGTGCTGTGAGTACTCCATCCCGACAGCATACCGTATACAGAAAAATCATTGATTGTCCACATCAGTGAAGCTCTCATCTGAAAGTTCTGTTTCCTGAAAATATTATAGGTCGCGACGCCGATCTCCGACAGCTGTTTTAGCTCATCCACCAACGGCTGTAAATATATATCGATATTCTTCGTCGGAATTTTGGGACCCGGAATGATAGCTGTCAAGAACATATAAGGAGTCTTCATACACATCCATGGTGGCAGATTGTAAGGGGTCAGAATGACCGGCCAGCAGGAGTATTGAGATCCCGACTGCCCGAAAGGGGCGAAGCCATCAGAACATAGCCCCAGACGTACATTTCTAGGCTCTACAGCAAAATCTGGATGACGCAAATCGAAATATTTCCACGCCTCTCCATCCGTAGGATGTGACAATTCTCCATCGTCCTTTATGCGTTCTTCGTTGTGCCACGTCATGTGTTCTGCTGTATTCTGAGACATATACATCTTTTGCAAGCGCTTCGTGATCGACAAGTAATGCATATACTTGTAAGGACGTCGTTTTCTAGTTGACTTTCCTTTTCCCCTGACTGGCTTGTAACGATCCGCATTACAAAAGCTGCAACTTTCTATATCTTCGTTCTCCTTGTAGTACAACATGCAGCCGTTGCGACAACAATCTATCTTCTCGTACCCCAATCCCAGTTGTCGGACCATCATCTTCGACTTGTAGAAGTTTTTTGGAAGCTCTTTTGATTCCTTCGGTAATACCTCCTTGATTAGTTGTATAATCCGATCATAGCATGTTTGTGGCAAATTAAAATCGGACTTTATGTTCAACAACCGCATCGTCACTGACAATACGGAATGTGGCTCACAACCAGGATATAAAGAAGTTTCAGCATCCTGAAACATATCATAGAACTCCTTCGCCTTGGGATTAGGATCCTCCGGATCAAAATTAGGCAATGCCGTGTCGTACACCATATCTCGTGCAAGGTTCTGCAGGTCTCCATAATCAACAGAGCATTCGTCGTCTTCGACGACAAAATCCGTTGCAGCATTATCATCAAAAGCATAAGTAGCAGCATTCGCAACCTGTCTTTCCGCATATAGTTCACCTTGCGATGACCACAGGCCGTAGTCACGTACGAAATCCTTACGGGTCAAATGATCTCTTACACTCACCACTTCTTCGTAACGTCTATTGCGACAATTACGACATGGACACTTGATTTTGTTACCGTCCATATACTGAGCTTTGCTCATGGCATACTTAAGAAACACTTCCACGCCTGTCTGAAAATCGTCACTCACACCTATTCTGCTCTCGTGTTGTCGTTTGTACATCCATGTACGATCAACGAAATAACGATCCATCACAGATTAGATGTGAAAATCTGTATCGTAAGATAAACTAAACAGAATTAGTATATAATCATGTAACTGGTGGATCCGCTGGTATATAGGCCGGATGTACCTAGTATCGACCGCATCAGACTAGTATCGGTCTATAGGTTTGGTATAGGCCGTATCAAATTGGTATTGACCTTAGCGAATTGGTATCGTCCTATCCGATATGTATCGACCGTATAGCTAGGATTCGTATCGGCCTTATCGATTCGGTATCGGCCATATCCGATAGGTATCGGCCGTATCGGATATGTATCGGCCGTATCAGATTAGCATGGTGGATGGTTTAGTAACAAATGTACTTAGATTTTTCTCTTCTCGAGCTAGAATACCATTGCAAGAGAGTCACGAGAGAGTAAAAAAAAATCTCCTACATATTGATGTTTACGAGAGTGATTGGCCAATTACAGTAACACACATGCTGCATTTTCCATCAGAGAATGAGGGGTTGAAGGCAATAACATATAGAGTTGTATTTCGGAAGAAGACGAACTCCTATAAACTCTTTGTTCTTCTTCCGAAATACAACTCTATATGTTATTGCCTTCAACCTCTCCTTCCCTGATGGAAAATGCAGCATGTGTGTTACTGTATTTGGCCAATCACTCTCGTAAACATCATTATGTAGGAGATTTTTTTTACTCCCTCGTGACTCTCTTGCAATGGTATTCTAGCTCGAGAAGAGAAAAATCTAAGAACAGTTGTTACTAAACCTTCCACCATGCTAATCTGATACGGCCGATACATATCCGATACGGCCGATACCTATCGGATATGGCCGATACCGAATCGATAAGGCCGGTACGAATCCTAGCTATACGGCCGATACATATCGGATAGGACGATACCAATTCGCTAAGGTCAATACCATCCGATACGACCTATACCAAACCGACATACTGATACTAATCTGCTACGATCGATACTAAGTACATATGGATACCGATACCGATAGTTCGATATCGATACCGATAGTTCGATATCGATACCGATAGTTCGATACCGATAGTGCGATACCGATAGTTCGATACCGATAGTCCGATAGTCCGATAGTTCGATACCGATACCGATAGTCCGATACTACCAATATCGTCGATACCAATACTCATAGGAAAAGTCCGATACCGATTCCGATACCGATACTTTGAACCTTGATACATATATATATATATATATATATATATATATATATATATAAAGCAATAGACTTTCTCATTCAAATTCTTAAACTAGGGTTTGTCATATTGCATTTTCTTTAAAGTATCGGCCGATACCGATCCGATACGGCCGATACCGATACGGTTTGGCATGTTCCGATCCGATACCGACCTATACCAAATATTGACCGATGCCGACAATGGGGGTCTTTGTTCCGGTCAATTCGACAAAAAAAATTAAACAGCATAGGAATAGTCCGATACCGATTCCGATACCGATATTGTGAACCTAGGTTGAAAGCATAATAAGGTTGTAAAAGCATGTAAAAGAATCCGATACTACCGATAATTATTTGTTTTCCAATACCAAAAAATCCGATACTCCGATCCGAAACTGCCGATACTACTGATATCGCCGATACCAATACTCATAGGAAAAGTCCGATACCGATTCCGATACCGATACTTTGAACCTTGATATATATATATATATATATATATATATATATATATATATATATATATATATATATATATATATATATATAAACCAATAGACTTTCTCATCCTATTTGTCATATTGCATTTTCTTTATATATCCTATTTCTTAAATTATGATTTGTCATATTGCATTTTCTTTATATATATATATATATATATATATATATATATATATATATATATATATATATATATATATATATAAAGCAATAGACTTTTTCATCCTATTTCTTAAACTAGGATAATTACTACTACTTACACTTACAAACCCTAGCGTACCCCTCCCACCCCCCGCCGCCCTCCCCCCCCCAGCCCCGCGCTGCCCCGCGCGCGCCACCCCCCGCTGCCCCCCGCCGCCCCCTGCAGCCCCGCACGCGCCAGCGTACCGCTCCCACCCCCCGCCGCCCCTCCCACCCCCCCGCCGTCCCCCCAGCCCCGCGCTTCCCCGCGCGCGCCATCCCCGTCGCCCCCTGCTGCCCCCCGCCGCCCGCCGCAACCCCGCGTGCGCCCGCCGCAGCCCCGCGCGCGCCACCCCCGCAGTCTCCGCCGCCCCCGCAGCCCACGACACCCACGACCACCGAGAGAGAGAGAGAGAGACACCCACGACCACCGAGAGAGAGAGAGAGAGAGAGAGGAGAGTGAGGTCGCCGACCGCCGCGGGAGAGAGAGAGAGAGAGGAAAGAGAATGAAATTTGGGGGGAATGAAAAGTTCTCTCCGTCGTTTCAATTTAAGTCTGGGCCCTTTATTTAGCGACGGACTAGCGACAGATTGTATCCTTCGCTAGTCCGTCGCTTTTTTTGATACTTGCCGACGGAATATCCGTCGCTACGTAGTCGAAGAATTGTCCCGCCATTTCTTCCAACAATTTCCGCCAAATAATCGACTGCATAGCGACGGCTACTTATCCGTCGCTATATCTTCGACGCCCTAGCGACGGATGAGCGACCTTTTCTCCCCCTTAAAATAAAATAAAAATTGTATCGGCTTGTCGTCGGTACTCCGTCGGTTATTTGCCGTAAATCCGTCGCTAACGCCGACGAAAATTATCCGTCGCTAATGTGCCGTCGCTAATTTACTGTATATTATTAGTGACATAAACTCTATTTCTGATGCATTCATATGCCCATAGAAATTTGATACCAAAATAAACAATAGACGTCAAGTAGACAATTGGTCAATGTAAATTTTGTCCAATTTTTGACGGATTGAAGGAGCTATTCTCCATTGTCAATCTTATGACGATGGGAAAAGTTTATTGTCAACCTATTATGATGGCTGAGGATACATGGTTGCAATTAAACGGGTACAGAACAAAATATTATAGTTGTTCTTTTGTTATTGATTCTTACAGTATATATGTGAGAGAAGGCGATCCTTAGGAAAGAAGACCTTGTGAATCAATAGTCCTAGAGAAAGGAAAACAAATTGACTAATAATGACCATACCTAACATGACTTTTCCGTAAGTAGATCAATTTCTTGACCCAAAAAACTTGATGAACTTTCACATAACATAAAAGAGTTTTCATATTGGATGATTGATGTGAGGCGCCGAAAAGAGCAGTGTGAATATGTGTGAACTGCACATATGAAGTGTTCCAAAATAGCATTTATGCTAATAGAGCAAGTCCTCTGACTGAATATTGGACATGCTTGTAGTAGTTTGATTAGCAGACAACTGCTAATGTGATGTACGTAATTTAACGTAAAAGCAAGCAAAATAATATGATATAATTTCTGTAGAAATAATAATGAGTTCTTAATTCTCAATTGATGCGTGCTCAACTCTAATATATGGGGCAAATAACCCATAAATAGGCTAAAAAGTACTAGAAATGTCAATTTGAGCTTGGACTATCATGTATTATGACAGCTGAGAACTTTAATATATCCTTCTCACTCAGATAACTCGACATGAACTTGTTTATTTACTAACTATAATTAGAAGCATAATTGATATTCCATGAGAACTAGTGTTTCCTTGAGTACATTTTACTTTGATAAAAAAAAAAATCTTAGTGTGTTGTTTACAATACATAAATACCCTATATATTTCTCCTTTTCTCTCTTGAGAGAGAAACCTTCTGTGGCCTAGGGTTCCAAAAATTTATGAAAAAGTGCATGTCAAGTAAAAATGACACCCAAAAAAAATATATATATTGTGTCAAGTTGAAGTGATTAAACCATGAAATAAATTAAAAAAGCAAAGTATCATATATATATATATATATATATATATATATATATATATATATATATATATATATATATATCAAAAGTTTTGTCAGTAATACAAGACTTTCAAAATATATAGCAGATAGTTTGAATTTGGTACATAACATAAGTGCATGCATTACTCTGAATGAACACTCAGTTATCAATACAAGAAGAAAGTTTTCTACAATAGAAGATATTGTTAATTAACATTGAGTTTGCGAATGATATACCATGACAAGATATAATTTTTAAGCTTAAGCCTTTTGTGATACCATGACAAGATATATATATATCGTTGGTCTACAAGGTATACAACCTCCCATTTCAAACTTTCAAAATATAAGTTTTACATACATCGCAAAACAATATTTATGTCAAGCTATGTCAAATTGGAAAAAATGAAATATAAAGTAAACCGAGACATGATTCAAGAAGCACTAGTAAAACAGTTATGTACCAAAATATTGATTATAATTTCTGCAAAATGCACATATAGATGCAGAACAGCCTAACGTAAATTCAATTCTAGGTTAAAAGAAAAGGTCACGCCAGCAAGATTATAATACATATCTATGACCTGTGGAGTTATTTTTCTTCAAACAGATATAAGAAAATATGAAAACAAAGAAATGAATAAGCAGTAAAATTAAGTTAGTGTTTTTCAAACTAGTTATAATTTCCGAAAAATATACAAAAATTGTAGAGTGCGCAACAAACTGTCTAATCTATTTAATTTCCAAATGAGCTAAGAAATATCACGATTGCATGTCACGAGTTATTCAATTTCGAAAAATAAACTAGTCTGATCTGGTCACAAATATCAAATGTACTATTTAAAAATTAAGAATGCAAAAATCCTAAGGAAATACTTAATTTTAAAAACTTGGCCATTAATAGCCATTAGATTGCATGCATCTCATTATTTGATTTTTTTTCAAGGACCTAAATAGAAAAAGTCAAAGACCTAAATGCAAAAATAATATCACGTGCCATTATCATATTGCAATTGCTATTTGAGTTCCTATAGTCGAACTCTTAAGACCGCCTAATTGAACTTATGAAATTCAATGCATATTCTTATCAAGTTGCAGACAATCAAGAAAAAAAAACTCAATAGTCTTAAATTGCTGACATTAGTAAAGCATATATATTTAACTTGTTAGCTTAGTTATTATAATATATATGTATATGCAGCTTTCCCTCTCTAATAATACAAAATAAACATTAGTTAAAAGAAGTGAAACTTAACTATTGTTATTTCCTTTTCAAAATCTAAAGCACAGTTAAACAAAAACCTGCTTACAAGCTTTCATTTGAAAGTTTTTCAAATACTTTTGTAGGATCAATATAACTTGGTAGTTGGTACTATATTTTGCCCCCCGGAATAGAACCTCGTTAATTGAATACCAAGCAATTATGAAAAGCGCTAGCCGTTGGTCGGACGGACACCTCCTGCCTAGCGCCTACCGGTCGATATCTAGGCGGTCATCTATATCCATGCGATTCGAAAAAATAAAATAAAATTCAAAAAAAATCTAATAAAAATTGCAGAAAAAGTCCACACGCATAGTCGATCGTCATTAGGACTTGGGGGCTAAGCGGAGAGCGTCCGGACACCAGGCACATAGTGTCTAGGCCGCATTTTAGAACAGTGTTTGATAATCATCCTTGATTAACACAATTTGGATCTCTCTCCTCTAGATAATTCACACAGGGGTGAGAGAACTCTGCGGAAAGAAGATCAAATACACTAGTTGGACGGGATTGCCTAATCAGTAAAACCAAAACTCTAATTAATAATACTAAAACATACGCAAAAATGACTTCTCATGAAAAATGTTTAAGAAGGGTGAGAGAGAAAGATTATATGTTGAAGAAACTAAGTAATGACAGATTTAGCCTCATATAAATGAATGCAACACCAAACACGCAGCTAGCACATTTCTTTCTCATTGCCCCTCTATATTTTTTGTTCTTCCTTGTTTTTAGGCCTAAGCAATGGGAGTAGGCGAAGGTCACATCCATCCATTGAGATCATGTCATTCTCGTACCATACATTTTGCTCGTCTCACAAATAATGAGTATGAAATGAAGAGCAACAAGGAATGAAGCAGGCAGTAGCAGAAGAAGAAGAAGAAGAAGAAGAAGAAGAAGAAGAGAAACTAAGAAGTATATAGACTAATTATACTTGTTCTCATTAGTTTTTGTACTTGAAAAATAATAATAATATGGCGTTGCCATGCATGAAGCAAAGACAAGACTAGTTTGAAATATGAATATAGACTTGACTGCCCCTCCCTCTCCCTCAATTTGGTTAAATGATAAAGTAATCGAGAAAATATAATCGTTTCTTTCATCCTTTCTTTCTTTCTTTCTTTCTCTCTTCTTCCTCGCTCTAACTAACTTGACATGCACCACCAAGTCCAACTGACTCACGGAGATCTAACTAAGCTAGAATCCCGAAGCTGCTAACTCAATCATCTGTTAGATTCCTTCTCCAATCATGGGTCAATGTGGGTTCGAGACTCTCTCTCTCTCTCTCGCTCGCTCACAGCTCACACACTACTAACTACTACTAGTACAGCATCTGCATGTTATTCTAACATTAATGGCAGCGACACCTACACTAACTGAACTTGCTAACATACTTAACCTCAAGGTCTGGGATGGTGAGGGAAGAACTGGGTGCCCGCGACGAACGCGCTCAGCGGGGTCGGATACATCGTGGAGGGATCGATCAGCCCGGCAGACGCCGCTGCCGCAGCTGCACTCGAGCCTGCGCCGATGGCGGCGGTGCCGGCAGTGGTAATGGCGGTGGCCGCTGCGGACGAGGAGGAGTCGCCGAGGTTGAGCTGCGCGTACTGAGCCTCCGGCCCCTGGTCGTAGAGGATGCCCTTGAAGACGTGGCCGCCGATGCTGACCGCGGTCTGGTAGGCGTACTCGTCGTCGGCCTCGTCCATCGGGCTGACGCGCACGCAGCGGAACACGGCGGGGGAGCTCACCTCTGCCGGAAAGTTCAGCGCTTCCATCCCTAGTGTGGAGTCAAAACAAACAAATTGATCGATTATATATGTGTAGCTAGTAATACATGATGAAATGGGAGATCGTTGAATGTGGTGTATAATATATAATATATAATATATATATATATATATACGCACCTCCTGATGTGGTGGTGGCGATGGCGGTGGGGAGGCGGGTGGAGAGCTCTCTGGGCCTTTTGGAGGGCTCTCCGCTGCCACCGGCCGCGATTCTCGGTGCAGGCTGCTGCTCTCGTTGCTGCTGCTGCTGCTGCTGCTGCTGCGGAGTGGCGAGGAGCTGCTGCTGGCGCTCGCGGCGCTTGGAGGCGGGGACCCAGGTGCTCTTGATGTGGGTGGGGCACTGGAAGCCGCGGCTCTTGCAGCAGGTCCTGCACCGCATGTGCGAGCAATCCTTCTTGGCCTGGTTGCCGCAGTCCTGGCAGCTCATGCTGCCGGCGCCTCCGGAGCTGCTGCTGCCCCTCATAGCGCCTCTCCCCGTGCTCGAGCCTGCTAGCAGGTGGTGGTGGCGGCTGGATTCATCAGAGGAGAATCCGAGCATGGCGGTGGAGGGATAGAGCTGCTGCTGGTGCTGGTGCTGGTGTCTTTGTAGCTGGTGCTGCTGCCATAGCTCGAAGCCACGGGATGTGGTGGAAGTGCTGGCGCCGGCGCCGCTGCCGTAGAGGAATAAGCTCTCTGGGGGAATGCCTTCGGCCTCTTCTTCTTCGTCTCCTCCTCCTCCTCCTCCTCGATGAGTGTGGCCTCCACCTAAAGAGAAGCCCGCCATTCTCTACTCTTTACTATGGAAGATAGCTTCAAATCCATAGAAGGATCAGCCTCTCCAGCTCCTAATAGGTAGATCTAATAAGTAAGAATTTAGAGAGAGTGATCCGAGTGAGGACTAAATTAATTGGTATGGGAAATGGTAGGTGAAGAAGTACCTATAGTTTTTGCTTCTGCTACTGCGCATGAGAAGGGAGTGAATGAGGTTTCTTTCTTGCTTTCTTCTTCTTCTTCTTCGTCCCTTCTGCTTTCTTTCTTTTGCTGCTGCTGCTGCTTCTAAAACAACCTTGCTGTTTTTTGTTGTTTAGCTGCTGCCTGCTGCTTCTGCTACTTTTGTCCACACACACACAAATCGGTGTTTGGGTTCAATCGCTTTTCTCTTTCCCTTTTTTATCAAGTTACTGAGTTTCTGCAGCTGCTGCAGTACGTAGCCAGCCGCAGCAGCAGTTGCTTCCTGCTCCTCTCGTCTCCTTCAATCCCCCCTCTCTCTCTCTCTCCCTCGCTCTCTCTAACACAGTTATAGGAGGAGAGAGAAAGAGAGCTTTCTTTTGCTGTCTTTAAGACACAGAATTAGAGCTCTGCAACGCCGCCATTGAGTCTGCAACGCTCTGCTGCCACTTCCTCAATTCCATTTATGATGCTCCCCACTCCCCCTCCCCATCCCTCCCCCTTCTTTCTCTCTCTCTCTCCAACAAAAATAAAGTTACAAAAACACCCCTTTACTTATTGTAATATTATTTTTATTTATTCAGGACGAGAGAGAGAGAGAGAGAGAGTACCCATCAAATCCAAGTATGTGCTCTTTTACCAGACAACAGGCATGGACTGATCCTGACCGTCGGATCTCCATTGAGCGGCGCGAGGGCCGTCCATGCGTCGAGCACCCCAGCTTTAACCCCGTCCTTGCCACCGCGAAACCCGCTGCTTTTTCCGTGACCCAGCCGGCCCCACTGTAAAATCCAACAGAGACCCTCCCCAAATTCTCAAATAATTAAATTCAAGTACAAGCAATAAAATACACGCATAATAATAAAGACGGTATGGAATGGATGAGCGCAAGCTCGCTTTTACGTGGGCAGTGTGTAGTAGTAGTACACAATCGGACGTGCGAGAAAGAGAGGATGACTGTTAAGAAGTTTTAAATTAAGGACTAATTAATAAATAAAAAATTGTTGCTATAGGACTATAGTTTAAATGAGAAGAAAAGGAAAGGGCCGTTGGTTGGTACTATAGTTTTTGAAGCAGAGGGAAACAACGTCCGACTACTACTGCTGCTGCTTAGTATTCCTTTGCTTAGCTTAGCTTTTCTTTGCTTTCCTTCTTAATTGAGCACCTAATGTTACTATTCCATGATTTTATTTTATTTTACAATTTTTTTATCTGTAATGGTGTAGCACTGTGCATGATTTTCGTAACGTTATGGGTATTGATTGCTCCTACGGATTAGGCAAGCTCGTATAGTGTGCCTCACACCTTCACTCAACTACAAATTATTGCCAGGGAATAATTAATTAACATAATATACTCGATGATGATAAGCTGACGCTTTCTTCTTCTTTTTCTTACATGCTTTTATAGTGCACTAATACAAATCATTTTTTTCTTATGTCGTTATTGACCCTCCTAAATTGTTAAGCATCTCCAACCCTATTGTGACTTTGAAAAAAAGTTGTTGCCACATAGGAATGACAAAATTTTATTCAAAAGTTCTTCTCCAATGCAATTGTCAAGTCAATTGTGAAGCTTATGTGGCAAAAATTAAAGAAAACATTGTGAAGTTGATTGTCTTGTTCTAGACTATGCACTTGACAATGTCTTCTCTTCCATGTCATCAATTATGAATAAAAAATATTAGAAAAAATAAAGAAAATGAGTAGTTGTCTTAAAAGTTGTTTTGGAAGTTGGAAAAAATAATTTTTATTGTCTCCTCAATACTTTTGCATTGGAGAGAGTTTTTCTATCTCATTGTCTTTTGAGATATAATTTTGCCACATAAACAAGACATTGTCTTGTGGCTCATACCACATAGGAGCCACCTAAGACTCACAACACTTAACAAGACAATAGGGTTGGAGATGCTTTTATCATGTACTTCTCATAATTTTTTATTATTTAAATTTTAAATATATTCCTGCATTAAAATCATTAGCACTCCTAAAATAGCATCCTGCAGCACTCATACCTTCCTACATGCACAAATTAATGTCAGATTTAAAAAGAAGTACATAATAATATTTTGGAAGTGTCAATAACAGCACCTTTTTTAACATTTGTTTACAATCTTGCACATCAAGTTCAAATTGGAAAATATGAAGTGGTACAATGTTTAATCCGTAGCTTAAGAGAGAAAAATATGAAAATTTTGAAATAGAAAGGATAGAAGGCACATTAAATACTTCAAAGTTCAACTAAAATTTTGTTGTTACACGAGAAAATTTTATGCAGAGTAACAAAATTTGGTGAAACAAGGTGGAGGATGTCAATTTTTGAAAAAAAAAAAAAAACTACAGAAATCCAACTCACCAGACCGGTCTGGCTTTTAAGTTGAATTATGTTTAAATGAACTCAACAAAAAGTCGTTTCTATTGTTTTTATATTTTTATCAACGGTCATATTTTAGAACAGCTAAAATCTAACATTCAGATTACAGTTGTTGGAACAATAAGCTATAAATTGAGAGGAGCTTGACTTTTCTTTGACATAGTTGCTACTTACTACAAATGTCTCTCATTTTCATCTCCTTTCCATCTCCTTAAGCTTTATTCTCATTTTCATATCTTACAATTTCTATTAGCTCGATTCTTTGTGGTATTTTCATGGATCAACCCCTATGAAAATTATGTCTGCATTGAGCTACATTAAGGGTGTGTTTGGTACGAGAAAAAAGTGGGAGGAAAAAAAATAGAGGAGGAAAAAGTGAAGAAAAAGATTCATTTTTTCTTGTTTGATATGGAAGAAAAATATGAAGCAAGGAAAAATAGAGGGATTATTTTTCCCTCATAACCTAAGAAATCCAATCCCCCGAAAAGTGGGAGAAAAAGTGGAAAGAAAAGTGGAGGCTTGTATTAATTAACAATTATACCCCATATGAATGTATTATTTAAAAATTATTTATGAAGTCAAATGGTAAATAAGTGTTTTTAGTTGAGGGTAGAACTGGTAAACCCTATATTTTTTACTTTCTTTCCTTCCACTTTTCTTTCATACCAAACAAAGGAAAATGCATCTCTTATCCTTTCCATCCTTACTACCAAACACAAATGAAGGAAATGATCTTTCCTTTCCATATGGAAGAAAAATGTATCCTCATCTTTTTCCTTCCTTCCACTTTTCCATCCTTCCTACCAAACACAGCCTAAATGGGTATATTACGAATGAGGTTTAACCAAACTCCTTTTAGTGTATCGATATACTAACTTGGATGATTTACACAATCTTATTATCAATCGTCTTTCTATTCGGTATGAATTCATATCAGGTGTATTTTTTTTCTACGTGTTTATTATTACATCGCGAAGAAGCATGGAATCTTGTTGTTCAAAGTAATTTACATTCACTGTATTTAAGTATTTACATTACTCCATCATTACCAAATTTTGTCACAAATATTATTTCAAGTTGTCATCTTTTAAATGTCTCCTAGCTCTTCAAACCAAATCATTCCATTTATTGAAGATGAATACTAAATAAAGAAGATGATGATGAAGTTAGTGATGATTCCATTGACGATCTAGATGATGATACAGATGACAATGTCGATAACAATTTAGATGTTAGCACTTCCAAAATATTTGTCGAAAAATATTTGAATCTCGTTTCAAATTTAGAAGTTTCTTAAGTGATATAGTAATTGAACATAATTTTACTTGTTCAACTAGTATAAATAATGTCCGAAAAATTATATATGTTTGTGATGAACCAAGTTGTTGAAGGTATACGCTAGCGCCCTTAGTGAAAACAGAAAATTTGTTATTCGTACATTATAAACTCGACATTCTTACTTAGGTGAACTTACAATCCATTAACTACTACTACATATGTTAAAAATAAAATAATTAGTAAAATTGGAGATAATCATTCGTATAATCCATCAAACAATATTATAAATGATATATATAGAGATGATCGAATATATATTACATATTTTAAAGCTTTGAGAAGACAAGAAATTGTATTAGTTGAAACTAATAGTAGTTATGTTGATATATATGATAGTCTTCAAAAATACACTTAAACAATTATGAAATAAATCGCAGGAGCAAATGTTTTATAAAGACTATAGAAAATCATACTTTCAAAGAATATTTGTTTATATCAAGGTATGTAGGGATAATTTTTTAAGCAGTTGTTTACTTGTGATTGGTATTGATACTACTCTGCTTACATCAAGATATCAAGGTAATTTATCTCTTGCTTGTGCTGACGATATTCAGTACTATATCCAATTGCTTATTTGATGTTAAAAATAAATAACATATTTTTGGACATGTTTTTAGTTAAATAATTAAAAAATATCTTCAAAATTATTTTTATCTATGTGATACTATTTCATTTACATTAGATAACCAAAAGAATTAACAAATGTTATGAGTGAAACTTTTCCAAACTCGCCACATTTTTCTTTATTCAAAATTTAAACAAAATTAAAAAGTAAAGTAATTATTGTCGGAGTCCAGTCTGGATTTGGTAAGAGCAAATTTTAGAGCACAAATATGATAAAAGATTTAATTTAATATGATTTGGGCATTTACATTGAATATCTTATTTAATTAGATTTATAAATTTGTATCAAATATTTAATTTGACCATATTTGGACGTCCATAATTGATGATGGAATCTAATCTACACCGTTGGTTGTTGGTGGACTGCCAGATCTGATGGTGGACTAATTTTAGGATTTTCTAACCCTAAAATTAGATTTCTCATCTTATTTATATGAGGTGAGGGTGGAGGCACAAAGTGAAGATTCGGTGTATTCGTCCACAAAGAAATCTAAGAGAAAGTTGTACTTTGCTCTTAGGACTTCGCCATCCAAGACAGAAGGAAGAAGAAGATCTAATCGTGGAGTCGTCAACTTCGGTTAAGGAGATTACTATGGGTTGGTGAGTGATCTTAATTGTAATATTCTGTTTTTCTTCTTGAGAGTAGTGAGGGGGTTGAACCTATTAGGGCAAAGGGTTTAACGTGAGTTCTGTCAATCTTCTAATTTTACCTGAGTTACTAAAGGTTAGGATTTGTCCATGTGACGTACGTCACAGTCATATACTTGTCTTCATCTCGTGCTTGGTGTCCGTTAGACGGGGGTTGGTTTTGATCAGGTAGGTTGGCAAATACTTCCGTATGCGTCCAACAAATGGTATCAGAGCTTTGAAGGTTCTGACAACTATGTCTACGGAGCAGATGAACACTCGTATGATCACTATAATAGGAGAAACTGGGCAATTTGGAAGCCAAGAAATGGAGGATCTACTCTGGTACAAGGACTTGCATGGTCCATTGGAGGGCGACAGCACAAAGCCAATGGACAAAGCTGTTGAAGATTGGAAATGACTGGATCGGAAGGCTGTTGGATTCATTCGCCAATAGTTGGATGATTCGGTGTTTCACCACGTATCCATGGAGAGTTCGACGAACGTATTGTGGGAGAAGCTGCATTCGCAGTACAAAAAAAAGACGGCTGACAACAAGGCATTTCTTATTCACTAACTCGTCAACTCAAAGTATATGAAGGGTGCCCCAGTGGCACAACATCTGAACGAGGTTTAGGGTATCATCAATCATCTGTATGCGATAAAGATGGTGATTGATGATGAGCTTCAGGCCCTACTGCTCTTGAGTTCTCTGCCGGAATGCTGAGAGACGTTGGTGGTATCGATGAGCAACTTTGCGCCTGATAGAGTTGTCACGATAGTGATAGTCAAAAGTAGCTTGTTGAATGAGGAGGTCCAGCACAAGCAAGTGGAATTATCGCATGAGTCTGCTACGGGAAAGAAAGATCCAAGTCACATGCGAGGACAGGGAAAGTTCTCGGGATCTTGCGATTGTGGATCGCAAGGAGGGCTGCTATCACTGCAAAAAAAAAGGTCATTCAAGAGGACTGCATGAAGCTCAAAGATGAGAAGGCCGAAGGCAAGGACGATCAGGAGGATCTTACGGCGTTTGAAGATATCATCATCGTAGCGACCGATGCAGAAGAACCTTATGGCATGTATCATGATGGCGACTTGGTCATGGACACAGGAGCGTCAAAACATGCCACTCCACATAGGAGAATCTTCACTTCATACCGCGGTGGCAGCTTTGGACGTATGAAGATGGGCGACAAGGGGACAACTGCAGTTGTAGGCATCGGTGATGTGCACTCAATGACGGAGTTTGGTGAGAAGCTCGTCCTTAGGGGTGTGCGACATGTACCGAGTTTGTGCTATAACTAGGTTTCGGTAGTGAGGCCGAAAGATGATGGTTGTCGCGGTCTATTTGGGGACAAAGATTGGATGCTTGCAAAGGGTTTCCAACATCTGGCACGAAGAGATTTGTGTTGTGGTATATACAGGCTCAAGCCGTTGAGCTATACAGGCAGACCACAGACACTGAATAGAGTCTCGAGGGATGTTCGACAGGAGGTAGATCGTCGAGAACTTACTGAGAAGGGGCTTCTAGATTGTAACTCCTCTTCCCGAAATTTGATTATATATTTTTCTGTAACACCCAGTTTCTAAAATAAGGGTAATTTTGAAATTTTATATTTAATTTGTTTAATTAAGATATTTAAATGATAATATGATTTTTGGTAATTTTTAATTATTTTAAAACTATTTTTAGATCATGACTTATGATTTTGGTGTTTGACTAGTGTAACCTTAGAGCCTAGCCATGTGATTAGGATGTCTGACTAGTACATTATAGCCTAGAAGGTATTTTGGACATTTTAGGATTTATTTGAATTTAATATATTTTATTAGGAATTTTTGAATAATTTAATTGAATGGTGTGATTTAAATACTAATATAATTATTGTCTTGTGTTTATGGTTAGCCTAACCTAGATTGGACCTAACCTAGATGAGTCATGACTAACTTAGTGAGCCACTTTGAGAATTAGATGAGTTGGTTAAGGAGTTAATCAAGTTTAGTCATGGTTAAGTGATTTGCTAAGGGCTAAGATAGAACCCTTGTTCTAGGCCATCTATTTCCCTTGATACAATCCTAGCCATAGGATGAAACCCAAAAAACCTAACCCTAACTTTATGACCAGCCAAGAGACCCCCCCCCCTTGCCTATATAATGCCTCTTTGGGGATTTGAGCCTCTTTCTTTAATAGTTCATCATTCTCTTAAGGAGTAGTAGGTAAGCCTCCTTTATTTCTTTCCTAGTTTAATCAATAGGATTCCTTTTTGAATGAAATTTCTTCCATTAGGACCTAATCATTGCTCTTTTACTGTTGGTGGAGTCCAATCACAGATTTTGAATCGATTTGATTGATTGGTGGCTTATGGAGATTCCCTCTTTGAAGAGCTTTTTGAGAGTTTTGATACTTTGAGGTAACTTCTTGTTCTCACCATAGAATCCTGAAATTATTACATGTATAGGGAGCCCTAGACCTAACCTAACTATAGGAATAGGAATCCCTAAGTTTCTGTGTCGATTCGTGTCCTAACAGGACATGTATCAGTGTGCTATACAATGTGTTTGTGTAAATGCCACAGAGAACTTTTTGTGTTTATTTTCGAATTTGATTTGAATGGAAATTTGTATTGTGGTGTCGCTTATCCATTTTTGTAGCTCTGAGGTGATTTCGTGGTGGTGTCGTGTCGCTAGGACACTCGTGCACGCGCACTTGGACACGCGCGCGCGTGGGAACAGGAATCCCCTGCACCTCGGGCACCATCCTGGACACGACACGAATTGTTTCGACACGAATTTTTGGGAGATGGTTGGGGCATGTTCTGTCACCATGCTCTCCAATTTTTACTAGGTTTCATGCATTGGTTGGCGAGTTATCGACCACGCACTGGGATTCCTTGTTCTGTGCACTGTATATTTTTAGCCACTGACACGGGGTTCGTGTCGCTTCTGGACACGTTGTGGTCGTGTGTCAGGGTGTCAGACACGAAGCCCTATACCTGGCGAACCCCTAGACACGACCACGGGGTGTCTCGTGTCGTGTGTCGTGTCCTAGCTTGACTCACACACGTGTACGAGGATTGTTCAGTCTGTGCACTGTTTTGTGTTTTGATTCGAATGGACACGTTTGTGTCCACTTGTGTGGACACAAACCACTTGTACAACACGTAGGTAATGTGTCCTTGATGTACCAACCTTTAGATTGATGTTTAATTTGAAATTGTTGATGAAATCCCCTCTTCCTATATTAATTCCTGATACATGTTTTAGTTCAGTTTCCTTCCAGTTTTAAAATAGATTTTTGCATTGATTTTACTTATTATGAACTGTTAGATTCATAGTCTTTAATCCCTAACATATTCACCTATGTTCTATGTATTGGTATGTTGAGTTTGGGGTTAAATTGTGGTGTTTTGAGTCCAAAATCTGGAATTTATTTTGGGGACTGTTGGGTTGTTTTTACATGTGCTCATGTGATGTTTTAACTCTGATTTCAGAGTGTTTCAAACCCAGTAATTGAATAGCCAATATCTGAGATTTGAAAGGGTTCTCCAATGTGAAATTGTGTTTTGATTTGGGGTTGGTTTGGATGGGTTTTTGGTGTCAAAACTCTGAGTTTAAATTGTGGACTGTTTTGATGAAAACTGAAATATGTAATCTGTTTTCTTTCTTTGTTTGATTCTTGTGTACTGTCATGAAGTCCAGGGTTGATTTCCCCTTCCTTTTTCATTGAATTAGCAGCTGCTATATTGTGAGATTGATCCTTAAATCAAAATCTGAGTTTTATGAGGAATCCTATTGTTTGGGGTATGGGATACTCTAAGAATCTGAAATTGTTTGCATGATAGTATAGGGCCTGTCATTGATTTCATAAGTTAAAATCTGAACTTGTTTTCATGCCAAGTATAGGCTGTCACTTAGTTACTGTCATATTGCACACACACACCCACACACCATCCACTCTCATTTTCCTTCACTGTTTTCCCTCTAATACACACACACACCACCTTCTTTAAAACCCCAGTCACATGTGACTAATTGACACACACACACACACACATTCCTGCACTCTTCACTTTTAATTCCTGCATATCTCATTGTGATACTCTCACTATCACCTAATTCCTGTACACTGATTGTTAGTTCTATTTTCATATTTTGTTCTATTGCCTTCACTGATTTCCTGCATATTTTCCATGGACACACCCTTCTACTGTCACATGGCTATTTCCTGCAACAGTGACACACACTCACTGCTAACTTGCACTGTCTGTACACATTGCCACCCTCACTGTTTTATGCTCCTGTACACTGTTTTGTTGCCTGCACATTGATACACACACACACTTCACTGGCACACAAATTCCTGAACACTGACACAGTCCTACCACTTAGTTACATACTCACACACTTTGCAGTCACACATTGTCACTCACACATGCACACCCTATCATTCCTTTCACTGTCAATCCTGCATATTCATTTTCTTGTGCACCACACTCTACATTGATATTTTCCTGTGAACACAAGTGTTCAGACACTTAGCCCTCTTGTATAAACCTGCACACATCACACACACATGATTCCCCCTGTTTTCTAATCTTCACTGACTTTTGTTTCCTACACATAGACACTTGTACACTGTGGTTAAGTCCCAGTTACACATTAGCATGCACACTTGACACCATGTTCACTCTCACACACTCTCATGTATGCCTCACACACAAAGCCACACACATTGTTTGTATGTCCTATTTACACACACATGTATAGCTTAATCTCTCTCTAAATCTCTATGTATATATGAATATATATAAATATGTATATAGGCTTGTATGATATGTAAAATAGGTAATACAATATATGCATGGATAATGTGGTATGTAAATTGTAGGGTGGATAGCTTGTATAGCCTTGTGTTTGGTGTGTGATTGCTAAACTAGGCTTGGTTAGGCCTAGTGAGACTTATTAGACTTGTTGGGCTAGGACTTGACCTAGTTTGACTAGTCTAGTTGACTGGAGTTGACCAAGTGTTGACTTTAGTCTAGTTTGACCTAGACAGCATGCAGATGCATTGTACATTACATATATCACCCTCTGTATACATCTTGACTTGTGTTGCTCTAACTAGGAGTCAGGTACCTCATCTCGGACAGTACATTTACTTCAGACATTCAGATACGAGGCGAGTACATTCTCTGATCATTTCATATCCTACTTAGAATTATTTTCTTGCTTTAAATTACTTTACTTGATACTGTCACGTTGGTCACACAGATTGGTACTATATGGATCTTTTCATGAGATGTTATCCCCCTCGGGAGCATCGGATACTGCATGTTTTGTGCGTTTCACGAATCATCACGTATCTCTATGCTTTCTCTGATTCACGAATCGCTTGTGACACATGTACTCTCATGTTCACAGAGCCATCATGAATCACCTTCACGTATCACTCATTTTATGAGCCATGTGAAGTTTCACGAATCTTAACATAACTTGAACAGATCCTTGTGTATTGATTGGGGATGGAGGAGTAGAAATAGACATGTGAATATTATCCAAGTAGCTGTAGTCATGAATCACTCTCTTAGCTGTAGTCATGAATCTCCTATGCCATTCACATGTTTATATTTTACTCTGACTCACTAGTCACTATTAGCTCTCTACTTATAGTAGACATTTCTATTACAGTTCTCTCTCTCTGTTTACATACTGCATTTCCTTCAGTATCTATATCTTACTTTACTGCATGATTATATTTTCTAACCTGCTATGAACTGTTGAGATGTACTGTGCTCGCTCCTGTCCTGACTGGACCTGTTGAAAATTTTACAGAAGATGATGAGGAACTCTGCACCCTTACTTGGAGCTTGCCTAGATGACACTCGCGACCTGGACCCCTGGGGAGGTTCAGGCAGCTGCTCAGGATGATACCTTGTATAGTTTAGATAGCTTAGACTATTCTTTTCATGTTTAGCTGTTGTCTTGGTTTCAGAGTTGTATATTGTAGAGATGATTGAGACTTGTATTCTTTTCTGTTATACCTCAGTTGAGGATTCTCTTATCTATTTTATCATACCATATTCTATCTCTAGTTTGTGATTGAGTTATACCTCTGTGTTGGCCTCCTTATGGAGAGTATTCTATTATGTTAGTTATAGTTCATGACCTAGAACAGCGTTCTACCGCCGACACTGCGGCATAGGCTGGGCGCTGTTACGTTCGCGTACCCTCACAGTGGGTGCGGGTCGTGACACGTTTTTAGTGGTGGCCCATGCAGGTCGAGTTTATGTAGTGGTATTCGAACTAGAGTATCACTACAGCCTGCAGTAGGATTAGGATATTATGGAGGTACTCAATCACAATAGGAAAACTCTTAATCAGATTCATTTTGTCTAAAATTGTTGATTATTGACTTTCTTTTGAATATAAATTGTCCTCCTTTGAATTTTCGCTTCATTCCCAAAAATTTCTTCTTGTTTTGATCTGTCTTCATGATGGTTACGGAAACACGATCTCATCGTTTCGGTTCGAGGGATACTATCGAGAGGCTGGCCACCTCTCGTCCTGTTCACCAGGGCCTCGAGACCGTAGCTTCTGTTGTGCCGACTCAGGTTGGCGTATCTGCTACATTGGAGGTGCACCTCTATCTGTACAGAGATTTTCTTCCGTCATTTCTGATTTCTCTCAGCCGCGGTGATTCATGCAGCATCAGCAGCAGACCAGGGAAAACTAGCAGGGCGAGCTATCGTCAGGACAGTCAAGGATGCACAGGCCGTTAGAGATCTAGTTGCAGGTTCCGTTCTTTTGATTTCATTTCCGCAATTTCCTCTTATAGCTGTCTTGAAATTCGATTCTCCCTGTTCCTTGTTGATTTATCAATTTTTGTCTTGTTGTTTTGGTGTTATGTTGATTTTCTTCTGAGATAAATCATATGGGCTAGGTCACCTCAGTTATGGGATCTAAAATCTTTGATGATTGTGTTAGTTGGCATAGTGAGGACATATAGTCAGATTTTGGATGTATTTCTCAGGTATAGGAATTTAAGGTTTTTGCCGTCGCATGAGGCAATGCGAAAATTTTAAATACTATGAACCTAAGGGTACGTACCTTAGTCGAGGACTCTGTGATTATCGTAGCCTTGCTCACTAGCACGACGAAGATTCTGAGTGTCATGATTTTGGACAGACGCATATGATTATCTGACGGTATGTTTGAGACTTTGATTGTGGGGTGTTTGACCTAGGAGACTGCTACCATCTTAATTTCGAGGACAAAATTTTTATAAGGTGGGTAGGATTGTAACACCCAGTTTCTAAAATAAGGGTAATTTTGAAATTTTATATTTAATTTGTTTAATTAAGATATTTAAATGATAATATGATTTTTGGTAATTTTTAATTATTTTAAAACTATTTTTAGATCATGACTTATGATTTTGGTGTTTGACTAGTGTAACCTTAGAGCCTAGCCATGTAATTAGGATGTCTGACTAGTACATTATAGCCTAGAAGGTATTTTGGACATTTTAGGATTTATTTGAATTTAATATATTTTATTAGGAATTTTTGAATAATTTAATTGAATGGTGTGATTTAAATACTAATATAATTATTGTCTTGTGTTTATGGTTAGCCTAACCTAGATTGGACCTAACCTAGATGAGTCATGACTAACTTAGTGAGCCACTTTGAGAATTAGATGAGTTGGTTAAGGAGTTAATCAAGTTTAGTCATGGTTAAGTGATTTGCTAAGGGCTAAGATAGAACCCTTGTTCTAGGCCATCTATTTCCCTTGATACAATCCTAGCCATAGGATGAAACCCAAAAACCCTAACCCTAACTTTATGACCAGCCAAGAGACCCCCCCCCCCTTGCCTATATAATGCCTCTTTGGGGATTTGAGCCTCTTTCTTTAATAGTTCATCATTCTCTTAAGGAAGTTGGTAAGCCTCCTTTATTTCTTTCCTAGTTTAATCAATAGGACTCATTTTTGAATGAAATTTCTTCCATTAGGACCTAATCATTGCTCTTTTACTGTTGGTGGAGTCCAATCACAGATTTTGAATCGATTTGATTGATTGGTGGCTTGTGGAGATTCCCTCTTTGAAGAGCTTTTTGAGAGTTTTGATACTTTGAGGTAACTTCTTGTTCTCACCATAGAATCCTGAAATTATTACATGTATAGGGAGCCCTAGACCTAACCTAACTATAGGAATAGGAATCCCTAAGTTTCTGTGTCGATTCGTGTCCTAACAGGACACGTATCAGTGTGCTATACAATGTGTTTGTGTAAATGCCATAGAGAACTTTTTGTGTTTATTTTCGAATTTGATTTGAATGGAAATTTGTATTGTGGTGTCGCTTATCCATTTTTGTAGCTCTGAGGTGATTTCGTGGTGGTGTCGTGTCGCTAGGACACTCGTGCACGCGCACTTGGACACGCGCGCGCGTGGGAACAGGAATCCCCTGCACCTCGGGCACCATCCTGGACACGACACGAATTGTTTCGACACGAATTTTTGGGAGATGGTTGGGGCATGTTCTGTCACCATGCTCTCCAATTTTTACTAGGTTTCATGCATTGGTTGGCGAGTTATCGACCACGCACTGGGATTCCTTGTTCTGTGCACTGTATATTTTTAGCCACTGACACGGGGTTCGTGTCGCTTCTGGACACGTTGTGGTCGTGTGTCAGGGTGTCAGACACGAAGCCCTATACCTGGCGAACCCCTAGACACGACCACGGGGTGTCTCATGTCGTGTGTCGTGTCCTAGCTTGACTCACACACGTGTACGAGGATTGTTCAGTCTGTGCACTGTTTTGTGTTTTGATTCGAATGGACACGTTTGTGTCCACTTGTGTGGACACAAACCACTTGTACAACACGTAGGTAATGTGTCCTTGATGTACCAACCTTTAGATTGATGTTTAATTTGAAATTGTTGATGAAATCCCCTCTTCCTATATTAATTCCTGATACATGTTTTAGTTCAGTTTCCTTCCAGTTTTAAAATAGATTTTTGCATTGATTTTACTTATTATGAACTGTTAGATTCATAGTCTTTAATCCCTAACATATTCACCTATGTTCTATGTATTGGTATGTTGAGTTTGGGGTTAAATTGTGGTGTTTTGAGTCCAAAATCTGGAATTTATTTTGGGGACTGTTGGGTTGTTTTTACATGTGCTCATGTGATGTTTTAACTCTGATTTCAGAGTGTTTCAAACCCAGTAATTGAATAGCCAATATCTGAGATTTGAAAGGGTTCTCCAATGTGAAATTGTGTTTTGATTTGGGGTTGGTTTGGATGGGTTTTTGGTGTCAAAACTCTGAGTTTAAATTGTGGACTGTTTTGATGAAAACTGAAATATGTAATCTGTTTTCTTTCTTTGTTTGATTCTTGTGTACTGTCATGAAGTCCAGGGTTGATTTCCCCTTCCTTTTTCATTGAATTAGCAGCTGCTATATTGTGAGATTGATCCTTAAATCAAAATCTGAGTTTTATGAGGAATCCTATTGTTTGGGGTATGGGATACTCTAAGAATCTGAAATTGTTTGCATGATAGTATAGGGCCTGTCATTGATTTCATAAGTTAAAATCTGAACTTGTTTTCATGCCAAGTATAGGCTGTCACTTAGTTACTGTCATATTGCACACACACACCCACACACCATCCACTCTCATTTTCCTTCACTGTTTTCCCTCTAATACACACACACACCACCTTCTTTAAAACCCCAGTCACATGTGACTAATTGACACACACACACACATTCCTGCACTCTTCACTTCTAATTCCTGCATATCTCATTGTAATACTCTCACTGTCACCTAATTCCTGTACACTGATTGTTAGTTCTGTTTTCACATTTTGTTCTATTGCCTTCACTGATTTCCTGCATATTTTCCATGGACACACCCTTCTACTGTCACATGGCTATTTCCTGCAACAGTGACACACACTCACTGCTAACTTGCACTGTCTGTACACATTGCCACCCTCACTGTTTTATGCTCCTGTACACTGTTTTGTTGCCTGCACATTGATACACACACACACTTCACTGGCACACAAATTCCTGAACACTGACACAGTCCTACCACTTAGTTACATACTCACACACTTTACAGTCACACATTGTCACTCACACATGCACACCCTATCATTCCTTTCACTGTCAATCCTGCATATTCATTTTCTTGTGCACCACACTCTACATTGATATTTTCCTGTGAACACAAGTGTTCAGACACTTAGCCCTCTTGTATAAACCTGCACACATCACACACACATGATTCCCCCTGTTTTCTAATCTTCACTGACTTTTGTTTCCTACACATAGACACTTGTACACTGTGGTTAAGTCCCAGTTACACATTAGCATGCACACTTGACACCATGTTCACTCTCACACACTCTCATGTATGCCTCACACACAAAGCCACACACATTGTTTGTATGTCCTATTTACACACACATGTATAGCTTAATCTCTCTCTAAATCTCTATGTATATATAAATATATATAAATATGTATATAGGCTTGTATGATATGTAAAATAGGTAATACAATATATGCATGGATAATGTGGTATGTAAATTGTAGGGTGGATAGCTTGTATAGCCTTGTGTTTGGTGTGTGATTGCTAGACTAGGCTTGGTTAGGCCTAGTGAGACTTATTAGACTTGTTGGGCTAGGACTTGACCTAGTTTGACTAGTCTAGTTGACTGGAGTTGACCAAGTGTTGACTGTAGTCTAGTTTGACCTAGACAGCATGCAGATGCATTGTACATTACATATATCACCCTATGTATACATCTTGACTTGTGTTGCTCTAACTAGGAGTCAGGTACCTCATCTCGGACAGTACATTTACTTCAGACATTCAGATACGAGGCGAGTACATTCTCTGATCATTTCATATCCTGCTTAGAATTATTTTCCTGCTTTAAATTACTTTACTTGATACTGTCACGTTGGTCACACGGATTGGTACTATATGGATCTTTTCATGAGATGTTATCCCCCTCGGGAGCATCGGATACTGCATATTTTGTGCGTTTCATGAATCATCACGTATCTCTATGCTTTCTCTGATTCACGAATCGTTTGTGACACATGTACTCTCATGTTCACAGAGCCATCATGAATCACCTTCACGTATCACTCATTTATGAGCCATGTGAAGTTTCACGAATCTTAACATAACTTGAACAGATCCTTGTGTATTGATTGGGGATGGGAGAGTAGAAATAGACATGTGAATATTATCCAAGTAGCTGTAGTCATGAATCACTCTCTTAGCTGTAGTCATGAATCTCCTATGCCATTCACATGTTTATATTTTACTCTGACTCACTAGTCACTATTAGCTCTCTACTTATAGTAGACATTTCTATTACAGTTCTCTCTCTCTGTTTACATACTGCATTTTCTTCAGTATCTATATCTTACTTTACTGCATGATTATATTTTCTAACCTGCTATGAACTGTTGAGATGTACTGTGCTCGCTCCCATCCTGACTGAACCTGTTAAAAATTTTACAGAGGATGATGAGGAACTCTGCACCCTTACTTAGAGCTTGCCTAGATGACACTCGCGACCTGGACCCCTGGGGAGGTTCAGGCAGCTGCTCAGGATGATACCTTGTATAGTTTAGATAGCTTAGACTATTCTTTTCATGTTTAGCTGTTGTCTTGGTTTCAGAGTTGTATATTGTAGAGATGATTGAGACTTGTATTCTTTTCTGTTGTACCTCAGTTGAGGATTCTCTTATCTATTTTATCATACCATATTCTATCTCTAGTTTGTGATTGAGTTGTACCTCTGTGTTGGCCTCCTTATGGAGAGTATTCTATTATGTTAGTTATAGTTCATGACCTAGAACAGCGTTCTACCGCCGACACTGCGGCGTAGGCTGGGCGCTGTTACGTTCGCGTACCCTCACAGTGGGTGCGGGTCGTGACATTTTCTATTTATTTATTTGAATTAAATGATGATTTTTAGAATTTTTTATAAATAATTATTTAGTTAATTATTACGGTAGATGACTTTAGTCATGGTTGAAATTTGGAGTACAAGATGACTAGAAATCATGGCATGGGTAGTGCAGTGGTGTGCCTTGACTAGTGTATTAGCCATGGTAGAGAAGACTGAGCCATAGGTGTGTTCTAACTAGGAAAACCAGGCCAAGTTGTGACATGACCCCTATAAATAATTAATTAGCTATTTATTAATATTATTAACTTTAGGGAGACCCGGTTGTACCGAACAAGTCCGGACTGGACCCGACCCGAGCGCAAGCTCTAATAGACATGTAGTACAACCAACGACGTCCTTGTGGGCATATATATATGTGTATATATAAATATTGATAGTTCATGTTATAGTCTTTTGAGTACTTTAAATAAATGGTATATTAATTATAATATATATACTAATTTCCAATTTAATCTCTAATTTCCTTTGAAAATATAGCATAGGTACCCTTGTGCATTTTGGGGTATTAGGCTATATACATGTATATATGTTTGTATGTATGCCCATTTAAGTTTTGTGTATATGGTTATTATTATTTATAAAGGTTAGTATTTATATATTATTATTTATAAAGGTTAGTATTTATATTTTATTATTTATAAAGGTTAGTATTTATATATTCATATAAGTCATATATGTATGTACTTAGTAGGGTTTTTTTTTACTAAATTAGTATTTGTTTTGAGATACCATAGCATTTTTAGATTTGGAATTATTGTTATAGATATATGTGTATGGGTATATATTAGATATAATATATATATAAGAAAAAAAATGAAAAGAAAAAGAAAAAGAAATCAATACTGTTCCCTTGCGGGAACAGTGGACCAACACAGCAGCTAGCCCAACCCGATTCTAAATTTCCCCCAGCCTGAGCAAACCCAGGCCAGCCGAGGACCCCAAACCCGACCCCATTGTATCTATATACATAGTATATTTATACATAGAAACGGAGAGATCGAGAGGAGAAAACCCAAGCCCAATCAACACCAGCGCCGACGCCAACTACAGGTGGTCGCACGCGCCCACCACGCTGCTGACCGGCCACCGCCAGGGCCGCCTTCGACCAGCCAAGCCACGGCCGGGAGCAGTTTCGCAGAACACAACAACAGTAATCGTGCTTCATGAAGCCAACTTCGTCGCACAATATCGCGACACTCGATCGACCGATTCGCAAGCCGTCTTTTCTGGTATGCTCCCAACCCAATCGACTTTACATCCCATTAATTAGATTAGTATAGATCGTAATAAAAGCCTAGGAGAAATCGACTTGAAGTCAAGAAAAAAATCTGTTGAAAACAGAGTACTATAGCAGTCCCAAAACCTGATTTGGAAGGCAATTCCTAGCCGAACCATCGACAGTTTCGAAAATCTATTTGAAGATAGTCATAGACAATATATACGACAGTAAAACCCTCTTTATAGATTCCAATTTCATTAAGTAGGTGTAGAGTTATTCGATTCTAAACACCGAGGAAAAACCGTGAAAACTATTTTCAAAAACTAGAAAATCCTTCGATACGACGTGCGTCCCGCCAAACCGAGCGACGTGGTCGCACACCGTAAGCATCGAAAGGCGCATACGGATATTGCGGACATGTGGGCTTTGACGGAATTCAAATTGGTTGCGTGTGTGCGACGAATTTGATGCGTATCCGTCGAAATTTACCGTATCGGCCTTTTTGAAATTCTCCAATTAATTTGTGCACGTTCATCGAATCGAGACGAAACTTACGCCAGCAGGACCGTATCATTTTTTTGGTCTTGTATGTCATGTTTGGTCCAATTCTGAGACAGTTGATCGGATCGCCGTTTTGCGGGCCCCACGATCCGATTCAACGGGCAATTTTGTGCACGGCCCACCGGAATCTAAAACTGGACATACCGTTGTGTTCATACCATCAAAACGAATTCGTAAACATGTAGTTTGACGACTTTAGAGACCATTAACTTTGGCACGCTTTTCGGTACAAAGCAGATCCAACGGTGGACACCGTTTTGATCCGAAATTACCGTTTTGCCCCTGTGTCCAAAATTGGACTTAAGGACAGGCTATCCAAGCTAATTTGACTAATCTGGAAACATTGGTAACATCTATTATAGCTTCTGGAGGCAGTTGTGAGACTTGGACTTTTGGACTTGTTGATTGGCGTTATATTGTTGATTCTCCGTGCAACCCTCAGGCAAGTATACCTTGTCGAACATATGCAGTATTTATATTGTTTTCTTTCTATTGTACTTTATTCATATGGTTACCTGTTTTCCATGTTGTGATTGGTTTGTCATCGACTGTTTTACTTGTTTCTAGATTTACATGCACGTCTAGGATGTTCGACATTGTTTAATTACTGGTCTTTTCGTATTAACTTGTCTCGTGATTGAGTTGTCAGTTTCTATATCTTATTCTTGACTTGACCATTCTTGACTGGGAGTATCTTGCATTGTACTACAGTTGAGATATACTATAGCTTGGGAGTATCTTACATTGTACTACGACCTATAGCATATATTGATTGATTGATTGGCTTGATTTGCGATATTATGAATTGGGAGTATCTTGCATTGTACCATGATTTATAGGAGTCTGCTTGACCTTGTATCCTTTATGAGAGGAGATCGATACTAGAATTGGCTAATCTCGACTAAGAGTATCCTGCTTTGTACGTCAATTAAAATACTATAGATTGGGAGTATCTTACATTGTACTACAAGCTATAGGAGTTCTGATTGACAGTTAGCCAAGTCTAGTATTACATTTCCACCCGACTCGTCGTCCTTAGATGTTCTTATTGCAGTGTTCTTATTCTCCATACATGTTATTTACTGTCATATTAGTAGGCATATTTTATGTATCTTGCTAGTCCTCTGAGGACATGATGATCTCTTCAGGTAGCTGATTGTATGGAGTTAGTTAGCTGAGCATGTGGTAGTTGACTTCAATCGCATAATTCAGGTATTTTGTTAGTGTTATTGATTTACTATATTTCTCATACTTTTATGATATATCCTGCTTAATCAGCTTAGCTTTATAGACTCATATTATTCTTGGAGTCCAATCGGACATATATGCTAGTGGGCTGCAGACCACGACCCATACTTGTTCATTCTTGTCTTATATATTCTTGTGGATTGAGATACACTATAGGTTACCATATTAGCCATGATACCATGATCTTGACAGCTTATACGTACTCGAGTCGGGCTGGAGTCCGCTTGATACGTAGCTGGCTTGCTCATGAGCTCGCGTCCGAAAAGCGGGTACGGGTCGTGACATAGATGCTTTGAGGGATACAGAGGATTCGGTTCATCGAGACAAAGCGACGGATGGTGATGAGTCAAAGTTGAGGGTCAGTCTGTCGGTCCTATGACAGCTGGTAGGTCTCCAGGTGGAGGTTGTTCTACGAATCCAGTTTTGGCGATAGGTGGTTTGCTAAAGCTTCACGGAGCAATATCGGTTTCAGCAGTTCGAAGCTTGGAAGGAGATCAAATTTGTAGCAAACTCAATCCGAGGTAGGAGCATCATTATTCACACAGTTTGTGGGGAGATATGGGTCATCGACGATGGTATGCACTGTTGGCCCATTGGTCATGGTCAAACCCGATTTTAATAATTGATCAAACTCTGTCTCGATATAAATACAAGTCTACTCAGATGTTTACCTACAACGTTTTGGACACTGCTCAACAATGGTTATCAACAATGTTCAAGACTGAAGCCGTTTGCCATTTAGAATGTACTTCCTGCTAAGCAATGTAATTTTTATTTTATTGAGTCTAGGAATACATTGTACACCGAGTCGTACTGGCATATAGGCTATCCGAAAACGTTTTTCAAAACCATTCTATTCTTTTACAAATGACCCATATTTTTGAAAAATATTCTTTTTACAAAAAGCCTTTGAAGGATTGTTCAAAAAGTCAAAATTTACTTTCTCCAAAAATGAACTGGCAGAACCTTAGGAGAACTCGGCCCGAGTTCGGCCAGAGTTCGGCCATTTGGAACGTTAGTGAACGTTAGGTTTTTGAACTTGGTCATCCTTTAGTTACAGGTTGTTACAAAGAGTTCTGTCCGAATTCTGCCCGAATTCTGTCAGAGTTCTGTCTTTGGAAAAGCTATAAAGAGAGAAGCATTTCGATCATTTCAACACACCAATTCACTTTCAATCTTCTCTTCCTAAAGCTTACAGTCTTCCAAAGAGTTCTTAAAAAGCTTTCATTTTCAAATCCCAAGCCAATTACAATCCTCTAGTCGATTTGCCAGTGCGGTACGGTCTAGAATTTTTAGAGTGATTGTAATTAGAGGCTTGATAGAAGATTCAACTCTTCACAATTGAAGTTGGACGAGTTCTTCGTATCAAAGCTCGCGCCTATAGAAGTTGCAAGGACTTTGTATGAAAACTTGTGGGATTTTCCAATAGTGGATTCAACTGGAAGCTAGAGTTCTTCCGACTGGACTAGTCCTCACCAGAGGGAAACCAGTATAAATCTCGGTGTTTGTGTTTGCCTTCTGATCACTTTTAAATTCTGTCATTTACTTCTTGTGATTATTATTTTATCTGTGATCTAACTGCTAACAAGTTTTTAATTAGCAATATTCCGCTGCCTACTCTATTCACCCCCCTCTAGAGTATTCTGCTTTACGATTTCGTTCCTACAATTGGTATCAGAGCGGGTTATACAGGTAAAGCAAGGTAAAATAGCAGTTATATTCAATTTTATATAGATCACAACTTTACACATGGCAACTGTGAAATTCACAAGTGAAGGCCAAGCCATAAACAGACCTCCACTGTTTGACGGCACAAACTACACCTATTGGAAAATACGTATGAGTTTCTTTCTGAAATCTCTTGATTTTGACTTATGGTCTGTGGTTATTGATGGCTATAAAAAGCCACGTCGTATAAATGTTGATGGAGTTTTAACTGAAAAACCCCATGACAAATATACAGAGGAAGAAAAGAAAAAGGCCAGTCTTGACGCACGTGCTATTAACGCTTTATTTTGTGCTTTAGACAGAACTGAATTTAACAGGGTATCTATCTGCACAACTGCAAATAAAGTATGGAAACTTCTTAAAGTCACACATGAGGGCACAACTTAAGTCAAAGAATCAAAGGTCAGCAGACTTACTCAAGAGTATGAGGCATTCAAGATGAAGCCCAACGAAACAGTTACTCAGATATTCGAGAGATTCTTGGATATTGTAAATCCTTTGTCCTCCCTAGGCAAAGATTACAGTAACCATGAAAAATTTGCAAACTCCTGCGAGCACTTACAAAGAACTGGATTCCGAAGGCTACTGCAATCATTGAAGGAAACGACCTCACTACCATGACACTTGAAGTACTCATGGGTAAGCTACTCACGCATGAACTAGAGCTACAAGATTTTGAAGAGCCTGCACCAAAGAAGAAGACGATCGCTTTCAAGGCTCAGCACAGAAGATCTGCTGAAGATGATTCAGACAACAGTGAATCTGATGCTGAAGATCAAGCACTCATTGCAAGAAAATTCAAAAGATTCTTGAGATATGAGAAGAAGACAAAAGAGAACAATGGCGGCAACAGCTGGTATCAAGATGACGCTGTCTGCTACGGCTGCAAAAAGAAAGGACACATAAAGAAGGACTGTCCTACAAGCACATCAATAAGCAAAAAGAGCAACAGATACGAGAAAGGGAACCTGAAGAGATCAACATCTCGGAAGTATGCCAACACCAGCATATGGCATGAAAGTGAAGCCAGCGACTCAGAAGATGAACAATCAGAAGACGCTGCAAATGTATGCTTTATGGCATCCGATCAGGTACTCTCTGAACCTATAGTTGATACATATGATGACGTCACCTTTGAGCAATTAGGAGAAGCCTTCAGTGAACTGTTAAGTGATTACAGGAAACTGCGTAACAAATATCAGACCTCTAAGAAGGTACTCAAAGAGTACAAAGGTAAAATAGGAAGACTTACCGACCTACTAGCTGAGGTTAAAGATAATGTTAGTGAGTCTGGTGAGCTTTCTTCTATTAAGCTCTTATTACACGAGACTACCAAGTCATCTGAAGAAAAAGGCAAGGTTATTGACCAACTAAAAGAAGAACTTTCTAAAGAGAAGAAAAGTCTTCAAAGTGCACAAGTCAGAATGGAAGCACTCACTTCTGACTATACTAAGTTATATGACACTTCCAAAAGATTGGAAATTAGGTTAGGAAAACAGCCTGAGACTGCTGCTTTCTATCCTAACACGTGTCACTTACCAAAAAATCGGAACATTTCCAAACCTAACACTGTCAGACCTAACCCTATCAAACCTTTGCCTAAAAAGGTTATGCCCAAACAGGATAATAGGTATGCTTTCTTCTATACTAGAAAACCTAAACCTACCAACCGTACACACCACTCAGCTTTCAACACTCAACATGCTAAATGTCATTATTGTGGCCTCATTGGTCATATATCTTCTGTATGTAGAATCAGAAAGCTAGTAGATCTAAATATTTATGCACGGATACCGAAAACTAACTAGTCAGGACCCTACAAGAAATGGGTACCAATAGTTTCATCTGCAAATTGTTTTGTAGGTGGGACACCCTTCACATGCTAGGAGCAAATAGATCCTCGACAGCGGTTGCTCACGGCACATGACCGGTGACGCTTCATTTTTTACAACACTGTCGAAGAGGAATAAAGAAGGATACGTCTCCTTCGGCAATAATTTAAAAGGGTATATAATCGGTATTGGTGATATTGGTAAAGCTCCCTATCCAGTGGTTAAAGATGTTTGTCTTGTTACTGAGTTAAAACATAATCTGCTCAGCATAAGCCATTTAGCTGATCACGGTTATGGTATTAACTTCATAAAAGACAAATGTACTATTATTGATAGTTCAACTGGTAAGACTATATTTGAAGGTATTAGAGAAGACAATATATATGTTTTCTATTTGTTGGAAGATACTAACATTTCAGGTAGATGTTTAATGGCTAAAAGCGATGAGAGTCATCTGTGGCATATGAGACTCGGTCGTACAAATATGGATACTATTTCCAGATTATCCACGAAGAAGCTAGTATGCGGTTTACCGGACATTACATTCAAGAAGGATTCGGTATGCAGTCAATATGAAAAGAACAAAGCTACTCGATCCACTTTCAAGTCAGTAAACGCTGTATGTACTACTAGACCTCTACAATTGCTACATATGGACTTATTTGGTCCTAGCAGAGTTGCTAGCCTCAGAGGTAAGATATATGCTTTTGTAATTGTAGATGATTATTCTAGATACACGTGGGTATATTTTCTGACATGCAAAAATAATACATTATCGAAATTTGTCACCTTTTGTAAGAAAGTACAGAATGAAAAAGGTTACATGATCACTCGTATTAGAAGCGATCTTGGAGGCAAATTCGAGAATACGGAGTTTGAGCAATTTTGTGACACACACGGTTTTGTGCACGAATTCTCCTGCCATAGGACTCCACAACAAAATAGAGATGTGGAACGTAAGAACAGAACTCTATCCGAAATGGCCAGAGTAATGTTAAACCAGTTTAGTCTACCCAAGTATTTCTGGGCTGAAGCTGTCAATACAGCTTATTTTATTCTCAATAGAGTTCTAATTCGACCCAAATCGAAGAAGACTCCATTTGAGCTATGGTTTGATAGAATTCCATCAGTTTCATATTTTAGAATATTTGGTTGTAAATGTTTTATTCTTAATACAAAAGATAATTTGGGAATGTTTGACGAAAAGGCCGATGAAGGTATATTTTTAGGTTATACGGGCAAAAGTAAAGGATACAGAATCTTCAACAAAAGAACCATGATCATCGAAGAGTCAATCAATGTCACCTTTGATGAACTAAATCAAACGACAATCGATGACAATGACGAAGATCTCAATGTACCCAGCAAAGCACCAGCTGATCCTCCTAGAGAAGATCCAGGAACCAGCTACCTTCGGAGTCTGCCAAAAAGATTGAAGTTCACGGCTGATCATCCAAAGGACTTGGTAATTGGTGAGATTACCAAGGGTGTAAGTACTCGCTCCTCTAATAAAGATATAGCTTCTTGTGTTGCTTTTGTCTCACAGTTTGAACCCAAAAGTATTGATGAAGCATGTAGTAATAATTTTTGGATAGATGCTATACAAGAGGAATTAAACCAATTTGGACAGAATCAAGTTTGGGAACTTGTTTCCAAGCCTATTGATCATCCGGTCATTGGCACCCGATAGGTTTTTCGAAATAAACTGAACGAGAATGGTTTAGTGACTCGTAATAAGGCTCGACTCGTAGCTCAAGGATACAATCAAGAAGAAGGTATCGACTACGATGAGACTTATGCCCCAGTTGCGAGATTAGAATCCATTCGCATATTATGTGTATTTGCATGTTTTCATAATTTTAAATTATTTCAAATGGATGTCAAAAGTGTATTTTTAAATGGTTTTATAAAAGAAGAGGTTTACGTAGCTCAACTACCCGGTTTTACTGATTTCAAATTTCTTGAATATGTTTTCAAGTTGAAGAAAGCTTTATACGGTTTGAAACAAGCCCCTCGTGCTTGGTACGATCGTTTAAGCTCTTTTCTACTTGATAACGGTTTTTCAAAAGGAAAGATTGACACTACTTTGTTTATAAAGTCTTTGAATAATAATATTCTTTTGATTCAAGTCTATGTAGATGATATTATCTTTGGATCTACTGATGAATCTTTTTGTCAAGAATTCTCAAAGTGTATGCAGAATGAGTTTGAGATGAGCATGATGGGAGAGTTGAAGTTCTTTCTCGGATTGTAAATCTAACAAACCAACAATAGGACGTTCATAAATCAAGCTAAGTACACAAAGGATCTACTAAAGAAGTTCGACATGGAAGCAGCAAAGCCACTTAGCACTCCAATGACGACTTCAACCAAGCTTGATATTGATGAACAAGGCAAACCTGTCGACATACGTAAGTATCGAGGTGTGATTGATAGCTTACTCTATTTAACTGCCAGTCCAGACATAATGTTTAGTGTTTGCTTATGTGTTCGTTTTCAAGCCAATCCTAAGGAATCACATCTGTGCGCAGTTAAGCGTATCTTTCGATACCTTAAAGGCACTTCTTCTGTCGACTTATGGTATCCCAAAACCATGTCATTTGACCTAACAGGTTATTCCGATGCTGATTTTGCCGGATGCAAAGTAGATAGAAAAAGCACCAGCGGCACATGTCATTTCCTAGGAAAAGCTCTAGTCTCTTGGTTTAGTAAAAAGCAAAATTCTGTTGCATTGTCAACAACAGAGGCTGAGTATATCGCCGCAGGACGTTGTTGTGCACAAATTTTATGGATGAAACAAACCTTAGAAGACTATGGATTGCATTTTACTCATATACCCATTTTCTGTGATAATACTAGCTCTATTAATTTGACTAAGAATCCAGTATGTCATTCTCGTACTAAACATATCGAGATTTGACATCATTTTCTTAGAGATCATCAATAAAATGGAGATATAGACCTTGTATACATAGACACACAGAATCAATTAGCTGACATATTCACAAAACCTTTAACGGAAGATCGTTTTAACTATTTACGTCGAGAATTAGGAATTTTCGATATCAATAATATTAATTAATTTTGTTTTATTAATTATTTATTTGATACTCATAAACTGTTTTCAAGACAAGCCTAAAAAGAGTCTGTCTGTCACCACGACTACGGTCGAAGCGAAGTGGTATTTAAGAGTTCTCCGGTGAACCTCCGTTAGCTGGGACAGTACTCCTACAGCTAATCTGAGACAGATGCTGAGTAAAGAATATTAATTTGTAAAATAATATTAATTATATTATTTTGAGATTTAAAATTACTAAACTTTGAATTAAGCATTTGAAACAATGAAAAAGAATGTGGTCTCATTTGATTATATATATATATATAGCCAGGCAACCCTTGGCGAATTCGGCCAGAGTTCGGCTGGGTGTTTATATATAACAGCAGCAACTCGAGGCCTCCTTCTTCTTCATACTTCCCCACATCCTCATAACAGCAGCTCCGTCCCTCCAAAACCCTAGTTCTACTCCCTCATTGTTCTTCCAATCCTTGTGGAGTTTTTTATCAAAACTTTGGATTCGTGCGAAGATCGTCATCCTCTACAACATATCCAACTCTTGGAAGGTATAATCCCTTCTTTCCACCACTTTTCAATACTTAGGATTTGTAGAAATTTTTGGAAAAGAATGCCTAAGTTTAATCCCTTCAAGAGGAAGAAGACCAATGCCAGTGAAGAGGCATCGTCTTCAGATCCACATACAGATTGCCTCTTTTCTCCGGTCCAATCGGACGATGGTGCGTCGGATGAGTTTTATTTTAAAACTCCCGATCAAGTGTTATTGTGGTACGCTGATTTTAACATGCGTACTATTTGCACCGGATCACCGATTAAGTAGACTATCTTTTCGGATCATCGCCCTTATTTTGAGGCATTAGGTTTACAATATTTTGTCACCTTACAATTCTCCATTGCCACTAATGCCATTAGATTATTCTATTGTAATTTTGTGTTAGACACTTTCACAGCGAGGACACGTGTCGGAGGAATTGATATCGAATTCACTGATAACACGTTAGCGGAAATCCTTGGTATTCCAAACGAAGGTGCCCCGCTCGATGACATCACTGATTTTGATTTCCCCGATGGCACGATACTCGTTAGTTTCAAGAATGAACTTTGTGCGCCCGCACGCGTTCTTCCTGGAAAGTTCAAGGCTAATAACTTGAACTTGTTTAACTACGAATTACATCGCATCATCTATTCCACCTTACTTCCAAAATCCACTTCTAAAGATGTTGTCACTGCACTTGAGCTCTCTGCTCTTTATTATATTCTTAAAGGGATTCCTTTTTCTGCCCCTAAGACTATTATTCAGATGATGGGTAGATGTCGTGGGAGAGACCGCAACCTATCTTATGCGATGCTCATTCCTCGTATTTTTTAGCGATTTGACATTGATTTATCTACTTGTGCTATCGATCCCGAGCCCAAGTTTCTCAAACTCTCTCGTCGCAGCATTGCATCTGTTCCTCCACCCACTGCACCTACTCCTCCTGCACCTACTCCCACTGATCCCGCAGCACCTGTTTCTCCTCATTCTTACCCTATGACTTTTGAGGGTATCCATCAGCACTTATCAGATCTGCAGTCTTTTTATGTTGAGACCTCTAGGGAACACAAGTTCCGTGATGTGACTCGGTTCCAGGCGATTGCCAACTCCTTCGCCGATCTGAGGTTTGTGCAGACGGGACATTCTGCTAGCTCTCTGTCTCGAGACCCTTCTGTTTCTGGCTACCGCATTGACGACGAGGCGATACACTCTCTGTTCCAGCCAGGGAACGCATATGATTGGTATCGTACTGCTCGTGCCCCTCCTCGAGACTATATCGGTGAGTTTTACGTTGGCGCCACTCCTCACACTTCTGGTGCTGGTACTTCCAGAGATGGTCCTTCTGGACATGCTGGAGCTGCAGCTGATGATAATGATATTGATGATGATGAGTTTTGAGATGTTAGATTATTAAGACTGTTACTTTCTGTCTTATGTTTACTTGGAAATGCTCCGACATTCCAAGATTTTTATCAGTACTCTTTTTAGTTATTATCCGTATTTTTTTATTTGACTATTCGGACATGGTTGTTTTTTTTATGCCTCAGTTTTGGCATCTTAGTCTATTATTCAGCACTCTATTTGTTTCAGTTTATCGTAGCACTATCTATCATTTATTGCTTCATTCTTTACAATTGCCTGAGATAAATACATGTCTGTGTTGTTATTCTATTTCTCTTACTGTTTCTACCATCTGTCATGATTATTTATTTATTTTGTGTTTTTTTACTGTTTGTTACTTATGCATTAATTGCGGGGGAGCTTTCTCTTTTGCAATTATTTTGCTAAGTGACAACGGAGAAGGAATAAGGATCTAACATGTTTGTGAAATACAGGATATGAATAATTTTTCTTTACTATTTTGAATTGATTCCAAGCTTAGATGTTATATCGGCAAGGTTTGTCAATTATCAAAATGGGGAAGATTGTTGGTCCATTGGTCATGGTCAAACCTGATTTTAATAATTGATCAAACTCTGTCTCGATATAAATACAAGTCTACTCAGATGTTTACCTACGACGTTTTGGACACTACTCAACAATGGTTTTCAACAATGTTCAAGACTGAAGCCGTTTGCCATTCAGAATATACTTCCTGCTAAGCAATGTAATTTTTATTTTATTGAGTCTAGGAATACATTGTACACCGAGTCGTACTGGCAAATAGGCTATCCAAAAACGTTTTTCAAAACCATCCTATTCTTTTACAAATGAACCATGTTTTTGAAAAATATTCTTTTTACAAAAAGCCTTTGAAGGATTGTTCAAAAAGCTAAAATTTATTTTCTCCAAAAATGAACTGGCAGAACCTTAGGAGAACTCGGCCCGAGTTCGGCCAGAGTTCGGCCATTTGGAACGTTAGTGAACGTTGGGTTTTTGAACTTGGTCATCCTTCAGTTACGGTTTGTTACAAAGAGTTATGTCCGAATTCTGCCCGAATTCTGTCAGAGTTCTGTCTTTGGAAAAGCTATAAATAGAGAAGCATTTCGATCATTTCAACACACCAATTCACTTTCAATCTTCTCTTCTTAAAGCTTACAGTCTTCCAAAGAGTTCTTAAAAAGCTTTCATTTTCAAATTCTAAGCCAGTTACAATCCTCCAGTCGATTTGCCAGTGCGGTACGGTCTAGAAGTTTTAGAGTGATTGTAATCAGAGGCTTGATAGAAGATTCAACTCTTCACAATTGAAGTTGGACGAGTTCTTCGTATCAAAGCTCGCGTCTGTAGAAGTTGCAAGGACTTCGTATGAAAACTTGCGAGATTTTCTAATAGTGGATTCAACTGGAAGCTAGTGTTCTTCCGACTGGACTAGTCCTCACCAGAGGGAAACCAGTATAAATCTCGGTGTTTGTGTTTGCCTTATGATCAATTTTAAATTCTGTCATTTACTTCTTGTGATTATTATTTTATCTGTGATCTAACTGCTAAAAAGTTTTTAATTAGCAATATTTCGCTGCCTACTCTATTCATCCCCCTCTAGAGTATTCTGCTTTACGATTTCGTTCCTACGTGCACAGTGCATGATGTTCTGCTCGAGGACACATATGTATAGGGGAGCTTCAAATACGGCCACGAAGGTAGGTGTAGTGTTCCGACCCACAAGATGCCTTATGATGGATGGTTGGTTCGATGAAGCCTTGTTGGACTTGGAAATATGTGAAGGATCGCTTGGAAGGCTATGCGATCGTGGCGGGAATCGTCCTATAAATGTGAGTAGTTTTGAAGCATTTGAAGCTCCTTTAGCTTCACGCTTAATAAAAAGGATAGTATGCTATGTTGATCGTTGAATCGTTGAATAACACCTTGCATGAAAGTCGGAAAGATAATAAAAGATAAATAATCACCTGACAGTAAACTATTGTTGCTAGATGAATTGTATGCTTGCGTGCTTGGCAATGAATTACATGACAAGTGAAGACAAAGCCCCAAATACATGGGCAGTGAGTATATCGAGCCTTAGCTCGATGAATAGATGGTAACTCAGATGCTAAGTCCCAGAAATTGGGCGGTGAGTGCATTGAGTTTGGTCGAAAAGATGTATGGTATCAAAGATGTGGGAAAAGAGATTGAGTAACAACATTCTATTATCATGTGCCGATGTAGAATGTTGGTTACGCTAGACCCTGGATTGGGCCAATAATAATGTGAGCGTTCAAGGCAAGATGGCAAGATGGCAATACAAATGAGAATGATGGGTTATTACTTAGTTTTACTTATCATGTATTATATGTTTTCTTCGTAGATAAGGTGCATATAATTGCATGGTCATGGACAACTTGTCGACAAGGTGGTCCTCGAACGATATTCCAAGGCCTTGGAAACCGATTCATCATTGGAGGAACCTCGTGCTGAAGTATTAGCACAGTGCTGAAGTAGTAGCACGGTATGCGGGACCTTCAGTAGGGCTAGCTACCCGCACTGCAAGGGGCGCCGTTATACCTATAAGATGGTCCAAGATGGCATGTAGTCAGTGACCTTCATATAGATAGGTCCATTGCTAATAATGTCTTATGCAGGAAGAGTAAGTTATCACTCAAACACAAGAAAGGATGTCGGCTGTTGGTAAGAGTCACCTGAACGGTGATAATTATATTGAATCATGATATTATTCCTAACAATGTCTTGTGCAGGAAAGGTAAGTATTATAAATGTACATGGATGGCTATACGACCATGGGTAAGAATCACCAAAGGGTGATAACTGTATGCTTTAAATTATGTTGGCTATGAGATTTGCATGCTTTACTTCTTGTCGGCTATAACATGAAATTGACCCTAAGGCAACGAGAAAGACCGGTGTTAATAACATTTTATAACAAGATTACTTAGTGTTGTCTTCTTAGGTGAGTTGGGCCAGCACCGCTCGCCAGTATATTGATGATGTACTGACCAACGTTGTGGGCAATATTACAGGTGCTTGTGTATGGGGGAAATCGTTTGATCAGTGCTTGGCATCGATGATTCGGATGGGTGTGCAGAAGCTCTTCTTTCAAGATGATGTCTTCTGCTATACGGGACATAATGTATGGAACAGTGTAACTCAGTTGTACCAGTGAGATTGTAGCCAAATTGGCAAGTTCATTGTAAAGAAGTCGGCATATTCAGTTGTAACCTAAAGGGCAAGTGTATATATTCAATTGACTATTCAAGAGTCTTGTAATCAGTTGTAAACTCTGTATTCCGCTGCAAGTCTCGTAATCCATTATAATTATCAATAAAGAGATACATTTCTTCATATCTTGTGTGACTTTAATTTATCTGCTTGGTTTTGCTGCACTGTCGTTGTTTTCTGAGAAATACCAGGAACTGTAATGATTTTGCCTTGTATAAGTGCAATCTATACTTGTACGGCATCACGCCCAGTGGCTAGTTTTCGATCCTCCAGGATCGAGGCGTAACATAATGGTATCAGAGCACGGCTTTACGTCGTTGGATTCTTATTCGATTTATTTCAAATCAATGTTGCTACTAAGATGATTCAAAGCTGCTTCCGCGATGATTCAAAGGCTGCTTCCGCGATTACTCAAAGTTACTTCTACGGTGAATCAAAGTTGCTTCCGCGAATACTCAAAGTTGCGTCCATGATGAATCAAAGTTGCCTCTACGATGACTCAAAGTGCTTCCACGATTATTTAGTGTTGTTTTCAAATTATTTTAAGTTGCTCCCTTAACTGAAAATCCGTTGATCCTCATGACCGCTCACTGGGTGTTCCATACAATAAGTCTAAATATGTGGGCTATGATATGTGTGCTTTATTGAATTCCTAAAAGATACCGAAACGAATAACAATGATGCGATGCAATAATAAGTTGGTAATGTGTGCTTGATGCTTTAAGTGTGAGACTCATAGAAGTCGATTGTCATGTTGCAATCGGCAGTGGGTGATGGCATGGTATGTTGGAACATAAATCGTTCATGACTTCAGTGAATGTGAATCGACAGAATTTTGAGTTGGCTTATGTGTGTTGGCTTGGTTATGTTCCGATGCAAGAGAATTAGTTGGTATTTGTGGTCGACAGAGCCACAGCAGGATGGATAGTCCAGAATGGATGTTGGTTTGATGCGAAGAGAAATATTGTTTCTAGTATTGCTTGAGCTCTGAGTGGTATATGGCTTGACCCTCTTAGCGATAAGATGACCCTTGACGTGTTCATAATTTAGTGATTGCTTTACCTATAAGGTATTGGGTAGTATCGAATCGTAGCTGAGATTACGATTGATACATGACGGCTAGGTGTGTCCCTTAATTATTAAATTCGGATAACTCATTGCGAGATTTTGATGTGTTTGGATGAACCACCGCTAGACTCTGACGGTTAGCATTACGCTGGGTAATTGAGAATATAAAATGAATGCCTTGGTTGGGAATGGTATGAATTATAGATTCAGGCGATGACTTGAATCAGTTGGGAAAAAGGATTGTAGGCTCAGTAACGATGTTGGGGTGTTGCTATCGAAAGATTTTGGGAGAACAATGTGGACCGAATATAGAATGATGTTGGAATTGAGTAAATAAAATTGCATGTTGGATATCGACAAACTGATGGTGATGTTAGGCGCTTATCGGGATATTGCGAATAATATAGAAGATGCAGAGAGTTGCATCAACGACCGAAAAGTAGAGAATGGGCTTGAGGAATAGATGATCTTAGCAAGATGTGCAGTTGTGTTTGAGAGAATTTGACGTGTCCCGAATTAACAAGTTATGATCGTTGATTATTTTGAGGCATAGAGAATGAGTACTTGTCCCTTGATGCATGAAAGAGTAGATATTCATGATGAGATTTTGATGGCTGGTATACAATTAAGAATCGAGATGCAGCGATACATAATAGACCTTGTCGATGAATGATGTTGTCGCATGAATAACGAGTTTGGGTGGAATGGAAAATTGTTGGATTATGACTTAGCTAATGAGTTATGTCATATCCACTAAGATGACCGATATACGGATGTGAGATGATTGGTGCCATAGAGATTGGATCGGTGCATTAATAGTAAATTTTCTTATGGAATCACAAGGAAATGATGCAAAACGAATATTAATAGTTAACGTGGATTGCTAAGATATGACCGTGTTGGGTGCTAGTAAAAAATTCATAAAGGATGCTTTCGGAAGAAATACGATTATGTAGTTGCCTTATTTTGTTGGTTAAAAGAGTACGGACCGTATCGATGGCCTAAAAATATAGGAAATGAATATGTCGCAAAGAGACCCTAGAAAAGATGCTTAATAGTAGACTATTAAGGTAACTATATTGGATTATGACTCAGAATAGTTGACCCGATTGAATAGACAATTTGAGTACGATATGAGGATGCAAGTCGGATTGAGCAGATGCTATGTCTATGCAAGTGGAAATTAAAAGTTTGGATATTCAATTGAGAAATTTATATGATGGCTTCGGGATTGACCCTTAAGAATTGTCGGATAAATCTTATCGATTGTGGGTAAGTCTAGAATGACTTCGTTGGGTATGGCCCGAGTATGACTACGGATAGAAAGACTTAACCCTAGAATGTCAGTTGGTTGCCTAGAATGTCGGTTGGTTTCCTAGAATGTCGATTGGTTGCCTAGAGTGTCGGTTGCCTAAGTTTCAGATTGGTTGGCTATGTTATTTCAGATGTTCGAGTTTGGAAATAAGTTCATAAGAATGGGGTAGTGTCACATGTCCCTTAAGTTGGTCGAATCATAGATTGTCACTGAAATAAGATAGAGTTGTCCCTATGATAAGAATTGGTTGCCTCTAAGATCACAGATAGATATGTCCCTATAGCTATCTATCTCAGATGAGTTAGCTGAATGTCTGGTTTAGCTTAGATTAGAGGACCGTAGAGACTTGACTGAATGCTAAGTTGACTATTGGAAACCCGTAGGATGTCCCTATTGATGTTGCGTGGGTATAGTCGAAATGAGTAAGACGTGTCGGAAAGTAAACTTCGAAATGGAATGGAGATTGGTAAATTCGGTGTTATAATGTTGGATGGGATGACGGATCATGTTGGTTTCGAAAAACTTGGTTGCCTTTGTTGGAATGCCAAAAAATTGTTATAACTGGTTGGATTTGGTTGATTAATTTTGAGCTGCGTAAATTGATGGTAGTGCCTTGAGACAGTTGAAATAATTTCATTGATCGGATCATAATTGAGAATTAGTGTTCGACGAAATGGGATAGTGCATGTAGCCGAGACCGACGAGAGCGAATGTGAATAGAAATGACCCTCGGAATTAATGTTGTTGGAAATGAGAGTTTCTTATGCGAGACGATAATATGTTGGCTTGATCAATACGAGAAAATGTTTGAATACGTCAAAAACTTTTACCAGAGTGGAATGATGGTATGAATTGAAAGTTGAATCATGATCGAGAAATTTATGAATTGCAAATAAAGTGTATGGATGCGAACGATGATGAGTACAAGATTTGATCGATGAGAATTGGGGTATCGAAATGAAATGTGGCAATGAGATTTATCAACTTTGGTGTCAAGAATGACAACGAACTTGAAAGGAATATTTTGGATCGACTGTGGGAAATTTTCTCAAGTTGAAATTTATAACATTCATTGTGTTATTGGTTGGTTGGATAATTGAATAACAAGTTGGGAATATATGAGATGTTCAGAGCAATCACTGATGTTCAGAGATGAGTTATACCATAGCTTGTTCGTTTTCTCTATCACTGAACTTGGCTGAAGTGCATGTATTTCTGGGATGCCTAAAATATGTGTATGATTCCAACAAAGTAGTATGCTGAATTCAAACGAAGCCACGCGAAGGATTATCATGTGCTAAGGAAATTGCACGAGTGTTAGAGGAAGAACAAGATGGTAAACTATTTTGAATCAAATTGGAATGCTATGATGAGATGGTATATTACTTGAAATTAATCGAGATATTGCGAAGAAATGTTAGATGGTACAAGTTGATCGTTGAGAAGTTTCATAAAAGTCGGTTAAAGTTTTGGGGATGAGTTTTGTTTTAAGTTTGAGGATGAAACTTTTTCTGAGTGGTATATATTGTAGTGTCCCGACCTGCAAGATGCCTTATGATGGATGGTTGGTTCGATGAAGTCTTGTTGGACTTGGGAATATACGAAGGATCGCTTGGAAGGCTATGCGAACGTGGCAGAAATCATCATATGAATGTGAGTAGTGTTGAACCCTTCGAAGATCCTTTAACTTCACGCTTAATAAAAAGGATAGTATGTTATGTTGATCGTTGAATCGCTGAATAACACCTTGCTTGAAAGTCGGAAAGATAATAAAAGATAAATAATCACCTGACAGTAAACTGTTGTTGCTAGATGAATTGTATGCTTGCGTGCTTGGCAATGAATTACATGACAGGTGAAGACAAAGCCCCAAATACTTGGGCAGTGAGTATATCGAGCCTTAGCTCGTGTAGAAGCATAAATAAATTTCATAGACCAAGTCAAAGAAGTTGAGAACTTTACGCAAGTCAAACTAAGTCAGATTCAAACTTTACGCAGAGATCAAACGGAGTCTAACTCTACGCGAGAGCCATCCTCAAACCTTTACGCGGGAGACAGGCTGTCCATATCGCATTTAATGCACGTGATACTGTTCTGACAGAATGATTTTCTGACAGCACATTGCACAGAAGTCGAGAAGATTTTTTTACACCAAACCCAACACTTGTCGTTTAGCGTGCAGATGGGCTACTTTACGCTCAAGAGACTGCTTCTTTTACGCATGAAAGCTATTCGAGTTTTTACGCTCAAGGCTTTCATGTGCGTAGAGTTTATTTGAGCTAATTATACGCTCAAGGCTACTTTCAGCCACTTTACGCAGGAAGTCTATTTTGGGTTATTTTACGTCCAGTCTACTACTTTACGCAGGAAGTCTATTTTGGGTTATTTTTACGCCCAATCTTTTCTGGCTATGTGAAAACGTGGTCTGCATACGTGGCTTTCATGCCACACTTATTGAGGAACGTGTGTACGTGCTCTCCCCATATTGTTGAAGTTGTGGGACACGTGTCACCATGCGTAGAGATCAAAACTCTACATGGGACACGTGTCATCACGCGTAAAGATTGATTTTCAATCGTGGGTGGCAGTTATTTGTGTAGAGACCCAATTTTGTTGCTTTTTATGCACAGAGGGTCTAGTCTATAAATAGACTTATTTTTAACAAAAGAAAACATCAAGAGAGACAGAGAAGGAGATTCTGAGAAAACTCATACTTTCAGAGTGATATTTCCCAGAAGTATTTTTTCAACTTTTTCTCAAGAACAGGGTGAAGCAAAGCAGGAAAGCATTCGACTGTGCCATCAGTGCCATTGTGTCGATACCTTTCTGGTGACTTAGTTCTTCCGATTGTTTATCTTCTTCAAGCAGTTCTCTTCATCATCATCGTGTGGTCCAAGGAACAAAGTGATCGCTCTCAGATCAGACTTCCATAGCAATACTTTCCAGAAACAATTTGTACTATTGTACTTTTTCTTGTTTTCTTTCAAAAGCCAATTTTAGGCATTTTGTTAAGTGAAACAAAATAGCGACTCTGCTGGGGACGACTTTCTCCTCCGACGAGAAAGCAATTGCTCAATATGATGATGTGTCGGTCGAATCGACAAAGAAGACTCTGGTTGTTCAATTCGACCAGACTGCTTACGAAGAAATGCTCTGAACTGGGGGCAGTACTCGCTGCTCCAATGTTCAAAAATTATGAAAGGTGCGAAAATTTTGGATTCCTAAGTCCAAAGCATCCTCTGATCTCCCTGCTATCTCTGAAGGCAAGGGAATTCTTCCCATTCCTGTTATTGGGGCTCCCGTATGTGACGAGGCAGTCCCTACTTCAGTATTGCTCCCCGGGCTTAAAAATCAGTCTTTCGTCTGTGACGTGGTAGACAACGAAGTCTTACGCTCTGTGCATAAAAATCAGTCTCCCGTTTGTGACATGGTAGACACTCAAGTCTTGCGCTCTACGCGTAAGGGTAAATCTCCCGTCTTTGACGTGGCAGATGTTCCTGTTTTGTTCTCTACGCGTAAAGGTAAATCTTCTGTCGGTGTCATGGTAGATAAAGTTCACAATGATGCTTTTGTATCTAAAGTGAATTTGCCTACACGTATGTAGCATAAAAACAAGAATTCTATTGTTGGTAAAACTTCAGTTTTTCAACAACAACCTTCTTACACTGCTTTACGCAAAGTATCAAACCTTCAGATTACACGTAATGTTGATGGAGTTCTATGTGCACAAAAATCTTAGGATTTACGCACGCAACTTCAGGCACATAAAAATATACAGTTTGGTTCTGCTAATGCATCCAGTAATCTTCTATATACACAAGGGACTAAACGTTTTTCTGTCCCAAATATAATAAAGAAGACGACTCCTTCCACTCCTGCTGATTTACGCGAGTTACTTGCACAAAAGCATAAAAATAGAAAATCTCCCGTGATACTCCCCCAAGAAAATTATCATTGTGAGTGTCACCAGATTGTAATCAAATGTTACTGTTCGGCTTCTAAACGGTCATTTTTTGACCGATTAAGCTACAATATGCCTCAGCAACAAATTGATGACCAAGAACATGAGTTGTCCTATGCATCAGTCAATATGGCATCTCATATCAATAGAGGACGACGTCCAAGACGTAATTCATCCTGGACTCCTAGCCAACAACAGTTCAACCGACTTTTTGACACTTTTGAAGGGGTATATCAGCATACTCGGTCAAGAAGTCAAAGACCGTTGCAATCTTCAGATTCAGAAGCTGGGGGTACCCAGTTTTTGGAGTCAGAAACTGATAGCGTTGATCCATACCTCTACACCAATCCCTCTGTATGTTCAAAGGAGGTTGAATCTTATGTTATCGGAGAAGAACCAGAGACGTCTACTTCTAATACAGAGCAACGTCTCTCAGCAGTGGAACAATCACTGAAGGACATGCTTGCTATGATACAAAATATGTATCAAATAATAATGACTCAGTAAACTGTTCAGCCGGCAGTGGTAACACCGGTGCAAGTAGCAGCGCAAACTCAAGATAGTCAAGGGGTTGACATACCTTTGAATAATCTTAGTCTATAGCCTGCTATCAATCAAAACTCTGCATTTTCTGATCCTTTCATTCCAGAAGATGTACCACCTCCAGTGGGGGTTACGGTACATCCAGCCACTATTCAGTCAAATGTGCTTCCTCAAACTAGTGAAGCTATTCAAGCAGTGCGTGAGTTAAAAGCACAGTTTGAGGTTCTTAAGCACAAAGATCAGCTCCAGAGGTTAGGGATCAAGCAACCTTATCCTCCCCATTGGAATGATGTGCCTTTTCCTCCAAAATTCAAACCACAGTCTATGGTGTTATTTGATGGAAAGGCTTCTCCAAGTCAATATGTCAATTATTTTGATATTATGACTGTGCATCTGCAAAAGAATGATGCTCTTCTTACCCGAGTCTTTATAGGGTGTTTGACGGGTTCAGCATACGATTGGTATCGCAGTCTACCCGACAATTGTATATCGTCTTTTGACGAGTTTAAAGCAATGTTTCTCTCCCGTTTCTATGAAGGAGGCATGGACATGAATATGTCCTCCTTAATAGAGATTAAACAGAAAGAGAAAGAGGATACTCGGACGTTTATTGAACGTTTTCGACAGGCTACTTTGAAGATGCCTCATGGTATGCCAGATTCAGCATTGATTGATACATGCAAAATGAATCTGCGACCAACTATTGCTGTCTTTATAAGCTCTCAATTCACAGATTGGGCCTCATTCATTATAGCAGCAGTTTCAGCCGAGACCAATGGTAGATTGGCTCGTGAACATGGGATGATCTTTGCCTCAGAAGATAAAGGAAAGAAAACCTCTTCAGGTAATAATTTCGGCAATCGCAATGGGAAAGGGAAGAAAACCCTATTGGTTAATCTTTCAAAACCCAAAACGATGCCAAATAATTCGGAGTCTTCCAAACCAAAAGAAGAGTACTCTTTTCATGACAGTGATATCCCAGGGATATTCCAATGTCTCGTCAAGAGTGGTAAACTTCATATTCCAAAGCCAAAACGACCTAATGAGGTGAATCTAACTGACAATCCTAAGTATTGTATCTATCATAGATACATAAATCATCCTACCAAGGCTGGTTATGTTTTAAAGAAAAAAATCCAAGAGTTGATAAATGCTAATGCCATCGCTTTAACCAATGATGAGCATACAGTCACAACTAATATGATTTCTCTTCAATTTGGAGGTTTTCCTCCACAACAAGTTCCAGATGGAATTGTCCCAATTCCAAAGGCGACAATGAAGATTGTGAATCTTCCGCCAGCTAGAGAGCAAAGTGAAGGATTATTGCCTCTCACATTAAAAAATGGTGAAATCATGTGGGTACACCCTGACTTAGTACCTGAAATGGAAGATGAAAGTAAAACTTCAAAATCCAAGAAAGGTCGAAAAGTCAAAACCTGCAATATGATTTCTCATGTTGTTACTCCAGATTATGATGATTTGGATCATCTTTGGGACGACATTCCTTTGGAGGATAGACTAAGGGGTCTAAATATATGCCCTCCAAGTTTGGCTCCTCCTACCAAACTCAAACTTACTCATCGGCAATGGTTAGCAATGAATAGTGTCCCTTTATACAGGGCACAACAAGTTTTTGCTGCTTATGAGAAAGCTCCTATAGGGATTTTTCCTCTTATCTCAAAAGCCCCTACTCCTGTGGCTACAGAGGTCTCTATTCCTTCTTCCTCTGTTGAGAGTCCGCTACCCACTCATATGTATAGTCAACAATCAGTCCATCTCATGAAAAAGATGGTCTATGACTTTCAAAAGGCAGAAGGCTTAAACTATGATAAAGGAATGCGAATTTTTTTACAAATTCAAGGTCAAAAATCTACCATTGGATTGGGATTTGAGGTTCGTCATAAAAATCCTCACAAGAAGAAGACTAAGGGAAAGAAGACTAAAACCTGTAATATGGTACTTTATTCCCCTGAGTCTGAAGAAAAAACTTTTGCTGGTACAAGATCTGGAAAAGAGTACCACAAAGATTATGAAGGAACTCCCAAAGAAGCAGATAATGTCACTGAAACAAACTCAGTTATCTTCTATTCCTACTGAGACAAGACCTTCTAAACCATCAGCGGTTGAAAAAGGAAAACAGAAAGCAGTACGCTTTGACGTCCCATTGAAATATGCTTCAAATCAAGGGGTAGTGATGAAATGCTACAAGTTTGATATTCTAGCCCAATTTACCAGTATCGTGTCCACAATGTTATAGTGTGATGGAATCGATTCCTAACATTACCTTCACACAAGAAGATATGTAGTTGAAGCATAATAGACACGACAGGCCTCTGTGTTACACAGGGTATATTGACTCTGCTGAAATTGATAGGATTTACATTTATCCTGGGTCTTCTATTAGCATTATTCTTCAGAGTATGCTACGACCCTTGAGAATTCCTACTAGTGACTTGACTTACACTAGTACAACAATAGTTAGTTTCAACTCTAGAAAGAGTAAACCATTGGGGAAGATTCGTCTGAAGATTCAAATAGGTGATCTTCGAACTATGGCGACCTTTTATGTTATCAACTCAGATGTATCTTACAACATTCTTCTTGGAAGACCATGGATACATAAGCATAACATTGTGCCTACAACTCTCCACCAATGCTTCAAGTATGTGGATTCTCAAGGGATTGTGAAGACTGAATTTGCAAATATCAATCCTTTTAAGGGTGTTGAAGCCTATTTCTCTGATTCAATACTCTACAAACATGAGCATGTGAAAGAAATATCTGATATGGCTGAAGATCGGTCGCCTGCAGAAGATCAATCTGTCTTAGAAGATCCTCCAGAAGATCAACCTTTGAAGATTAAAGTCAAAGGTCGAATCCAACCCCAATCTGTCAATGACGAACCTTTGATGATTAAGGTTAAAGGAAGAACTCGAGCTTCGTCTGAGGAATCTGTGAGAATTCCAGTCAAGAGCCAAGTTTAACCTCTCATGATCAAGGTCAAGGGACGTACTTCTCGTACAAATGATCCAGAACCACTGATTATTAACCTTGGCAAGTCTACGCTGAAAATGGATGATGATCCGTTAATGATCAATCCAAAGTGTAGTAGTTAGTTTGTAAATGATGTAAATATTGATCATTCTGTACTTTCTTATATTAATGAAGATTTCCTTTTGGAGTATATGGCTATCAAATTTATTGAAAGAATGACTTTTCTGCTGATAATCAAATTCATCAACATAAAAATGACATAAATACAGCGGAAACCTTATATATTAATCATAAGAAAAAAAAATTTCCTCCTCATGTCGATGTTGGACCCTATGCTCAAAGGTTCCTAACATCTTCCCCTTATCTTCTACCTGTAGCCTCATCATCACAAGCTTGTGTAACTTATAGACGTCACGAAAAATCTTATTTTGTGATCCCGTCTAATAAGAAAAACAAGCGCCAAATTATGTTTGGCTTGGCTAGAAATATCTCTGTTACTCAGACAGATGATCTCATAGAGAAAGATAAAGAAAAAAATTAGAATTGACAAATATAGTCAACAATCTCTTAAGATTATCCAGAATATGGGATATGATTTGAAAACTATGCTAGGTCTCAATCAAGGCAAAGGTAGACGGTTACCATTATGTGGTGATCTATTTTACCAGAAAACTCGTCATGGGTTGGGATACGATCCATCCCACATGTTTAATGAAGATATACAAGAAGAATATTCTTCCAGTTCTTTACAATCCTCAGATTCTGAAGAAACCCAGTTCATTGAATCTGATACATAACATATGTTTAATGAAGATATGGAAGACAAATTTTCTTCCAGTTCTTTACAATCCTCATATTCTGAAGGAAACCAATATGTTGAATCTGAGTGTGTCTTTTCAGTCAACATGGTTCAAACTGATGGAAAATCTAAACTATTTGAAAATGACCCTTGGGCACAACAAATGGATACTCAATGGGAGCTTCATTTTGAACAGCGACAGCCACCTAGAGAAGATGAAATTGTCCAGATTGACGTTGGAGACAGAACTACGTCCAAGACGATATTCATCAGCAAAAACCTTTCTGAAGATGAAAAGGAAGAGTTGATAAAGCTGATTAAAGAATATATTGATATCTTTGCATGGAGTTATGAGGATATGCCGGGTCTAGATCCTAAAGTAGCTACTCATAAACTCAATATTCTTTCTAATGCCAAACCTGTAAAACAACAGCAGCGGCATTTTCGACCAGATATGATGGATGCAATTGAAGTAGATGTCAAAAAGCTGATCACATGTGGCTTTGTTCGTGAAGAACAACACCCAGACTGGGTTGCCAATATTGTACCTGTCATGAAAAAGAATGGAAAAGTTTGAGTTTGCATAGATTTTCGAGATCTTAATGCAGCTTGTCCAAAAGACGAATTTCCACTTCCGATTACCGATGTCATGATAGACAATACATGTGGTTTTGAACGCATGCCTTTCATGGACGGATTTTCAGGATACAACCAGATTAAGATGCATCCAGAAGATGAAAAGCATACCACTTTTCGTACACCCCTTGGAGTTTAACTGCTATACGGTTATGCCGTTTGGTCTGAAAAATGCCGGTGCTACGTATCAACGAGCCATGAGCAATATCTTTCAAGAACATCTACGGAAAATAGCTGAATGTTATGTGGATGATATTGCTGTCAAAAGTCGATTAAAAGATGATCACATTCAAGACTTGAAGACAGTATTTGAGTTGATGCGTCAACATCAACTGAAGATGAATCCCACTAAGTCTTTCTTAGGGGTTTCTAGTGGCAAATTTTTAGGATTTGTCATCACTTCTCAAGGTATCCATGTTGATCCTGATAAAATCAAAACAATTCTTAAAATGCATCCTCCACGTAATCTGGAAGAACTCCGTGGCTTCCAAGGTCGCATAGCTTATATCAGGAGATTTATATCCAATCTTTCTGGGAGATGTCAACCTTTCTCTCGTCTATTAAAGAAAGGTGTATCATTTGTTTGGGATGAAGCATGTCAAAAAACCTTCAATGACATCAAGCAATACCTTACAAATTCACCTGTTCTGGTACCTCCAGTAGTAGGAAGACCATTTTTGCTATATGTTCGAGCCTTAGATCATTCTCTTGGTGCTCTTCTTGTACAGAAAAGTGATAAGGGTCATGAACAGGCAATTTATTATCTTAGTCGAATGATGGTTGGAGCTAAACACATGTATACTCCTGTGGAGAAAGAATGTATGGCCTTGGTTTTTGCTGTTCAAAAGATACGACATTACGTGTCAGGACAAACTATTCATGTCATATCCAGAATAAATCCTATTCGGGTATTGATGAGAAAGCCGAGTATTCTTAACTCCAGGTTAGCCACCTGGGCAATATTGCTTACTCCTTATGATATGGTCTATGTACCTCGAAAATCAGTGAAGGGTGAAGCATTAGCTAATTTCTTAGCAGTTCACCCTATACCTGAAACCTCTAAGCTATATGAGGACATTCCAGATGAAGTCATGGATTACAACATGACTTTAAGGGATGACATTTGGCAACTATACTTTGATGGAGCATCGCAGGTTGGACCTAAAGGCAATATTGTCTCCGGAGTAGGCATCGTCTTGGTCTCTCCTGATAAAATGGTCATATACCGTACTTATTCTCTTAATGAACCATGTTCCAATAATATGGCAGAATATAATGCTCTGCTAATTGGTCTTCAAGTAGCAAAACAATTAGACATTGAGTTCCTGGAAGCTTATGGAGATTCTCAACTGATTGTTAATCAGGTCAGAGGGACATATGAAGTCAGAAATCCTGACCTCATTCCCTGTCATCAAGTGGTAATCGAATTGGTCCTTTCATTCAAAGAGTTCTTCATTGAATTCGTACCACGTTCTCAAAACTTGAAAGCTGATGCTCTTGCTAGTTTAGCTGCAGACTTAGTTGTTCCAATTAGAAGATAAAATACCATTACTTTGTTGGATAGAGATCTATTCTGTGTCAAGAATAATTTACATATCGAACAGAGTTATACTACAGAATCAAGTTCGCAGCAAAGGGATTAGAGAAGTCCATTTATTGATTATGCGGTTCATGAAATTTTACCTGAAGATCCAAAAGAAGCTGCATCAATCAAAAGACGATCATTTCGATTCTACTATGATTCTTCTTTGCATATGTTATATCGTCATTCTTATGACAGACTTTTGCTGCGTTGTCTCTCTGAGAGTGAGGCTAAGAAAACACTCCGTGAAGCTCATGATGGTGTCTGCGGTGCTCATCAACCGGGTCCGAAACTACAAGACCGTATTCGAAGAATGGGTTATTATTAGCCTTCTATGATTGCAGATGTTGTGGATTATGCCAGACGGTGTAAAGCATGCTAGATTCATGCTGACTTTATTCACCAACCCTCTGAATTCTTACATCCTACAACAGCTTCTTGGCCTTTCGAAGCTTGGGGCATGGATATCATTGGTCCAATTAATCCTCCTTCTGTCAAGGGACATCGATTTATCTTGGCTATAACCGATTACTTTTCTAACCGGGCGAAAGCAGTTCCTCTTGTGGAAGTAAAAACGTCTAATGTGGTTAGCTTCATCAAACATCATGTTATTTATCGTTTCGGAGTTCCCCGAAGGATAATCCATAATAATGGACCACAATTTGCCAGTCAGGTATTTTATCAATTTTGCGATAAGAATCGAATCCAGAACATAGCTTCTACGGCTTATAATCCAGCTGCTAATGGTTTAGCGGAAGCTTTCAACAAAACTATTATTAAACTTCTCAAAAAGTTTGTCTCTTCTAATAAACGTGATTGGAATGAGAAACTTGGAGAATATTTATGGGCTTATTGAATAACAGTCCGAACTCCTACTGGTTTTACGCCATTCTCACTGGTTTACGGATGTGAGGTTGTTCTTCCATTGGAAATCCAGATCCCGTCTCTTAGAATAGCCATTACTAATGATCTAACCTCAGAGAATAATGATCGCTTACGACTCCAAGAACTTGAAGGATTGGACGAGAAGCGTCTTCAAGCACAACAGCACATCGAGTTATATCAAGCTCGCATATCTCGAGCTTTCAATCGTAAAGTTAAAGAGAGGGTATTCAAAGTCGGTGAGCTAGTTCTAGCTGTCCGAAGACCGATGGTGATGACTCATAAAAGCAAAGAGAAATTCTAAGCAAAATGGGAAGGTCCTTACGTAGTCGAGACAGTATTCTCCAATGGTGCCTATAGGTTGTCTAAACATAATGGAGATTTGATCATGATGCCAATTAATGGCAAATTCTTGAAGAAATATTATGTCTAAATTTCTTCTTTATTTCCCAGCTACCAAGGTTTGGTTAAGCTGATTATTTATTCTCCTAAAAGAGAATTTTTGATCTTTTGTCTTATCAGCTGATTTAAAAAAAAGATTTATTATTTATCATGTTCTCATGACCTCTGAATAAATATTAAGTCTACTTCTTTTCTTATCTATCATGTCCATATGGCCTTTGAATAGATATTAATCTATTTTTCTTTGAGTTGTTACGATCTGTCACGTTCATATTACCTCTGTAGTATTGTCTACTCTAAAAAGAAAACAAGATTCATTATCTATCATGTCCACATTACCTCTGGATAGATATAATTTACTTTGTCGAGTTTAGAAGACTTATCATGTTCATATTACCTCTGATAAGTGTTTTCTATCTCATACCTATTATTTAAATTTAAAATAAATGATAGGGTCATAAAATAAATATTTCATTCACTTCTAGAAATATTACAGAATAGAAAAGACAGAAGAATACAAAATTCTTTATTGATGATATAAAAAGAAGAATACAAAAATTCTTTATTTTCTAAGGTGGAGCAGATACATCTTCAAGTAGTTTCTGCAGCTCTGCCAAGCGTCTTTCACGAGAAATCAATACATTTGTAGTTGCTATGGTGCGACGAGCTTCTGGAGTACAAAGATGAGAGAGTTCGACGAAAGTAGCTATCATTTTATCCTTGGCATCATCAAGGGCTTTGATGGTAGCTTCAGAACTAAAGACTTTCTCCTTCAATATTGAGCTCTGCGCCAGATGTTTGTCTCGAGCTGCAGTCATCTGCTCTCTCTCCGCCTTCAAGCGAGCCAATTCTGCCTCAACTTCACGAATTCTATCATTCTGTTGATGAATTCTCATATTTGAAGTTTTATAGGCTTCTCTCTGTGTCTCCAGCAGGGGTTTAATTTCATTTAATAAAGCTTTCTCCCTGGCAACTTTGTTGCTGTAGTCCTGGAGAGATTCATTGAAAATAGTCTCCCTAGTAATGTATTCAGCTGATAAAGCATCATACTCGGTCTGGATGAGACTTTCAAGAGTTTCACTTGACAGCCTTAGATATTCTTTAATAGGTTGTTCAAGTCCTTCCACCACCTTTTCCAAAGCTGCGGCTCTCTCAGCGTCATTGAATATAGCAACATTCCTGATCGTGAGAGCAATTGTAGCCTTCAAGCTTTCATAATTTAGGCCCTTCTTTAGGACTATCTTGATCAAGGCTGCCAAGGTTTTGTAGAAAGTTTCAGTATGAATCTCAACTAAAAGATTCATTTCTGTATTAGAGCTCAGCGTGGCAGCAAGGTCTACCAAATCCCTCTTCTGAAGACTAGGAGTAGATATTGTCGTTGCCTTGGTAGCAAGTTGAGTTAAAGCCATTGTTGATGTTGCTACCATGGCTGATTGATCCCCAGAAGCTTTAGAGACGATATCTTTAGCATGTGTATGAATTATTTCTTCAGCCGTTTCTGGAGCTGAAACTACTTGAGTTTCGGTGGCGGTGATTGTTGTGGGAGGAATGGTGACAACTGATGATTCAGGTTCGGACATTGTCGTCTCAAAAACTTGTACCGGATCAATAGCAACAACTGAGGATGTTATTACTACATCTTCAACTTCAGTTGATGGGTTGATAATATCTTCATCACCTTCGTGGGTTGCAGGCTCTTCAAGTTTTGGGAGGATTTCATTTGCAGTTGGTTCTTCTGCAACTATTTCTTCATCTGCAGCTGGCTCTTCTGCAGCTAATTCTTCTTCTCTGTCTTCAGCAAGAGAAGACAATTCTTGTTGAGCCTCTACTGCAGGCTCTTTTTGTACCTCCGTAGATGGGGAACATTCTTCTTGAGCAGTATCTTCTTCTGAAGAAGAACTCTCTCCTTCAGACTCTGTTTCTTCTTCATGGATAGTCTCTTGAGGAGGAGGAGGAGCAACAAACTTTGCTGCAGTGATAACACCTACAAAAATTAAGCAAAATAAGTTAATATACAAAATCATAATACATAATTTTGTATAGATTTTATGTAATTTATATTTACCTGGAGTAGGTACAGGACGTGCCAAGAGTTCGTCATAATCTTGGTCCCAGTCATCATCTTCTAAATCAAGAGCCGGTTCATCCGAGGGGATGGGCTCCGGATCATTAGTACGAGTTATGGCGGTGTCCTCAATAGCTTGCACCTTCTGTGGAGAAGTCAGATGTGCAGAGGTGCTGAGACGTCCAGGAGATAGGAGCCCCATAATTTCTGTTGCTGCTGCTGATTGCGATGCTGAAGACCCTTCTCCAGGATGAGCTGAAGAAGATGCAATGTTCTGAGGCTCCTCAACTGGAATCTCTCTGTCCGAAGTAGCAGTCCTCTGCCTGGAAGGCCCTTTAACAGTGACCTTTTTCTTCTTCTCTTTAGGAGCAACCGCTGTGTCGGATTTACGCTTCTTAGAGGTAGAGATTTTGATGGGCCCTGCTGGTACCTCTCCAACTCCCGTAGGGATCGTCGCCAGATATTCATCTGAAACAGCAACATCATCAGGTACGTCTGAAGGTACCATGACTGGTTCTTCGACATTTCCTTCCTTGACCCCTCGAAGACTCCCCTTCATGTTGTAGTCAGTTACGAAGGAACGGATGGATGCATAGAAGCGAGCATACGAATGCAGCATTCATAGCTCAGTGGTACTGGTGGCAGTTGGCACACGGAATTAATACCGGTACATCCAGCACTGAAATACCTCTGTGCCTTTGTACATCAACTAACTTCCCATAATGGTTGAAGGAGGTGGAGGGATTACCAACGTGAAGTTGGTCATACCCGAATTGACGAGCGAACCGACTGGACAGGTAAGGTTCGAAGGCGCAGTCATCATCAGTTCTATACATCAGATGTGATGGTCTGATGCATATTAGCCAATTAAAGATAGGCCCAGGGAGCCCTGTCCTCTTTTCACCTACATCTTCAAATTGTACACCGAAGCAGTCAGCTGGAATTGACGGTCGTGTGTAGAAGAAGTTCCACCCATAAGAATAGTTTAATGCTGCCCGGGTATCTGTCACTGAAGTTGCAACCCACGAGGCTTTATAGAACTTCTGGAGGAACACCTCCGCTTGATCTTCAGGGCCTGGTGGCAATAAGCTGCAGTTGTGATGCAGCAACCAGCCCATTAGATAGGTGTAGGGCATCTCCACCCGGGGGAAGTCTTTACGGTAAGGAGCATTATTAATTAACTCCTCACCAAATGTTCGCAGACCGGCATTTATCCTACATACTATTGCTGGTAATAGGCTGAGTCTGTCTTTAAACACCAAACGTACTGCTGGCCATAGCATATTCCGATGAATTCTATCAAGCGTACCAGTTCCTGGTACGACCCATCTTCGCAGCCACAGGGAAAGAAAGCCCGCCAGCAAGGCTTCCTTTGAGATCTTCTGACTACCATGCTTCAGATAGCTCAAAGTTTCAGTCCCCGCAGGGATGTTTCCAGTCTTGGTGGTCAGATACTGGTCCGAAGACTTATGTGTGATCATCCAACCATGGATCAAATCTGAAGGAATTAGTGAACAAGAGTTGATGGTTTGAGCCTTGTTATCTTAGAATCTCTCCTTGTCGTTCTTAGATATCCTATTCTCGTGGTAGAATAAGTAAGTTGTCCATTTATTTGTATATGCCAAATGTGACCCACTTTCATACATAGTGGTGCAAATCAGATAATGGCACATTAATTCTTGATATACTTTGACTAGATCAGTATTTTTCTCGCTGATCTCTGCTAGTTCCTGGTTGGAAGGAACGTATTCTTCATATGGAGCTCCCCCCAGTGGCAGCTTAGAGATGAATTGCATCTCATGTAGTGCAAAACCCATTTCTCCTATTGGGGTTGCAAAAGTCCCTGTTGAGCTGATGTACAACTCCATCAAAGCTAAGAACAGGTTATTGTTCATTGGTATGCCCTGACTGGTAAAGGCCACTGCTTCAAACAACCCAATTGCTCACAGTTCTGTTTCAAAGTGATTCATAGCCCAGGTACTGAGTTGAATCTAGTTCTTATTATGTGGGGTCATCCACCCTGGAAGCCTAGGGTTAACCGGAGGATATAGTACTGAGGTGTTCATAAGCTTGTTTATGAATATCGGTATCTGCACTGGTTGGATCAGAGCTGAATCTTCGCTTGGTGTAAATCCAGGCAGTAAACCGAAGAAAGGGACAACACCACCACTGGGAGCACTGGTATGATAGCCCATTTAATGGGACTCATCTCTCTTGAATATGATTTTTCCTGGTCTACCATGACTGTTGGGAGTCAGGTTCCAGATCATATGTCTTGTGTGGGTAGCATGAATGAACGAAGACAGGGGATAATCCCTTGACATTGACGGAAGATACATCGCTCTCTCCCCAAATCTAAATACCCAGGATTCATTCTTGGGATTTGTCTGAGATTTGAAGTCAATGGCATCTCCAAACATGAAGGCAGGCTTCAAAAATTGTTGTCCATCCATCGATGTCAGCAGCTCTCCATTTATCAAAGTCAGCAGCATCCTGTCTCCCTGGACAGCTATCAGTTGTTGTCTCTCTTTAGGATACTGTTTGTCTGATTGTGGGAACTCGACATGAGACAGATTCTCCAAATAGTTGGAACCCAAGATACCAGTTGGGGAACCAAAGATCTCAGAGAGGGGATGAATCTGTAAGTCCACTGTAAAAAGAAGATCAACAAAAAATCAAAGTTAGTAGAATTCAGAATTGATCTTTTCTATGCAAATACTTCTACTTAAGTAAATAATTGTGCGTAAAGATCTTGAAATTTTTCTTTGTTTCAAAAAGATTGGAAAAATCCTAAGTTGGTCCATCTCTATGCAAGAGCTATTTTACGCAAGTGATAATTTGTGCGTAAAGGTGTCTGACTAAATGTTTTACGCGTCCTTTTCTCTGTTCAAAAGCGTAAAAGTTGTACTCATGAAAACATATGTTCTTTTATGCTGACACGTATGAACGTGGGTGACTTGCGTATTTTTAACTTTACACTGGTATGTATAAATGTGAGCGTATTTTTATGCTTAAACATTTTACGCAGGCACGTATTGACGTGAGCATATTTTGTTGTTTACATTTTTACGCTGGCACGTATTGTCGTGAGCGTATTTTATGCTTAAACATTTTTATGCGGGCATGTATAGACGTGAGCGTATTTTGTTTCTATTTTTACGCTAACACGTATAGACGTGGGCGTATTTTGTTCTTTACGCTGGCACGTATAAACGTGGGCGTATTTGGTAATTTTTATTCTACGCTGACACGTATGAACGTGGGCGTGAAGTTTAGGGTTCAGTCCTTCTTCTTCTCCGACGAATCCATGGGCAAATTAGATAGTGTTCTACCTATCATGGCCGGAGCCACAGCGGGGTTGGTCCTTCGGGTTGCCGTTGATGATGCGATGGCAGTCTCTGTACGCTCACTCCTTGACGAAGCAGCATCGGGGTTCTTGCCCTTGGTGCCGGCGGCGGTCTTGCTCTTGGGGGCCATTAATTTGAATTGAGATTTCGAAGAAAGAGAATAAAGAAGTTAGAGATTGCAAAGGACGAGTAAAGTTCTCTCTCTACTCGTAAAGCTCTATTTATAGAAAATTTTGAAAACGGTTCAAATTCCCGAAATTTACGTTGACTGTTGGATATGCCGAATATTACGCTTCTAAGCTGACTGTTGGGTATCCCGAACTTTACGCGGACTGTCGGATATCCCAGATTTTTATGCTTCTGTTCAAAGTATTTCAAATCTTAGAAAAAATTTGAAAACTTTGAAGGGGGTCTTGTAGAAGCATAAATAAATTTCATAGACCAACTCAACAAAGTTGAGAACTTTACGCAAGTCAAACTGAGTCAGATTCAAACTTTATGCAGATATCAAACAGAGTCTAACTCTATGCGAACTACTTTACGCGAGAGCCATCCTCAAACCTTTACGCGGGAGACAGGCTGTCCACATAGCATTTAATGCACGTGATACTATTCTGACAGAATGATTTTCTGACAGCATATTGCACAGAACCCGAGAAGATTTTTTTACACCAAACCCAACACTTGTCGTTTAGCGTGCATATGGGCTATTTTACGCTCAAGAGACTGCTTCTTTTATGCATGAAAGCTATTCGAGTTTTTACACTCAAGGCTTTCGGGTGCGTAGAGTTTATTTGAGCTAATTATACGCTCAAGGCTACTTTTCAGCCACTTTACGCAGGAAGTCTATTTTGGGTTATTTTACGCCAAGTCTGCTACTTTACGCAGGAAGTCTATTTTGGGTTATTTTTACGCCCAATCTTTTCTGGCTATGTGAAAACGTGGTCTGCATACGTGGCTTTCATGCTACACTTATCGAGGAACGTGTGTACGTGCTCTCCCCATATTATTGAAGTTGTGGAACACGTGTCACCATGCGTAGAGATCAAAACTCCACATGGGACACGTGTCATCACGCGTAAAAGTTGATTTTCAATCGTGGGTGGCAGTTATTTGTGTAGAGACCCAATTTTGTTGCTTTTTATGCACAGAGGGTCTAGTCTATAAATAGACTTATTTTTAACAAAAGAAAACATCAAGAGAGACAGAGAAGGAGATTCTGAAAAAACTCATACTTTCATTGTGATATTTCCCAGAAGCATTTCTTCAACTTTTTCTCAAGAACAGGGTGAAGCAAAGCAGGAAAGCATTCAACTGTGCCATCAGTGCCATTGTGTCGATACCTTTCTGGTGACTTAGTTCTTCCGATTGTTCATCTTCTTCAAGCAGTTCTCTTCATCATCATCGTGTGGTCCAAGGAACAAAGTGATCGCTCTCATATCAGACTTCCATAGCAATACTTTCCAGAAATAATTTGTACTATTGTACTTTTTTTATTTTCTTTCAAAAGCCAATTTTAGGCATTTTGTTAAGTGAAACAGCTCGATGAATAGATGGTAACTCAGATGCTAACTCCCAGGAATTGGGCGGTGAGTACATTGAGTTTGGTCGAAAAGATGTATAGTATCAAAGATATTAGAAAAGAGATTGAGTAACAACATTCTATTATCATGTGCCGATGTAGAATGTTGGTTACGCTAAGACCCTGGATTGGGCCGATGATAATATGAGCGTTGGCTCAAGGCAAGATGGCAAGATGGCAATACAAATGAGAATGATGTGTTATTACTTAGTTTTACTTATCATGCATTATATGTTTTCTTCTTAGATAAGTTGCATATAATTGCATGGTCATGGACAACTTGTCGACAAGGTGGTTCCTCAAACGGTATTCTAAGGCCTTGGAAACCAATTTATCCTGGGAGGAACCACGTGCTGAAGTAGTAGCACAGTGCTGAAGTAGTAGCACGGTATACGGGACCTTCAGTAGGGCTAGCTACCCGCACTACGAGGGACGTCGTTATACCTGTAAGATGGTCCAAGATGGCGTGTAGTCAGTGACCTTCATACAGATAGGTCTAGTGCTAATAATGTCTTATGTAGGAAGAGTAAGTTATTACTCAAACACAGGAAAGGATGTCGACTGTTGGTAAGAGTCACCTGAACGGTGATAATTATATTGAATCATGATATTGTTCCTAACAATGTCTTGTGCAAGAAAGGTACATATTATAAATGTACAGGGATGGCTACACGACCGTGGGTAAGAATCACCAAAGGGTGATAACTGTATGCTTTAAATTATATTGGCTATGAGATTTGCATGCTTTACTTCTTGTCGACTATAACATAAAATTGACCCTAAGGCAACGAGAAAGACCATTGTTAATAATATTCTATAACATGATTACTTAGTGTTGTCTTCTTAGGTGAGTTGGGCCAGTGCCGCTCGCCAGTACATTGATGATGTACTGACCCACGTTGTGGTCAATATTACAGGTCTTGCGTATGGAGGAAATCATTTGATCAGTGCTTGGCATCAATGATTCAGATGAGTGTGTAGAATCTCTTCTTTCAAGGCGATGTCTTCTGCTATACGGGACATAATGTATAGAATAGTGTAACTCAGTGGTACCAATGAGATTGTAGCCAAATTGGCAAGTTTATTTTGAAGAAGTCGACATATTCAGTTGTAGCCTAAAGGGTAAGTGTATATATTCAATTGACTATTCAAGAGTATTATAATTAGTTGTAAATTCTGTACTCCGCTGTAAGTCTCGTAATCCATTGTAATTATCAATAAAGAGATACATTTCTTCATATCTTGTGTGACTTCAATTTATCTACTTGGTTTTGCTGCACTGTCTTTGTTTTCTGAGAAATACCAAGAACTGTAATGGTTTTGCCTTGTACAAGTGCAATCTAGACTTGTACGGCATCACGTCTAGTAGCTAGTTTTCGATCCTCCAGGATCGAGGTATGATAGTAGGCAGGTTCAGGAGTTCAAATCTCGTGAGAACCATACCGTCCGCTTGGTTGGGCCAGCCAAAGGTGAAAAAGCTCGTCGAAACGTTAATACTTTTCGGTGGAAGACGGAAGTCGGGAACATGCATCCAAGACTTACGGTGAGGCTGATCTTCAGAGACTTCGGTCTTGGTTGTATCATTTATATTAGCAGGATCCCGGTGGTGCAAGAGGTGCTACGCATGGCAGCTAGTGTCGACGTGACAGTCGAAGAGCTGGAGACAAAGGAAGATGCAAAGCAGATCGGGGGATCAAAGATTAGTGGCATGGGGGAGCAGAAACTCTGTTGCGGAACGACAGGCACGTAGTCCAATTTATGAGCCATGGGTCAATACCCTATCATCAGGCTGGATGAAACGTCCAGTCTGGATTTGGTAAGAGCAAATTTTTGGAGCCCAAATATGGTAAAAGATTTAATTTGATTTGATTTGTATATCTACATTAAATATTTGATTTAATTAGTTTTACAAATTTGTATCAAATATTTAATTTGACCATATTTGGATATCCATAATTAGTGATGGAATATAATCTACACCGTTGGTTGTTGGTGGATGGTCAGATCTGATGTGGACTACTTTTAGGATTTTTTTATCCTTAAAATTTGGTTTCTTATCTTATTTATATGAGGTGAGGTGGAGGTACAAAGGGAGGCACAATGTGGAGATTCGGGGTGCTCATCCACAAAAAAATCTAAGAGAAAGTCCATACTTTGCTCTTAGAACTTCGTCATCCAAGACATAAAAAAGAAGAAGATTTAATTGATGAGTCATCAACTTCAGTTAGGGAGATTGCTATGTTTTGGTGAATGATCTCAATTGTAATCTTTTATTTTTCTTCTTGAGAGTAGTGAGAGGGTTGAACCTATTAGGGCAAATGGTTCAACATGAATTATGTCAATCTTGTAATTTTATCTGAGTTATTAAAGGTTAGCATTTGTCCAGGTGATGTACGTCACCGCCATATACTTTTCTTCATCTTGTGCTTGGTGTCCGTTAGACGGGAGTTGGTTTTGATTAGGCGGATTGGCAAACGCTTCTGCACGTGTCCAACAATAACTAGAGTAAAATAAGATCATACAAGATAAGCTTGCAAGATCTTACACTAAGGTGGATACGAATAATATAGATTTGGAAAAATTAAAACAAAAAACATATGTGTTTTTATTTGGATTATTGGTTAAAATGATGAAAGTCATGATTTTGTGCATTGGATAACAATTTATGCTCCATGCCTTATATTTGATTTAACACTTCAAACCTTCTTGAATGTTTAATTTTTGGATTAAAAATTTATGTGAAAACTAAATAACAACATTACTTGATGGTATTAGAGTCAAAATTATATGACAAAATAGACACATTTTTTGAAAATTTGTCAACATACTTTTGTTATGTTTTTGAAATATTTAATCATGGAAAAAGTATATCATTATATGTTACATTTAGACCATAAATATATATATTGTACATGTTGTAGGTGGCATCATACTTTAGTACCATATGTACAAGTATGTTTTGCATGTAAGTATTGTAATGTACAATCTAAAACTTTGTATCATACTCAATTTTATACTGAAAGATTTAGAAGTGTATATGTGCAACATATGGAACCAATTATAGTCCCTTTCTTTCCTCTAAATGAATTTGTTAGAGGCCAAATTAGGGTACCAAGTGTTGAACACAAAGTTGGTAGACCAAAATGAACTGCATCAAACGAAAGGTTTATCGACGAGGAATCTTTATTTAGTTGATGTGGTGGACTATTACACAATAAACAAAATTGTACTAATTAACTTAGTAAAGTAAAATTTTAAAATTGTACTTGTATCTTTCTTAAAATAATTTTAAATACTTAAAAAATTTGGAGACCTGTGATGAAAAATTGTAGACTTAAAACATTAGAAAAATGGATTTTTCGTAGATCTATCTGAGACAAATTAAACTCCAAAATATTCATGTGTTCATTTAGCAATATGAATAAGTATCTCTGCTTTAACTATGATGTTGTAATTAAACTCCAACATGAATACAAGTTTTATATATGTTTATATCTTTGATGTTGTTTTTTTACTACTATATTTTTATGTCTTTTATGCTTGACAAAAATTAACAGACCATAAAATACCAAAATGTATACATTTCAAAGGAGACATGTCGAAGAAAATAAAGTAATACACATCAGGGAAGGTAACACATCCAAATGAGTCAGTACCCTCCCCTAGAATGTCGCTTGTAATCCCTATGAGCACCATGTCTAAGATGTAGTTGCTCTATATAGTGCGTTGTATCCTCTGCATGCTCCTTGAAACCACTATCATAGAATCCTTATTTATATCATCATCTTGAGAATCCTCCTCCTAAGACCCATGATTTTTAGGTATCACCCGTGATGTGGTCATCAATACTTGAGTAGATAGATCATCTAGTGAAGAAAGATGATACATCCACATACACTACTCTACAACAAAGGTCTCATCATGTGAAGTGCTCTTACTATATACCCCGACATGAAGTACCCTTGCTAGCCCGCCAAGAAATTTGTGAACTACTCTAACGTCAACTTTCCTCGCCAAACTAACTTGGTGTGCTTGTAACAATCGACCTAACCCTATGGGGTGTGCTTATCTTGGACTAAAAGTAGTTGTAGAACAATCTAATAAGATACCTAAAGAAGACATTGAGGGTGTTGGGGCTGTTATAAAATAATCCACAACTTGTCATAAAATAGTTTATGGATCTATAATAAGGTCTTGAATTGCTTACTTCATTATAAGTAGCTTGTACTAATTTTAAAATTTAATAAATCATATAAATATTTAGTAAAATCTATTAGGGATAAAAAATTAAAGAACATGTACCATATCAGTGACAAGTGTATGCATTTCATGCAAGCTATTATCATCTATATCTTGATGTTGGAACGGTTGCTCCTGAAATCCATACAATCGATGGAAAATACGAGGGACTCCCCACCAACATCTATAAGTGTTATTACCAAGTACTATGTAATTTTAATAAAATATGAGAATAACACACATTCCTACTTAATTAAATTTATAATTATTCAATAACTTATTATCAAGTATCGACTAAACCAGATGAGACATATGTGTCTCAAGTCATATGTCTAAAGTCTAAAAGTTCAACTGGGAATGAAAGAACAATCTCTAGAAACTACATTGGCTCTACGAAGTGTCAACACATGAAGGCTCAAGGAGAATCAACTTTTTCAACATGAACCATCACATAAGACGATCAACTGGATGAAACATGATGTGTCTGTGGTATATAATATAAACCTATGAATACTTAACTGCTTTGTAGTTCTCTACATCTCATATTAATCATCATGAGGAACATTATAGGCTATCCATTGAACCTACTTGATGTTATAAAAATTATAAAACAAATAAAAAGGATGTGCTCCTTGTAAACACATTGCTTAGGATTCTCTGCATTTGTTGTCTACTGAGAAGTCATTAGGAAGACCATTAGTCAAAACCAAGGCATGTCACTGGCATACCAAATAATGAAATGCTCGTAGGCCTAAACCTACAAAGGAAAATATAATAACATAGTATAAGTCTACATAGTGAAATTGTATACATAATATGTTATCAAAACTTTTTTCGTTAACACATATAGTAGTGTCATACAATCACATTTTTTTAGAATTATGCCCCAATTAATATACAAGTCATAAAATCTGTCATATAGATATTCTAACGTAGTTTTCTTCTATACATGACATGTAGGTGCTACCAAATTATCCAGAATGATAAAAAGCACACATTGACCTTATTTCATATTGCGTGGGAAAAGACAAGCACCACATATGCACAATAAGTAAGCCTTGATGCAACATATGATCTAAAAATATAATCAATGAATAGTATCAACAAAACTAAAATATTATATGTTATATAGATGTAAACATTAATTAATGCTAAAGATACATACTAAGGAATCGTCTACAAAAACTTCTATATCGATAGTACGTTTGATATCCATGAAAGTGCACTGAAGCCAGCTGAACTTGACATAGTTATATTTCCTAAAACTGATGGTGCTCCATACAGTGGTAATTCCTAATCAACTGACCAGGAGATAACTCGTCACCAAATTATATAGATTCATTTGAAATAGGTAATCCTAGAACATGAGTGACATCCTCTAGCATAACAGTTTTCTTTTTCCACCAGAACCTTGAATGTGTTGCCTTGGGGATACAAATGCTCAATGAAACTCAAAATCAAGTCCCTATCATGACGTATAATATGTGTCTTGTCAATATAATGAAAACCATAGGCCTGCATTAAGGCTTTCTGGGTGCTAGTCAGCTCCCATATGTAGTAGTTAATCTGGTACCGCCAAGTACTACTATGTTGTCCTAATCGTTGGTCATTACTATAATCATATACATATATAAGATGTACAACTTTGTTAGTACAATAATAATATAATCACTACAAAAAATATCCCTATTTTGCAACGGTTATAGTGCAACACTTTTATGAATGTTGATGGAACTATAATTTGTAACAGTTACGTAACGGTTGAAATAACCATTTCTAAATTAAATATATTTGCAATGGTTATAGATTAACCATTGCCTAATGTATTTTTTACAATATTTCATAAATACTTGCTAAACGTTTTCCTTTTTTACAACTGTCAAGCAACAATTTTATGAAAATGTTGTCAAAGCGAGTTGAATGGACAACGGTTATGCAAAGATTTTAAGTATTTGTTACAAATTTATTAATATTTTGCAACGATTACATAAAGCCTTATAAAAAGGCTCATTGTTAGCAACAATTGTACAACAATTTTTGCAACCTGTTGTGAGTGGGCTTATTATTTGTAATGATTGTGCAATGATTTATGCTACCAGTTGCAATTTTTTTTTTGTTTAATAACAAAGTTTACGATATCATTGTCAAAAGAATAAACAACTATTACAAAATATTGATCTTGCAACAGTTTGTTTATAGTCGTTGTAAATTCAATGTCCAATTTGAATTTTATTTATACAAAATAGGGATTTAATCATTAGAATTACTCATATTAATTGGTTCCTTGTTCGCTAACAAAAATATTAGATAACATATTTAACATCGATCCAAAAGCTTCAATTGATAAAAATGATATAAGTAGATATATATTATATATATAAGTATTTATATACAAATAAGCCTGTAGCCTAGTGGTAGAGCGGAGGCATGTGATCCGGGAGGTTGGGAGTTGACCCCCATTGGAGGTTAAAAAAAGTATTTTTTATTGACCATTGTCTATTATCCGCAACAATTTGTAACTGTTGCATGAAATATTTTAGGCAACAGTTATCAACCATCGTGATTTACTTAATATTTACAGTGGTTTGTAAATCATTGCCAAATATATTATTGACAACACTATGTAAACGTTATGCATTGACGTGAGATCCATTGCATAATACGTTTTTTGCAACTATATATAAAAACGTTGCAAAAACCTTCTATAATCGTTCCAAGAGAAATCTGCAACGCTCGAATTTGTAATGGGTTATATTATTTTTGCAATAGTTTTTGACCGTTGTAAGACACTCGGGTTTCTTGTAGTGAATCCAAACTAACTAACCGAATCAAAACTTAGGAAAATATACATTCTAATTTTTTAATCCATATATGTGGGTACCACACGATGGATAATGACATAAATAGTGAGTCTACTTGGAATAAGTTTATCATTTTACAAATCCATATATAGAATGATCATTGTCAAAATTATCGTTGCTAAATATTTTATGGTTAGGATTTTAGGGTTAGGATTATATGGTTAGCATTAGCATTTTAGTTTTGAGGTACAAGTTTAGGTTTTAGGGTTAGTATTTAGGGTTAATATTAGTGTTCAGGGACATGGTTACGGTTGGAATTAGTTTTTAGGGTTAGTATAGGGTTAGGGTTTGCAGTTTCAGGGTTAGGTTATAAGTATAAGGATAAGGGTTTTGGGGTTAGGATCATGGATATGGTTACAGAATTTTAGTAATAGGTTCAAAAATGTTTTTAATTAGATTAATTATTGGTGGAAATGATGAAAATAGTAATTTTGCGCATTGGATAACTTATGCTTTGTGCCTTAGATTTTATTCCAAAGCTTGTTGAATATTTTAATAATTGGATAAAATAAATTATGCAATAAATTAATAACACATTATTTGATGGTAGTAGAGTCAGAATTATATCACTTCATGACAAAAATAGATAACCGCTAAAATTTGTCAACAAACTTTTGTCCGAGAATGCTAAAAGCTATAAAAAAAAAGAATTACACAACATTTAAATGTTGTGTATTAATAATTTTGTATTTGAAGTATTTGATCACAAAATAAATAGATCATGTGTAGTTCATCTAGACGTAAATATTATATTTTTTTGGTGTCAACATATTTTACTACCATGTGTACATGTATGCTTTGCATGTAGTTATTCTAATGTACAAATTGAAACTTTGTATCCTATTTTATTTTCTCCATAAGATTTAGAAGTGTATATGTGCCATGTAAGATACCAATTCTAGTCCCTTTCATTCCTTAAAGTGCATTGGTTAGAGGTCAAATAGAATCAAATGTTGAATGCAAAGCTTTTAGATAAAAAAAGGAACCACATCAAAAAGAAATATTTATCGACATTAGCTCTCTATTGTGATAATTATGGTGGGCTAAGATACAACAAAAGGAAATATACTAACCAATCGATAGAGATTTTTACTATATTTTAAAATAATTTTAAAAACTTGAACAAGTTCGAGGCTTATGACAAAAAAATTCTAGGATTTAAATATTGGGAAAATGGACATTTCGTTAACTTATATGAGGCAAATTAAACTCCAAAATGTTCATGTGCTTATTTTGTAATAGAAATAAGTATCTACTTTTTAATCTATGCTGTAATTAAACTCCAACGAATAAGCGTCTTTTGTTTGTTTTTATCTTTGATGTTGTAGTTTTTTAATATTATTTATATTTTTTTAATGCATGGAAGAAATTAAAAGACCAAAATATATGTATTTCAAAGAAAACAAAAGCGTACATGTGTACTGAAATAAAATGATAAGTGTCATAGAAGGTAATACATCCAAACAAATTAGTGCCCTCCCATAGCAAGACATATGTATTCCCTAGGAGCACCAAGCCTAAAATGTAGCTGCTCTCTAGTACGTCATATCCTCTGTAGGCTACTTTAAACAACCATCATCGGAATCCTTCTCTACATCATCATCTAGAGAATCCTTCTCCTAAGACTCGTGATGTGTACCTCTCGACCCTGATGGAGTCATGAATACTTGAGTAAATGGATCATCTAGTAGAAAAAGATGATAAATATGCATATACTGCTCTATGTATGTCATAATTGTTTTACAAAACTCTAATATAATATTATGATAATTTTTACGAACTTCTAAAATTTTAATATAATAATAATAATATTTTATTTTATATAAAAATTATACAGTATTATAATAGTGATGAGCTTGACCTACTTGTTATAAAGGGGCTTATCTACTTAAACTACTTGTCATAGAGGAGCTTAACCTACTTGTGAGCTAAGCTTAAGCACCTTAGTTACCTATACTTGCTTAGTAACATACTTATTAACACCTCTTCCTAAAACACCTTGCCAGCTTCTCCTTATCACCCCTTTATCATACAAGGGTCGACCACTTAACCATTCCCCCCTCCTTACTCTTCTTCTTTCTTCTTCATACATCTCCTCATTTCTTACTTAAGCCTCCTTTCTTTCTTAACCTACTTCTTTCCTTTAATTTCTTTCTTTACTTTCTTTCTCTTTCCTTTAGCAACTAGAGGCTGGCCACCACCCTCTCCATTACTACCCCTCTTTTTGCAAGTATACTAAGGTAAGAACACACACACACACACATATGTATTCTTCCAGCTAGCTAGCAAGAAATAAGTAACATACTCCTTCTCTTCTTCTTTTTTTCCTTTCCTATTCTTCTTTCCTTCTTCTTAGAAAAGATGACACACATACCTTCTCCTTAACCTGAGATTAACCCTAACTTAAAAGAGAGAACATACTCACTCCATCACTTTTCATCCCGAAGACAGACCTCCTTCTTTTGAAAAATTAAGGCAAGTCCACTTTCTCTTCAAAATATAATTTTATAAGCTATGTTATAAAATTTATTATAAATAAAAATCATGCTAATATATATTTATATGTGTGTGTTGGTGTATGTGTGTGTGTTCTAGCTTCAAATGATCAATCTATGCATGTTTATAGTCATGTTTCGTTATGGATTCAAGAGTAGGATATATTCACCAATGTGATCGTAGGACACAAGTTTATATATAATCTGAATTGATGGTACGACACAAAAATAATTATTGTAGGTGTATGTGTTTATATATAGTTGTTATCCTAGTAAAATATTGATGTGTTTATATACTTGCGTACTTATGTAAATATGTCTATACAAGCATAAACCTAGAAGATCATGTCTTAGAAATTACTGTATATGCTAATTCGTACCCGATTTATGTATCGGTACCGGCTTACGTAATCTAACCCTATTACTAGTGAAACCTATTTTTGAAAGTGTTACTAGGAGACTATTATGCAAGTTTAAGATTCATATACTTATGACTTATAATGTTACTCATAACTTAGAGGAACCTAGGGCTTTATGTATCAGACTATAAAAAAAATCAAAATCTTGGAAATCGAGCATATCGAATTAAACCGAAACTTGTATTTTTTTTATTGTTAAGTCATTTGAGTGTTGGACTATTAGTATCATATCGACGAAAATCTATTTTGAGGCTTAGTATTTATTTCTAGAATTTTCTATTTTTACTTGATAAGTATCGGAAGTTGTAACCTAGGTAGGTATGGAGCTTATCGATACAAAATTAATAAAATGGTCAATAGCTCACTACAAAAGTATTGTAATTTAGCGATGGACTTTAGCAATAGAAATATATATGTCGCTATAGAACAACAAAAGGACGACTGACTAGCAGCATATTTTTTATATGAAGTACATGTCTATAATTCCATCGCTAGTCCATCGCTGAAGTGTCAGCGTGTATACAGAGACGGACTAGCAACAGACTCATTCCATCGCAACAAAATGTTTAATTTCAAGAGAACCTTAATCTACTCATTTTTATTTCCCCCGCCCTAAAAAAACTCTCTCTCCACCTTTTGCAACCCCTCTCCCGTGCTCCCCCTCCTTGCTTTAGCGAACCCTCCGATCCAACGACCCCCCTCCGTCGAACCCTCCCCAACCCCCCTCTACAGCCCCCTCCTCGACTTTTCTTCTGATCCAGCGAACCCTCTCCAACTCGGCACCCCCTTCCCCTCAGTGCTTCTCCGGTCAAACCCCTTTATCCTCAGCCTCAAGTAAACCCCAACCCTCTTTGGAATTTGGGATTTGGGTACTGGATACAGACATGATGTGTTGGACATGGACAAAAAATATATATATTACTATACATTTCAATACTTTGATATGCTTAACTATCTTTGAGAAAATGATCAAGATATAAAGAAGGAATTTTAGGTAGTGCAACACTTTGTAGAGTACAATTGCGTGCCTCCGAACATAAATGCTATCGAAGTGAAGAACACTAAGAATCCTTGAACTCAAACATTGAATTCACATGTATGAACCAGAAAAAAAACAAAAGAAATATTTTGAACTTGCAAGTGCATACACTCTGGCTCATATGTATTCGAGCCAATCATGTGCAGTTCAACTACAACTACAAAAACTCAAATACAAACTCATAATAAGAACTTCCAATACATACATAACACATGCCTTTATTTTTTTTGTTTAGGTTTTTGAAAATTTTCTATTCATCTTTCATCAACGATTACTATACATTACTTTCTTTGTTAAGCTTGAAATTTAATGAAATCAGTCAGTTTAGCATCGAACACCCTTCCTTGCTATGTTAACAAGTAAAAAGTTTATAGGTTTTGATGTCTACTTTTTTTATTTTAAAGCTTTCCTTGTCCGTAGAATACTTATGGTTTCAAACCAAGTTACAAGGATACTACTTTAGAGAAAAATATTTGTGTCGAACATATATGATACACAAACTTCCTGAGCACTCTGTTCATATATGGTTCTCACTTGTCTAGGTTCCATACGGACATATATCAAGCCATTTACAGTACTATTTGGAACCTAGTTATTATATATAAATTTGTAAGATATAATATATAATGCGTATATAACTATGTCAACATGTGCATATATTATTGTTTCTATCCTAACTTTTTTAAAATAGGACATTACAAATGTATCAAACTCATATCAAAGTAACCTAGGTTTCATACATAAATTTTTTGGTGCAATGGATTTGATTCTTGATATACAATTAGATATCTATGTTTTGCATACTCGAGATTCACTCTTGAAATCTCTAGTATCCTTCGTGTCCTCTTTGATGTCAAAGTAACATAGGTTTCAAACATAAATTTCATAGTGCAGAATCATTCATGTGTAAGAAAGCAATGAGTCGATACTTAGTTGACCATTCGTGGATGTACAATCAACGATGTGAGAGAAGGATTGGTTTGACGAATGATTACAAGGCAGGCGTTGAGGAATTTCTCAAATACATTAGTAGCCAACATTATTTTATGGATGTGAGGCTCATAAAGTGTCATCACTACTAAAATATGACAAATTAGCGACGAAATTAGAGATGCCGACAAAAGACGTCGCCAAAATTTTGCATATTAGCGACGTCCTAAAATGTCCTCGCTATACGACACTAGTTGGCGACGTTTACCGCCGTCCTAAAATGTCGTCGCTATACGACACTAGTTGGCGACGTTTAGCGACGTCTCCTCTTGACGTCGCTAAGTTTTTAACTTAGGGCACGATGTTTTCTTTTTCTCCCTCACTCAAAAATTTCTAGAATTTTCTCTCGATCTCTCCCCACCGGCGATCTCCCCCCCCCCCCCGCTGGCGACCCCCTCGATCCTCGGCGACCCTCTACCCCCCCCCCCCCCCGGCAACTCCCTCCCCCCCGGCGACCCCTTCCTCTCCGGCGACTCCCTCCCCCCCGGGTGACCCCTACCCCCCGTCGAGCTCCTCCTTCTCGAGCTCCTCCTCCCCCAATCCGAGCTCCTCCTCCTCTTCCTCAGGTAAACCCTAACCTAACTCCTCTTCCTCCTCCAACTCCTCCTCTTCTCCCACGGACACACACACACACGGACACACACAGAAACACACACACGGACACACGGACACACACATGGACACACGGACACACACACACACACGGACACATGGTTAGGGGTACAACTTGGGCGGGCTAAACCCGAACCCAATCGGATAAACCCGTTAATGGGTTGGGTTAGGGTTGAAGATACTCGGGTTCGGGCTCAGATTTGAGTTAAAATATTTGAACCCGATCAACAATCGGGTTGGGCTCGGGTTCATGTGTCGAGTTACCCGACGAACCCGAAACCAGACTTATATATATATATATATATATATATATATATATATATATATATATATATATATATATATATATATATATATATATATATATATATATATATATATATATATATATATATAGTTTTATACTTCTTAAATAAAAAGTTTAAATCTAAATTCTCCACACAAACTCTTCAACTCATTATCCTGAATCTTATTTCAGTTTGTATTTTGTAATGACCAATACTTGATTGCTATTTGGTTGTGTTTATTATTACTTTTGTTTAAAATTATTTCAAATATTATATTAGAGCCCGATGGACCCGACCCAACCCGAGTTCAATCCGATCCTCCAGGCTTGGTCTTGGGCTTCATATGTTGAACCCGAGGTTGGGCCGGGCTTGGGCTCGAGTTAGGCTTATGATTCATCTGGTTGGGCTCGAGTTGACCTCAAGCCCGACCCAACCCGCCCAAGTTGTACCCCTACACACGGTTACCATGTCTCTCAACTGTAATATACACTAGGAAGTTCGGACACTGCAAATATCGATGTTTGTTCCATGTCTATGTCTAGTGAAGGATAATTGCCTAGACTTAGTCAACATCACCCAGTTTGACTAGTTTGTCCAAGATATTGACTTAGTCAACTCAACTTCACCCAGTTTGACTAGTTACTGTGGTGAACATGTGTGTCCATCTTTGTAGAATTATTTCCAAATGGATATGAATTACTACTTGCGGAATCGTTCATGGATGTACAATCGTCGTCCTGATGATATATATGGTGTACGGGATGAATACATAGCGGGAGTAGAGCAGTTCCTGCAGTTTGCTAAGGCGTTCCCTCAGTACATGGACGACACCAAAATTAAGTGTCCGTGTGTGAAATATCATAACATGAAATATTATCCAGAAGTGGAAGTGACATATTATTTGTACTCGAAGGATTTTACGCCTAATTATTATCAGTGGACCGCACACGGAGAACTTGTGTCTAGCATCAGAGCCGGAGCCTTATGTTGAGCCGTATATGCATGCGGGACCTAATTTTGTTTATGATAATCATGCATACGACGACGGGTGCGTGAACATGGTTTTCGACACTGCGGGGCCTAGTTTCGTTCATAATGCAGCTGAGGAGGCACCCAATGTCGATGCTGCAAAGTTCATGGAGTTGCTGGAGAATGCAAGGACTCCATTGTATCCTGGTTGTGATGATCATTCACCGTTGGAGGTGGTTACAAGACTGTTGAGCATTAAGTCAGATTTTAACATGTCGCAAGAATGCTACAACCGAGTGTTGGAGTTGATTATAGAGATCTTGACGGCGGGTGCTAAGTTACCTAAAGACTTCTACCGGTCTAAGAGATGGTGAGATCGCTCTGGATGGGATACGAGAAAATTGATTCTTGTCGCAATGGGTGCATGATGTACTACAAAAACGACAAGGACACAGATGTGTGCAGATTTTGTGGTGCTCATCGCTATAAGACAACTAGTACAGAAAGGTCTACCGGTGTAAGAAGACCGACCGATTCAATACACTACTTGCCTTTAACGCCACGGTTGCAAAGATTATTTATGGTGAAAGAGACGACCGAAAATATGAGTTGGTACATGCGAGAACATATTGAAGGAGTGTTGGATCACCCATCCGATGGAGAAGCATGGAAGCACTTTGATCGAGTGTATCCTGATTTTGCTTCAAATCCGCGTAATGTCAGGTTGGGGCTATCTTCTGACGTTTTTACTCCTTTTGGTCTTTTGGGATCCCAGTATTCGTGCTGGCCTGTGATTGTCACTCCGTATAACCTACCGCCTTGGATGTGCATGAAGACTTAGTACATGTTTCTAACCGTTATAATTTCTGGTCCGAACAATCCCAAGTGGAACATTGATGTGTACTTACAGCCTTTGATAGATGAGTTGAATCAGTTATGGAAAGTAGGCGCTAACACGTACGATGTTTCCAGAAAGCAGAATTTTTAGATAAAGGCAACCCTTATGTGGACCATCAACGACTTTCCGGCCTATGGAATGTTATCTGGATGGAGCACTCATGGCCGTCTCTCATGTCCGTATTGCATGGATCGTACTAAGGCTTTTCTGTTGAAACACGAAAGAAAACCGTGCTTCTTTGATTGTCATCAATAATTTCTGCCAAAAGATCATCCGTTCAGAAGGAACAGGAATGTATTCCGTGCCGGCGTTGTAGAGAAGGGTGATCCACCGCCAAGGTGGTGCGGAGACACGATATGGGAGGAGGTTAGAGATTTTCCAAGTGCTATCGAAGATCCTACAACTGGGTACAAGTGCGATGGATTTGGTAGAGATCATAACTGGACAAAGAGGAGCATATTCTGGGATCTACCATATTGGAGTACCAATCTGATCAGACATAATCTTGATGTCATGTATATTAAGAAGAATGTGTTTGATAACATAATTAATACTGTGATGGACGTAAAGGGAAAAACGAAAGACAATCCCAAGGCCAGGTTGGACTTAGAAGAAATATGCAAACGCTCTGCGTTGCATTTGATAGAGGAGAATGGAAAACAGTTCCTGTCGAAGTCAATTTTCTTACTGGACAATGAGAATAAAGTGAGACTTTGTCGGTGGATCCAGGGCCTAAAATTTCCAGACGGATATGTGTCAAATCTGAGAAGATGTGTCGATCCGAAGGAAAATAAATTGACGGGTATGAAGAGCCACGATTGTCACGTATTCATTGAGAGGTTAATTCCGTGGTATTTAGGTCGATCGTCCATACGCAAGATTTGGGAATGAGTCTATTAGAACGCTAGCCAAGGGACCAATTTGTGCTGCAAAAATATGGCCAAGCTACTGTGAATGGGTTTAGGTTCAAGTCAACAACTTGTCCGATCAGAGACAACTTTGTGGATCTCGATTCCACCAAAAACAGTTGTTTGTGTATCAGTTCTTCGAACTACAAAGATGTTGATATGGGCAACGATTTCTATTGCGTCCTACGGGAGATTGTGGAGTTGACATATTCTTATGGAATAGAGCCTACTAAGATTGTGTTATTCAGGTGTGATTGGTTCGATCCGATTGAAGGTCAAGGTTGGAAAGTAGACAAGCACGGTCTTGTGGATATAAACTATCGGCGTCGATATCAAGCATATGAACCAATTGTCCTATCAAGTCAGGCTCAGCTCGTGTACTTCACAAGTTATCCTAAACGGGAAACAACAAGGTCGGACTGGTGGACAGTATGCAAGACCAAAAGCTAGAAATACTTTTGAGGTTGACGATATAGCTTATCAAGAGAATGAACTACCTCTTGTAACAAATATTATAGAAGTGGACACGACAGAAGTTCCTCATTACACATCTAATTGTGTAGAAGAAGTAGAATTATCTGAAGAGGAAGATGCAGATGAAAGTGAAGATATAGAGGAGAAATTAGAAGAAGAAGAAGAAGATGAGCTAAACGAACAAGATAAATTTTCAGAAGAGGATTAAATCTGTACGTTTATTTTATCATCATATTTGACACTTTTGTGACTATGATATTTTTCAAAAATCTGTGATGTCTATCATATAAATATGTATATTTGTTTTATTGTCATATGTTATTATCAGGTATGACTAGACCAGGAGGACGACGCGGAGGATATTCTGTTAGGCAGTCCCGTGTGCATCGGGTTGGGGAGGCAGATTCCATACCCTCATCCTCATCTCTGAGTACGCCAGTATACCGTTCTGTTCCCGGTCCATTACCGGGACAGGGCAGTTCCAGCAGGTTGGCGACTCATTCCTCGTCGTCCAGCATTCCTCCCACGTCCAGCATTCCTTCCGCGTCCAGCATTCCTCCTGCCGACGGCTCCATGGAGAGAGTCGACGCCGAGCATATGGAGGACGGCGATCAGACTGATCCTGGTCAGGCAGGAGGTGAGAGCGACCCTCCATGCGCTCCCCCGGACGAGACGCGTATGAAAATTTGGACGGACGGGACTACGAAGTAAGTTAATTAGTTAATATATATTTCTCAAATAATTATATGTACATATATATTCATGAAATTTATTATTGTATAGATATCGGCCTCCTGCAGTACAGAGACAGCTGGAGTTTTTTCTGAGGCAGAACTATGGTGGGCCTTGGATTAACTACTCAGATGCTCCCGCAGATAGGAAGGCCTTTTGGTTGGCCCACTTCAAGGTAAAATTTTTGTTTATTTTTAAATTTTAATAATTATTTGTGTATATTATAAAACTCTTTCTATTTTACTTCTTGTAGAGGACCTATTTCTATCCACCACACCGGGCGGCGAAGATCGAGGCCCAATTTTTTGTCGTCGCATGCAAGCTCATCTGTGATACGATCCATGACCAGATGTCTCGTGATCGCTCCGGAAAGCCGATCCATGGTTGGATCACGCCAGAGCAGTGGACTGCGATGAAGGCTAGATTCGGCTAGACTAGGTACCAGGAGCGGTCTGAGAAGGCCAAGGTGGCGCGGTCGAGCGCCAGTAAGTGGTGTAGTGGCTCCATTCCTATGACGAAGCATTTTCGTCGTCTGGTACATTTTATTTACCAGACATCATTTTATATATAGTTGGATAGAATGTTTAATACTAATAATAGATAATATATTTTAACAGGTACAAAAGGGTGAGGACACCAACATGGTGACCGTCTTCCTGGTCACCCATCGGAGGGCTGGGGAGTTTATTGATGAGAGGGCGACGCAGACATATGTATGTTCTATTCTTTATATTAATTTACTATAATTTAGAAAATAGGAAAGTAGATATCAATATAGACTTTAGCAAACACTTAGACGTTAGCAAACAATTTTCTAGGTCGAGTATCTTCGGCTACAAGAGGAGGCGGCTGCTGCTGCTAGTGCGCCAGCAGAGGGAGGGGCTGGTACTTCCTTCCAGCCGCCTACAGCTCCATCGTCGGACGACCTCTGGATGACCGCCATTGGTGGTCTTTAGAAGGGTACGTACTACGGTACGGGATCCTACGGTGCCTATTTGGCTTCAGAGTCATCCTGGGCCCCATCTTTCAGTGCGCAGTCTCCAGCTTCGCAGGCATCATCATGAGCTCAGGATATTGGTCGTCAGATCAACGAGTTGCGTCGCGAGTTGCAGCAGCAGATTTCTGATCACCATACCACAGAGCGACGATCCGACGATCCGACGATCATCGGACGATTTGATGCGATCGAGCGCAGTATACAGGAGCTAATGAGTTTGCAGGAGGCTACAACTGGCAGCTTGCACACGCTCACCGAGTCTTCGGAGCACATAGAGCGTAGACAGATCGAGCTGGAGGGATCGCAGAGGACCGTGACTGCCTCAGTCATCCAGCTACATACTTCTCTTGAGGAGAGTACTCAGAGAATGGTGCGTACCCTTGCTGCGCATGGTGACCGACTGCGAGAGCTGGAGCAGATACGTCCTCTCGGTCCATCAACGGCACAGACTCCAGACGTTCCACTGCCTCCGAACGTTGCACAGCTCACACAGGAGCAGTACGACATCATTTTATCCCATATGTGCAGCCAGGGTCCTTTGTGATTTTATTTGTTTTTTATCATATGTTAGTGATACACTTGTTTCTCTATTTGTGAGACTTTTATTGGTTGTGAGACTTGTATTGGTTGTAGACTGTTATGATGGAAGACTGTTATTCATGTATTGGTTTTAGACTGTTATGATGGGAGACTGTTATGATGATATCTGCGACGAGGATGACAAATATACCTATGCTGGGTTATAAGCGATGATCTGATATACAAAGGAGGTACTGCCCAAATTTTAAAAAATATAATGTGTATTTTTGTGATGATGTGTGTCTGTGTTTACAGTGTATGTAAAATACAGTGTTCGGAACCATCGATAGTTTCGATTACTGTTGTATGTTTTATCTTGGAAAAAAAGAGCAACAGTTCAGGGTGTACTTCTGAGAGCTTCATTTTCACATCCTTCACTTTCTCGGGGCGTCGTAAAGGATCCCGAGAAGGTGAAGGACGTGAAGAGAAAGCTCTGAGAAGTGCACCCTGAACTGTTGCTCTTTCTATCCAAGATAAAACATAAAACAGTAAGCGAAACTATCGAGGGTTCGAACACTGCACCTCACACACACTGTAAACACAGACACACAGCATAACAAAAATACCAATCATATTTTTCTAAATTTTTTTTATAATATCTGCGAAGTATAGCGACGATCTGCGACATATAGCGACGATCTATACGTTGCTAATTAGCGCCATTACGTCGATATCCGTTGCTTAGTAGCTGACGTGGCAGAGAGATGACGTCGCTAATTTGGTCGCTGTGCGTCGCTACACTGTTGACGTGGCAGGCATGCCATGTCATCACATAAAAAAGAAATGATGTCGCTAAGTGGTCGCACTACGTCGCTACTTTGGCAACGTACTGTTACGGTGCTATATGTCGCTAATTTTGTGACGTCCTAGTGACATTGGTTGTGACGTCGCAAACAGCGACGAAAGGCGACGAAATTGTCATCTGCGACTAGCTTTTTCGCGACCTTCATGTTTCGTCGCTAAAGTCGTCGCTAATTCCTATTAGCGATAGATTTTTATTATTTAGCGACGTATCCTGACATCGCTAATTTTCTTTATTTTAGTAGTGGATTGTGTCAAATATAATAATATACCATTTAAAGAGATTTATCTCGTGGAAGAAAATCTCTATAAGAAGGGCTTCATATCTAACAACAAGGAGTGGATGGCTCAAGGAGAACCTTTATTTCCATAATATACGTCCTCCTTCAATACGGAGGTGGGAGAGTCTACTCTCGAAGACCACTTCAAATATTAACCTGGCACATGAGTTGGTATTTGATGCAGAAAGTCCAAGTTCTGATCCAGAGGATTCGAATCCTGATGTAAAAGGGTTCTATGATATGTTCAAGGATGTCGATACTCCGTTATACCTGAGTTATGATTTTCATTATGTTATGTCGGTGGTGATGCGGTTGTTGAACCTCAAGTCTGATTTTAACTTACCACATGAATGCTATGACCTAATAATTTTGTTTGTTAGATTGTTGTTGCCAAAATGATCGAAGGACTTGCCTGAAAACTTCTAAATGTCAAAGATAATTATAAAAAAACTGGATTAGACTACAAAATGATAGATTATTGTCAAAATGGTTGTATGTTGTACTACAAGGAGAAAAATGATAAAGATAGATCATTTCTGTCATGAAGACTGGTACAAACCAATTTCTGGAAAGGAAAGTCAATTGTCCGAGCAAGGTTCTATCCCTACAAGTACATGCAGTTTTTGTCGATCACAAAGAGGATAGAAAGGATGTATATGTGTAAATACAGCACAACACATGATATGGCATAGTAAGGAACGGAAGATGGATGAAGGAGAATTATCTCATTCTTTCGATGGGTAGACATGGAAGCATTTTGATCGGTATCATCCTGAATTTACTACAGAGCCTAGGAATGTTCGATTGGTTTATGTTCTGATGGATTCACTCCTTTCGGACAGTCGGAATCTCAGTACTCTTATTGGTCGAAGATTTTGCTGTGGATGTACATAAAGATTCCTTATATGTTCTTGACACTTATCATACCCGGTCCAAAAAATCTAAGTAATATCTTCTTAAAGTCATTAGTGGATGAGTTAAAATAATTGTGGCATTTCAACATTCAAACATATATATCCATGTAGCAGAACTTTTAAATGAGACCGTCGCTTATGTTGACCATCAATAATTTCCAAGCATACGAGATGTTATCGGGGTAGAGTACTCATGATACTATGTCTTGTTCGATATGTATAGAAAAAATTAAGGCATTCCATCTTTAGAATGGGAAGAAAACATATTTTTTTATTGTCACCATTAATTCCTTCTTGTGTCGCATCTGTGGAGGAACAAAGATGCCTTTAGAGAGGGTAAACATGAACTATTTTCTCCACCATTAAGATTGACATGAGATGAAGTTTGGGAAGAGGTAGAGAATTTGTCGATTGTGATGGAATATCCGAGATCGGGCCTTCACTTTGAAGGATTCAGAGATAGCCATAATTGGACGAAATATAGTATCTTTTGGAGCTAACATTATTGGAAGAAAAAAGTCATAAGACACAATATTGATGTCATGCATATCAAAAAGAATATATTCGATAACATCTTCATACAGTGGATATCAAGGAAAAAATGAAAGACAATCCCGAAGCAAAAAATGGACATGGAAATTATTTACAGGCGTCCAGAGTTGTACCAAACACGAAGGTCCAATGGTAGTTGGATCAAGCCTTCCATTTACATTAAGTAGGGATAATAAATTGATAATATACAACTGGACTTCAAAGTTAAGATTTTCTGACGACTATGTGTCGAATATGGCAAGATGTGTCGATCTCAACGAACGATAGCTGATAGGGATAAAGAGTCATGATTACTACATGCTTATGGAGAGGTTATTACCCATTGCTCTGAGAGAGATGCTTTTCCCGTAAGTATGGACTCCGCTGGCCGAGTTATCTATATTATTTAGAGATTTGTGTTCAAGCAAGTTGACGGTGCAACATATAATGGAACTTGAGGAGAAAATTGTATTGACATTGTGCAAGTCAGAAATGATGTTTCCCCTGACCTTTTTGATAGTTGGAGCATTTGTTGATTCATCTTGCATACGAAGCAAGTGTCGGTGCTCCCGTCCACTATTGGTAGATGTATCTATTTGAAAGACATTGATATTTAGCATGTACTAGTAATTTCTTTTTAAAATAATTCTAATATTTAATATATTATTTATAGTTATTTACATTACCTGAAGAAGAAGGTAGGCAATAAGGCTCATGTAGAAGCTTCGATATGCGAAGCATATATCATTGAGAAGGTTTCAAATTTCTACTCAATCTACTTTGATACTCATGTCAGAACAAACCGGAATAGAGCCCCAAGGAATGTTGAAGTTGAGGTCGGTGCACCGAATATTAGAATTCATACTATTTTCAATGTGGGGGGAAAGCCTATAAGTGCTACTAAATTATGGTGGTTGAAAGACGATGAGTTTGAAGTCGCTCATCGGTAAATATGCTTAAATATTGGTTTAAAGGAGATGCAAGATATTAAGAAGTAAGTGACACACTTTTGCTAGCTATTTCAATTTTATTTATACTTGAAAAAGAAGTGCTCTAACTTTTCTCGTTATTATCACAGTCTTTTAGAGCTGAGATGAAAATGGTGAGATATAATATTGATGATTATGGTTCGTGTCAACAGGTACAACATATCATATGACTGAAACAGAACATGAAATACTGAATATGAAAAGAGAACAACAAAACATGTAAAATATTAAAATCAATTAGGCAAGCCTAACGTTCGTCCAAACTTGTTGAGTTGCGAGAGAAAAGTCTAGCCAAAATCTATCCACGAACCAATGAGTCTATGTCCATCATAAATATCTACCAATCTCAAATCACAAACAACTATATATTACACCTAAAATACAATAGAAACAACCATTCCTAACTAGGGAGGTTGAATAGATCCAAGTCGACTATTACCTATGTCACCAAAAAAGTTTATTAATCATACCATCCAGAATTAAGTCACATTAGTATCTACAATCAATATTTAATTACTAATATTTTGATTTACAAGTTAAACATGACTTTTGGCTAAGAATAAATCGTGTTTGGAATTTAGGGATTCGTAGTACGTAAATCGAACATTCTAATAACGAACAGTCAATCAACACAAATCTTAAAGTTAAGTGCACAAACATACAGATTTTAGCATTATAAGATTGTTGGAATTGTTGGTTCATACGAATCCCGAATTGGTTACAAGATATTATAACTACGGTTTGTAGATTACAATTTTGGTAGATCACTGGTCATTTAGAACTTACATGAAGTAAACATAACATTAAACTAAACTATAAATTATATAAAATTAGCATGTTATAGATCTCTATGTTAGCTTTCCAAAACATAAACGGGTCGTGAAAATAAGTTTAAAATATTCCAAAAACTTAAAAATAGCAAGACATGCATGGTCGTATTTCAGATACTTAAACAATTTCATAGATTACGAGTTTCGACTTACTAAAAAATTTACATATTTGGAAGTTTACCTCAATATAATTCCAACAAAAAAAGGTAATAGAAACAGACATCGGGGTTGGTTGCTACACATTCACGAAGATAAATGAACTTTAAAACAATTCCTTCACAAACACACTTTCCCTCCCGTCAATATATTTAATGCGACATAAAACTTTTGGGGTTTTTTGAATTATATATATATATATATATATATATATATATATATATATATATATATATATATATATATATATATATATATATATATATATATGGGTCCTTCTACAATACATCCTATGAAAAAATTTGTATCGATACATCCAAAATCTGAACCATTGGATGTTGATCCAATGGTTCGGATTGAGGTCAAAAGTCAAAATCAGCATTAATGTTGATTTAGATTAATAGAGTAGGAAATATCATTTAATGCTGATTTTGACTTTTGACCTCAATCCGAACTATTGGATCAACATCCAATGGTTCAGATTTTGGATGTATCGATACAAATTTTTTTATAGGATGTATTGAAGAATTTTCCTATATATATATATATATATATATATATATATATATATATATATATATATATATATATATATGTATATATATATATATATATATATATATATATATATATATATATATATATATAATACTGCTCTAATGGGCTTGCAAGCCTACCTTATGGTACATTTTGGTTATATTTTATGGTGGGTTCCGTAGGTATATCTACTACTACGTTGGAATAAATTTCTTTCAATAAATGGTAAAAAAAGATTTAATTCTATCTTATGATTCAAAGAAATCTTTTCAACAAATGGTAAGAGAAAGATTTAATTCTATCTCAGGATTCAAATGAATCTTTTCAAATAAATGGCAAAAGATAGATTTAATATTAGCATTAAATTAATATAAATACTTAATTAATATTAATATTAAAACTAATGTTAAAATTAACATTAATATTAACATTATCAGTAACTTTTATTTTACCAATAACATTAACATTATCATTAACATTAATATTATAATTATAGTTATAAAAAAATTAAAATTAAAATTAATGTTAATGTTAATGTTAATTTTAACATTAAATATTAATGTTAATTTAGTATTAATGTAAATGTTGATATTAATATTAATTTTAATATTAATGTTAATTTTAACGTTAACGTTAATGATAACATTAACATTTACATTTACATTTATGTTAATACTAATTTTAATTTTATTATTAATGTTAATTTTAGTATTAATGTTAATATTAAAATTAAAATTAATGTAATATTAATATTAATATTAATATTAATATTAATATTAATATTAATATTAATATTAATATTAATGTTAATTTTAACAGAATGTTAATGTTAATATTCATTTAGTATTAATATTACTTTAACATTAATATTAATATTAAATTTATCTTTTATTATTTATTGAAAATATTTATTTGAATGCTAAGATAGAATTAAATCTATCTTTTACCATTTATTGATATGATAATTATTTGAATCTTAAGATAGAATTAAATCTTTCTTTTATCATTTATTGAAAGGAATCATTTAAATCTAATGTAGTAGTGAATATACCTACGGAATCCACCATTATATATAATCCCGAAATGTACCAAAATGTAGGCTTGCAAGCCCATTAGAGCGTATATATATATATATATATATATATATATATATATATATATATATATATATATATATATATATATATATATATATATAGTGGTTAAGAGAGAGGCATGCAGCACAAGTTGTCGGAGTTCGAGCCCAATGGAGGCGAGTTCGCCATAATTACCCATTGCTTCAATATATATATATATATATATATATATATATATATATATATATATATATATATATATATATATATATATATATATATATATATATATATATATATATATGAACAAAGATAAGAACCATGTTTATTTTAATTCCCAGTGTACCGACAAACAAAGTTGGGCTGCTATTCTAGGGATAGACGGGCGAGTTACCTATAAAATATGTGGGGGGACCCTCTGAAGGTTAATTATGCACATGGATGTGGATTATCGAATCCTGGTAGTGTACAACATCGTTTAGAGGGGTGTTCGTTTTGGGGTAGATTGGAGTTAGTCAGGTCAGTGATCACTGCCATCACAACCTTCTGGCTACAGTCAATCCTGCTTCCAAAAGTCACTGCTCGGAGGGTTGAGTGGCTATGTGCTGATTTCATTTGGCGAGGAGGGTTTCATGCTATTTATTGGGAGCGCTTATGTCAGCTGAAGAAGTCAGGGGGTGTTGGGCTATGCAGGTTGGGAACCCTCTGCAAGATGACGACAATAACGATGGGATGGAAGTTACTTATAGGGGACTCTATGTGGGCGGTTTGGATGCGCAACAGGTATCTTTATGGTGTCAACTTCTGGGAGTATAAGCTGAATAACAATGAGCCAGTTCCTTTTAAGCAAATCCTTTTGCAAAGGAGGGATATTAAACGGTTAATTTCCAGAAAATTCAGAGATGGGACAGACATAGTGTCACTCCCCGTTTCCGAAATACGTAAATTTTTGATTTTTCATGTAAATGGTATCTGGCACCTGTATCTTGAATGTATGTATCATGTATTTGTAACTAACCATGGCATGGGACAGTATCTCGTCGCGGATTAGTGCGCCACCCCTTGTCCTTGTCTGGTTGTAGGCGTGGTTCACTATTTCAATGATAAGATTTCTGAACCGTATTGTGGTTAGGATTTTATTTAATTAGTTGTATTATGTAGCAATTAACATGTCATTAGTCACATGGTTAAGAGCATGCTTAAGCTTAGGGTTTCTTTGAGTCAACCCAACTCCTATATATATTCTCTTCCACACTCTCTCTCCTCATTCACTCTTTCATTTATTTTCCTCAAGCAAACTTTTAGGCAAGTACATCTTGTACCAAATGGAGAGATTATTGCATTTTCATTTCTTGATTTTTCTTTGATATTATTTGTCTATATTGTTCTTCTCTTCATTCTCTACAAGTTTAGTTCTTGGAGTTTTTGATTTTAATGGCTAGTTTGGTATAGATCTAAGTTTCTAAAACTAGGGTTCTATGGGTTTCCATGGTTTTGATCTATCAAACTTGGTTGTTTTCGAAAACTAATGGTCCTATGTTGTAGGGAATTCAATTCTATCCAATTTTAACCTTTGAAAAGTTGGATTTCGACTTATTTTGAGGAAGTTATGGCCAAAACAGTATTTGGATATTTTCTATGTCATCAGTCCTGGTTTTGGCAGGGACGATAAATAGTGCCGCATAGTGCCGAGCCGCATAAGGATGCTGCATAGTGCCGCATAGTGTCGAGCCGCATGAGTATGCTGCATAGTGCTGCATAGTGCCGAGCCGCATGAGGATGCCGCATAGTGCCGAGCCGCATAAGGATGCTGCATAGTGCCGTACAGTGTCGAGCCGCATGAGGATGCTGCATAGTGCTGCATAGTGCCGAGCCGCATGAGGATGCCGCATAGTGCCGAGCCGCATAAGGATTTTGCATAATGCCGCATAGTGCCGAGCCGCATAAGAATGTTGCATAGTGCCGCATAGTGCCGAGCTGCATGAGGATGCTGCATAGTGCTGCATAGTGCCGAGCCGCATGAGGATGCTGCATAGTACTGCATAGTGCCGAGCCGCATGAGGATGCTGCATAGTGCTGCATAGTGCCGAACCGCATGAGGATGCTGCCTAGTGCCGCATAGTGTCGAGCCGCATAAGGATGCTGCAAAGTGCCGCATAGTACCGAGCCGCATGAGGATGCCGCATAGTGCCGAGCCGCATAAGGATTCTGCATAGTGCCGCATAGTGCCGAGCCGCATGAGGATGCTGCATAGTGCTGTATAGTGTCGAGCCGCATGAGGATGCTGCATAGTACCGCATAGTGCTGAATAGTACCGTATAGTGCCTATTTTGGCTGTTTTTGGCTATTTTAAGTCCTATTTGGCTGAATTGTGGTCAGAATTTCTCCAAACCTCCAACATAAAAGTTGTAGATCTTTGTCTTGGCTTCAAGGACCTTCATGTCTCACTTTAACCATAATTCACATGTGACTTTTATGTCACGAGGGGCCTGCATGACTTCTTGACTTGACCGTGTTCCTGACCTGATTACCTGTATACGTGCTGGTACCTATTCTAAGTGTGTATTGAGATACAATATTAGTATACACTGCGGTGCCATTTAATGAGTGTACTGAGGTGTGACTCTACATGCTAAGTGATCCTTCGTGTTATATGTCAATACATGTGTACCTTCCAGCACAATCATAGTAATTGGTCGGTAATAGTGTCGTGGTAAAATGATTGTTGTTTGATGCATTACACTAAGCATGGATCTAGATTGAGCCGATGTGGATTCATACTTAGGATACACGTACTATGGTACGACATATAGGAGGATGACCATGTGACCACGACATGTAATTCCAATATCGAGATAGGGTTAATCTAAGCAACTTAAATTGGTAGAAGCATTGGGAGGGAACAGAATCTCGAGATCGTACGTCACCAGCCACCCTGGGTCCCGTCCTGGCGCGTCGGGTTGGCTGTCTCGGATACTGTATAGTCATCCGCACTAGTGGAGTGCAGTATCTGATTTGTGACTGCCTAGCCAGCTCTTCCTATAGGAGAGCTGGAACCGTTACTGCTTATTCTAGCGCGGTGGCCTTTCGAGGGACCGGTGCATTTCGTGCTTGCTTGTATATAATGGTTTGGCTAGCCCTGCTGGAAAGCGATACGATCTGAGGATTCCTACATATATTGCATTACTGGGATAATCCAGACAAATCATAGAAAGCCGTAGGATTGATTGGCCGATTGTAAGCTGACTTGTTTGTGATATGTTTTCTTCTGTTAGCTACCGAGGAACATGGACTATCGTGGTGCGTGGTCCAACCCATGTCCTTGTTTGGTTGTTGGGTTGGGCTATTATGCTGCGATAGGCTATGGACCGAAGTCGCGATCAGAAGCCTTTTTACCTGCCCATGGTTATAGGATATATCTTATCTCGGTACGATATTGGCACCGTTTGTCCTTGTTTGGTTGTAAGGGTGTCGTATTGTCTCGATGATATGGTATAAGCCTATAACTCATGAATCAGGTCTTATTTAACTCATTGGATTTATCTCACTCTTTTGTGCTCCTTTGTGGTACTTGCTATTCGGGGCCTGACCCCGCTGGTTTTGTTTGGCCAGATCTCGTAGCAGCTCCAGAGGATCCAGCCTTTCACCCGAACAATGGTGCACACCAGGAGTATGGGCGCCAGGGACCATGAGTGGGTTTCTTCTTCACTACTCTGATATCTTCTATTTTGTACTTGGCATTTAGCCACCGGCACCTGTTTAGCCGGCAGTTCTGGACCTTAGTTTCCTTTTACATAATTATAATTAAATCAGACTGCAGCTGACTATAGTTATGTACTATTGACTCTCGGAACTAGCTCATCATTTTGTATAGCTAGACTCATGAATCATTCTGATGAAGCGTCGGGGACGCCTTACTGCTTTGTCTTATATGATCATAATTTACTGCTTCTTGTTTTGATTGATTGAGACATAGATGCTCTGTGGGACCATAGGAGACCTGATTGTAGCATGCACCCCCTAGTCTCTCGACAGCCACGATCGCCGTATGACGTTTATATACCTCATACGGTGTAGCTAGCCTAGTCCGTCTCAGTATTCCGGTACTGGGACGTGACAAGGTTTTAGTGGTGGCCCATGCAGGTCTGTTTTTCAGACTTGTGGGGTGTTGCGATTATAGGAGTCTCAATCAAAACATGTTCCCTTTGATCTCCTGATTCGTTTTCTCTTTCTTCCACCTTAATTGCTAACTTGATTGTCATCCTCGATTCTTTCCCGTCCTGTCTTTTGATACCTTGTATCCTTTCCTTTAGGGTCACATCGTTCTCAACTATTAGAGGAGCCGACATGGAAGAGAATCTACTAGAGCAGGGACCAGTTGGAGATCAGCAAGGGGTAGCCCCTCTACCTGGACAGATTCCCATCGAGAACATTACCGAGCATGAGCCAGTTGAGCTACAGAGGCTAGAGGATCCCGTACCTCCAGTGATGCCGGTAGTACCAGTAGCACTAGATGCGTCGGCACTATTGCAGATTATTAGAGGGTTATTGGAGACCCAGCAACGCCAGACGGCAGCCCAACAGCAACAACAAACCCGACAGCAAGAACAAAATGTGCTACAGAATCAGGGGTTGCAATTAGCACTTGAGAGAAGTGTCAGGAATGATTCAGGAGCGTCCGGAAGGTTTTGTCGACTTAACCCGAGATATTTTGACGGCACGGATGATGCCATCACGACGGATGCTTGGCTTCAGGATACAGAGGCCATATTGACTGCAGCAAAGGTTCCAGTAGAAGAGAAGGTTGACCAGGTCAGACTTTTACTTCAGGATCTCACCCGCGATTGGTGGGCATCGGAAGAGGTTGGAATGAGGCGTCATATTCCCTGGGATAGCTTCAGTACCATATTCAAGGCCAAGTACTTTGGCATGGTAGTGCGATATGAGCTACAATAGAGGTTTATCAGTCTCAAGCAGGCTGGTAAGACGGTGGATGGTTATGCAGCGGAGTTCTGCAGGTTAAGTAGGTTTGCTCGGATGATGGTGGCGACAGAGCCAGAGAGCAATGAGGTTCCAGCAGGGACTTCACCTAGAAATTTTATAGCTGGTCGAGGGGTACGACTACCAGACATTCGATGCAGTATTGACGGCGGCTCGGAGGCACGAGCTTACTATTCAAAGGTTATCAGCAAGGACTGGGGGCCAGAAGAGGTCTCATACGCAGAGTGCTGGGGGAGGAGCAGTACCTCGGACGTCAGCACCAGCTCCTGGCATCCGTATTCGTGATGCAGCACCAGTCACGACAATTGTGACTGCACCAGTTCGGCAGCAGCAACAGAGGAACCTGCAGCAGCGTCAGGAAGCACCAGTAGATTGCACTTACTGTGGTAAGGGAGGGCACACTAGGGATGTGTGTCGTTCAGCTAATGGATTATGCTTGAGGTGTGGCAGTCCAGACCATAGGATTGCCAATTGTCCTATGATGCAGAGGCCAGGAGGGCCAGCTCAACGGTTTCCGGCGTTGCCAGCTCCAGAGGTAGCACCGTATCAAGGACCAACACTAGTAGTGAGGCCACTAGCCCAGCGCCCATTACTGACGCAAGCTCAGATGTACCGACAAGCGCAATATCAGGTTGGACAGCAGGGCCAGGGAAAGCAGGGATAAAGGCAAGAAGAATTTGGAGTATTAGAGCAGAGGTTGGCCGAAGGCGGTCAGATTGTGGGTAAGATTTCAGTATTATTTATTATAATTCCTTGAGTTCTATATTCGAAGAGTGAAGGCGACTTTCTCGTCTCACTCATCTGCTCTCGTATCATGTGATACGTGATATTCATCATGTGTCTTGATTACGGAAGTACGTCCTGGACAGAGTCTCGTTCTTGATTTAGTCATTGGTACCGACTTATCTCAAGTGCTGATCCTTGTCCACTTTGGGAGTCAGTGTAGGACCTCGAGGACGAATTCCTACCTGACTTGAGAGGCATATTTTATTCGTATGTCTCCGATCACTTTCCTTCTATGGTATGATTATTGTTTGTGCTTTTACTTAATAGTTCTTTCTTTCGTAATCTGTTCATATGTCATGTGTTGTTTGATAATTGTGCTTGCATTATGTCATGAGTGTATTTCATGATCTGAGAGCGCGCTCGACTAGCCTTATCGAAATTCCGAGGACGGAATTTTTCTAAGGAGGGTAGAGATGTCACTCCCCGTTTCCGAAATACGTAAATTTTTGATTTTTTATGTAAATGGTATCTGGCACCTGTATCTTGAATGTATGTATCATGTATTTGTAACTAACCATGGCATGGGACAGTATCTCGTCGCGGATTAGTGCGCCACCCCTTGTCCTTGTCTGGTTGTAGGCGTGGTTCACTGTTTCGATGATAAGATTTCTGAACCGTATTGTGGTTAGAATTTTATTTAATTAGTTGTATTATGTAGCAATTAACATGTCATTAGTCACATGGTTAAGAGCATGCTTAAGCTTAGGATTTCTTTGAGTCAACCCAACCCCTATATATATTCTCTTCCACACTCTCTCTCCTCATTCACTCTTTCATTTATTTTTCTCAAGCAAACTTTTAGGCAAGTACATCTTGCACCAAATGGAGAGATTATTGCATTTTCATTTTTTAATTTTTTTTGATATTATTTGTCTATATTGTTCTTCTCTTCATTCTCTACAAGTTTAGTTCTTGGAGTTTTTGATTTTAATGGCTAGTTTGGTGTAGATCTAAGTTTCTAAAACTAGGGTTCTATGGGTTTCCATGGTTTTGATCTATCAAACTTGGTTGTTTTCGAAAACTAATGGTCCTATGTTGTAGGGAATTCAATTCTATCCAATTTTGACCTTTGAAAAGTTGGATTTCGACTTATTTTGAGGAAGTTATGGCCAAAACAGTATTTGGATATTTTCTATGTCATCAGTCCTGATTTTGGCAGGGACGATGAATAGTGCCGCATAGTGCCGAGCCGCATAAGGATGCTGCATAGTGCCGCATAGTGTCGAGCCGCATGAGGATGCTGCATAGTGCTGCATAGTGCCGAGCCGCATGAGGATGCCGCATAGTGCCGAGCCGCATAAGGATGCTGCATAGTGCCGAGCCGCATGAGGATGCTGCATAGTGCTGCATAGTGCCGAGCCGCATGAGGATGCCGTATAGTGCCGAGCCGCATAAGGATTCTGCATAGTGCCGTATAGTACCGAGCCGCATAAGGATGCTGCATAGTGCCGAGCTGCATGAGGATGCTGCATAGTGCCGCATAGTGCCGAGCCGCATGAGGATGCTGCATAGTGCCGCATAGTGCCGAGCCGCATAAGGATGCTGCATAGTGCCGAGCCGCATGAGGATGCTGCATAGTACCGCATAGTGTCGAACCGCATGAGAATGCTGCATAGTGCCGCATAGTGCCGAGCCGCATAAGGATGCTGCATAGTGCCGCATAGTGCCGAGCCGCATAAGAATTCTGTATAGTGCCGCATAGTGCTGAGCCGCATGAGGATGCTGCATAGTGCTGCATAGTGCCGAGCCGCATGAGGATGCTGCATAGTGCTGCATGGTGCTGAATAGTGCCGTATAGTGCCTATTTTGGCTGTTTTTGGCTATTTTAAGTCCTATTTGGCTGAATTGTGGCCAGAATTTCTCCAAACCTCCAACATAAAAGTTATAGATCTTTGTCTTGTCTTCAAGGACCTTCATGTCTCACTTTAACCATAATTTACATGTGACTTTTATGTCACGAGGGGTCTGCATGACTTCTTGACTTGACCGTGTTCCTGACCTGATTACCGGTATACGTGCTGGTACCTATTCTAAGTGTGTATTGAGATACAATATTAGTATGCACTGCGGTGCCATTTAATGAGTGCACTGAGGTGTGACTCTACATGTTAAGTGATCCTTCGTGTTATATGTCAATACATGTGTACCTTCCAGCACAGTCATGGTAATTGGTCGGTAATAGTGTCATGGTAAAATGATTGTTGTTTGATACATTACACTAAGCATGGATCTAGATTGAGCCGATGTGGATTCATACTTAGGGTACACGTACTATGGTACGACATATAGGAGGATGACCATGTGACCACGACATGTAATTCCAATATCGATATAGGGTTAATCTAAGCAACTTAAATTGGTAGAAGCATTGGGAGGGAACAGAATCTCGAGATCGTACGTCACTAGCCGCCCTGGGTCTCGTCCTGGCGCGTCGGGTTGGCTGCCTCGGATACTGTATAGTCATCCGCACTAGTGGAGTGCAGTATCTGATTTGTGACTGCCGAGCCAGCTCTTCCTATAGGAGAGCTGGAACCGTTACTGCTTATTCTAGCGCGGTGGCCTTTCGAGGGACCGGTGCATTTCGTGCTTGCTTGTATATAATGGTTTGGCTAGCCCTGCTGGAATGCGATACGATCTGAGGATTCCTATATATATTGCATTACTGGGATAATCCAGACAAATCATAGAAAGCCGTAGGATTGATTGGCCGATTGTAAGCTGACTTGTTTGTGATATGTTTTCTTCTGTTAGCTACCGAGGAACATGGACTATCGTGGTGCGTGGTCCAACCCATGTCCTTGTTTGGTTGTTGGATTGGGCTATTGTGCTGCGATAGGCTATGGACCGAAGTCGCGATCAGAAGCCCTTTTACCTGCCCATGGTTATAGGATATATCTTATCTCGGTACGATATTGGCACCGTTTGTCCTTGTTTGGTTGTAAGGGTGTCGTATTGTCTCGATGATATGGTATAAGCCTATAACTCATGAATCAGGTCTTATTTAATTCATTGGATTTATCTCACTCTTTTGTGCTCCTTTGTGGTACTTGCTATTCGGGGCCTGACCCCGCTGGTTTTGTTTGGCCAGATCTCGTAGCAGCTCCAGAGGATCCAGCCTTTCATCCGAACAATGGTGCACACCAGGAGTATGGGCGCCAGGGACCATGAGTGGGTTTCTTCTTCACTACTCTGATATCTTCTATTTTGTACTTGGCGTTTAGCCACCGGCACCTGTTTAGCCGGCAGTTCTGGACCTTAGTTTCCTTTTACATAATTGTAATTAAATCAGACTGCAGCTGACTATAGTTATGTACTATTGACTCTCGGAACTAGCTCATCATTTTGTATAGCTAGACTTATGAATCATTCTGATGAAGCGTCGGGGACGCCTTACTGCTTTGTCTTATATGATCATAATTTACTGCTTCTTGTTTTGATTGATTGAGACATAGATGCTCTGTGGGACCATAGGAGACCTGATTGTAGCATGCACCCCCTAGTCTCTCGACAGCCACGATCGCCGTATGACGTTTATATACCTCATACGGTGTAGCTGGCCTAGTCCGTCTCAGTATTCCGGTACTGGGGCGTGACACATAGACTTGTGGTCAGACCCCTGGGTGGCTCATTTAAGCTTGGAGGAGAGGGTTAGTCTCCCATACATACTTCTTCTAGGGGGAGAGACAAGGTTGACAGAATACTTGTCAATGGTGGGTGGCGGTTGGACCTGCTACTACATATGAGAGATGTAGCGCACTTGATCCAAGGTTGTGTTATTAATGGCCAATTGAAGAAAGACAGATGGGCATGGGATGCGATTGCTGATGGGGAATTCTAGGTCAGCTCTGCTTATGAGAGTGCCAGAATAAATCATGAAGATATGGCATTTATGGATATTGTTTGGAGGAAAGATATCCCTAGAAAAATGCAATTGTGCCTATACAAGAAGCTGCTGGGAAAACTACTAACAATTATCGAATTCGCCGATTTGGGGTGCCGATCTCTGACCCAAAAAGCTCTTTATAGAGTCAGGAGTTGGAGTCTATCAGACACCTATACATTAACTGTCATTTTACTCGAAGGAATTCTCAGGTGTTGGTGTTGGACCTCTCGACGGAAGGAGATCAGGATTTGAAGGGGATACTGTTGATGTGTAGAGGAACTCGAGGGAGGAGTGAGGCTGGTTTAGAAAGGCTTGTCTGCATATGGCTTCAGCTGTCTGGCATGTCTGGCAGGAGCAGAACAATCAAATTTTTGATGGTCTATACACTAGTATTGTTGGAGTTATACACAATATTGATGGGGATGCAAGGAGGGTTGGAATGGGCGTTTACCCTTGATTGTACTAATTTTTTTTCATTTTAATATAGTTACCTTAGGCGACACGAAAAAGTGTGTCACATCAACTGGACAGGGCTCTTGGTAATAGCGCTGGTTTGACAAGTTTTCTCATTGGGTAGCTAAAGGCTTGCCAGCTGGAACGAATGACCACTCTCCCTTTTAGATTCATATGTTGGATGACGTGAAGGCTAAAGCCCAGCCAATTTATAACAACGCATGGCATACGGAGGATGGGTAAAGTAGGTAGCCAGGGGGTTTACGGTCAAATGTGTGTGGGAATGCACAATACCTACTTGTATGTATGCTGAAGCGGGTGAAGCCAGTCATCCGGGGCTGGATCGCATCAGATTGAAGCCTAACTTGCTGGTGAAGGAGGTTAAACTCTATTTGGTCATATCCAAGTTAATAGTGAATGTCCTTGATGCGGGTTTGGCAGTAGTAGAGTCAAAGTTGGTTTGCGAGGTTAGTTCCTTGTGTATGGCTGAAGAAATTCAAATGGCACAACGTGCAAATATTCTTGGCTAAAAGGGGGTGACAAGTGTTGTAAAATCCCTATTTTTTATTTTTTATTTTTATTATTTTATTTGACTTAAAAATGAATTTATATAATTTATGGTTTTTATTAATTATTAAAAATGCCCTTAGCCATTGTTGAGTTTTGGAGCACTAGACGACCATGACCTTTAGCACGGAAGTTGTAGCAGTGTGCCTTGACTAGTATATTAACCATGCCAGGGGAAGCCTAGCCATGGTGATGTCCAAACTAGAAAAACCAGGCCAAGTTATGAATGGACTTATTTAAATTATTTAAATTAAATATTATTTTATATATTAATTTTTAGATGACCCGGTTTGTCCAATTCAGCCTGAACTGGGCCCGGACCGAACCCAAGCCCAAGTAAGTATGTAGTGTGACCAAATGTGACCATGTAGGCATATTTTAGGTATGTACAAATATTTCCTAAATTATTTTAAAATTTTATGTACAATTTGTAATTATTTAATTATTTGTACAAAATATTGGTATTTTGTTATTAAATAATATTTTGCAATATTATACAAATTGTTCTGGACCCGAATTTGGAAGTGTGGTATGGGTTCATCAAAACCACCATTGAGCAAAGTTATTATTTTATTATCATTAAAGTTATTTTTAAATAAATATATATGTTCACTCTACTTATATGTTATTATTATTAAATTTATTGTAAAGTAAATTTTTTTTTAATATATATATATATATATATATATATATATATATATATATATATATATATATATATATATATATATATATATATATATATATATATATATATATTTTAATATATATATATATATATATATATATATATATATATATATATATATATATATATATATATACATATATAATTGTAAAGTAAATTTATATATGTATATATATATATATATATATATATATATATATATATATATATATATATATATATATATATATATAAATAAAAAAATAAAAAAAAAATATATATATATATCTGTGTGTGTGTGTGTGTGTGTGTGTGTGTGTGTGTGTGTGTGTGTGTGTGTGTGTGTTTAAATACATTAAATAATTTGGATAGATAATATTAAATTGTTATGGATATTTTATTGTGTGTAGTAGATATATACATATATAGATATTTATATTTGAAAAGACTTGTAAAGATAAAGAGAGTAAAAAAAAAATTGATTTAACACTTGGGTGGTCGGCCCCACCCGACCACTACAAGTGTGGCTGCAGCAGCGCTAGCTGCAAAGGGAGAAACCCATCCCCTTTATAAGCAACAAGCAACACTAGCAGCAACATTATTAGCCGAACCCCCTTCCCCTTTTTAAATATATATATACATACATATATATATGACCTAATCCTAATCTCTTCCTCCACCTTCCTCCTCCTCTCTCCTCCACCCTCGGCCAACTCCTCCCCTCCGCGAGCACAGCAGCACCCCGCGACAGCGGCGACGGAAACGACGACGACAACAACAACAACAACAAAATTTAAAAACAAGGTACCCAACTTCTCCGTTTGATTTCTCTCTCGATTATATTCCGTTTTAAGATCCGTAAATTCGTGTAGAAAGTCCACATGACCCTCTTCGAGATCACCCAGGTCGATTTCGACAAGGCCATCCAACTTGCTCGAAAAATCGAGACAAACTTGGAGAAAAACCACTTTTCTGGAATATTAAAAACTGTTTCAAAACACCAACTTGTCGGCCACTTTTCTTTCTGTACAATAGGATTTTGTAGAGACTAATTAAAGGCAGTCAAAGACAACATAACCGAGATTGTAACGCACCTTCTGGAATTACTTTTCATCTATTATGTAAAAAGTTACACGTACTTAAAGTTCTCAGAAAAATTGTAAATTCTGTTTTCAAAAAGTAGAAAAATACCCCGATACGACGTCCGTCTCGACAAACCGGGCGACGTGGTCGCGCACTATACGCATCAAAAGGCGTGTATGGATGTTGTCGACGTGTGGGAACTGACGGAATCCGATTTCGTTGTATGTGCGTGACGAAATCAGTGCGTATCCGTCGAGATACCCCCGTAACGACCCTTTGCAAATTAAGTCAATTTCGTGTACACTCATCAAATCGCGACGAAACTTGTGCCATTAGACTCGAAATATTTTTCTGGTTCTGTGAGCCAAGTTTGGTTCAATTCTGAGAAGGTTGATCGGGACGCCATTTTAGCGGACCCACAATCCCACTCAACAGGCGATTTTGTACACGGCCCACCGAAATCCAAAATTGGACATACCGTTGGGTTCGTCTCATCAAAACAAATTTGTAGACATGTAGTATGACGACTTTTGGGACCGTAGGTTCTGTCACGTATTTCGGTGCAAAGCGGGTCCAGGGGCGAACATCGTTTTGACCCAAAATTACGATTTTGCCCCTATTCCAAAATTTAACTTTTGGACAGGCGTTTCCTAGGCATATCTTATATTCCAAACTCGTTCGTGATGTTTGTTGCAGCATCCAGAGTCATCTGCGAGATTTGGCTTTTCTTGCTTCGTTTATTTGTCTGTTCGAGCTACTGGATTATTTTCTTTTGCACGTAACCTCAGGCAAGATACCTTGCCATTATACTGTTTATATTCAGTCTGTATTTTATTATATATCACTGTCCATTATTTCCAATTATTACAGTTCTTGATTTACTACATGCTCAGTGATTATTAGTTACTTTGTTACTATCGTTTGATTGCATATGAACCTAGAGTTAGGGGACTACCGTTTGTAGTGTATTGCATATGCCTCGACACAGTTGTACCACGAGGATGTGTGTGACGAGTAGCATGTAGAGGTCATTTCATATGGGCTGATCTCTCATGTGCATGCGTTAGGGCTAACTGCTAATAGAGGCATGTTAGAAGACTTAGCAGTTAGTAGAGGTATATGAGACATGGATGTGACTCTGTTAGGCATTGGGTGGGAAGAACAGTTCCTTAACGTATGGGTCCTTTATGCACTTTTCTATTACTGATCCTGCTGGCCTTTGACATTCGAGAAATGTTATGCTTTGAGGTCCCTGATATCCTGATGGGACCATACCTGAGATTTTTACTCCTGAGCCAGATGCCCATGCGTTAGAGGTTTGTTCTTGACTGCATGAACACAGTAGTACAGTTAGATTACCTTATTATTGTCTTGTCACTTATATTCTTTGTGGCATATTTTGTATTCAGTATTTATGGCATGTTCTTCTTGTATCTTGTTACGTCCCTCTGAGGACCTGGTTATCTCTCCAGGTGTGTGCTTCTGTGATATTGCAGGTGCTCTAGCCGAGGCCGTGATCTTCTCCATCCTTTCTAAGATGATTGCACTTGGCCCGTCCTGTTATTTCATTTATTCCTTCTTGTAAATTTTATTTGAAATAGTTGGTAGTGGACTTTGTCTCCGCCCAACTTTTGTACAAACTATAATTCTGCGTTGATTCCTATTTTATATTGATTCTTTTATTGTGGATGAGATTAGTATCATGGATTACTGCATTTCACAGCTTATGCATACATACGATGGTTCCATATATTGGAGTATACTTCGTATGTATGCAGCTGGCATGGATACGTACCTAGTCCTAAGTATTTTGGGACTGGGACGTTACATATTTTTGTGGTGGCCCATGTAGGTCGAGTTTGTCAATTCAGTTACGTTAATGTACCGATGTGAGCCTGCAACATAGGATTAGAATCTAGGAATCTCATCCATACAGCTTGACCTCTTCCTTTGGCTTCAAATTTTGAACTCTCATTTGACTTCCTTGAATTGCATCTTGCTTAATTCCTTTCTACCGTCGATTCTTATTTTCGTGCTTAGTGTCAACTAGGAAGATGACTACACTAGTATATGCCCATAGGTCAAATACATGGCTAGAATGGTTATATTAGCAATTGGAATACATTAAGATTCTAATCGAGTTAAAAAAGGCTTTTTTTAAAAGTGTGATTTAATGAGTAGTAATTTGTAAAGTAGGATATTACCAAGGAAAGTTTTAATCTTGAGATTTCTAAATAGTAAACACCATAGGGTTGATACTGCAGGAAGAAAAAAAAGAAAAAAAAAGCTAGAATCTTTATACCCCTGATTTAAGAAATTAGTTGGCTTTTTTAGATTTGATATTTATGATTTATTGGGTTATAGCTATACATCTTTGAACAAGTATAAAATTGATTTGCTTTTCAAGTTGTGATATTTATAATTTTTGGGTGATAGATATACATCTTTGAACAAATATAAAATTTATTTGATTTTCGATTTTTGATGTTTATGATTTATTGGATTATAGTTATACACCTTTGAACAGTTATAAATTTGGTTTGAAAATGATCTTAGCTTTTAAAAATGGCCGTAGGAATTATTTAAATTTGAATTGTACAACTTACGATTTTCGTGTTTAGTAAATTTTGAATTTTAAGTGGAAGTAATGATGGTGAATTTGGTTTAAAATATTTGAAAGTTATGAAAACGATTTTTGAGAATTTTTATTTTTTTATTTTAAATTGTGTCCTATGATGGAGGATTTACAAATCTATTTAGATTTTTTTTAAATAATTTTTATGACTAATAAGATTTTTGAAAATTTAGTTTAATGTTGGATTGCTAATATTACAAATTTTTGGAAAAAAAAAATAAAATAAAAATATATTAATGATGTGATAATGTTGTTTTGATTGATCAAATAAAGTTACCATTTAAAAGTGGTGATTATGTTGGAATGACTTAGTATGAATAGAAGTTATAATTGATGAGTGCATTAGAATATTGAGCTAAAATTTTGAGATTGCTTTGTAATGTGCTAGAAATTTTATCTGGGGAGCTATTAATTTTTGTTGAGTTTTAAAGTTATGATTGATTATGGATATTTTATATAGATTCATGATTTATGAACTCTTGGATTTAAAAGTTGAATTAAAAATGTAAAATTTTGAAAAGTCAGTAGTAACATGATAAAAATTTGCTTTGAGATTTATGAAAGTGATTTAAAAAAAAATTCATGATGAATTTGAACGACTTGGAGTGAATACAAATTTTGGTATTTTATTTTTGAAACTTTTGGAGGAAACTTGAGCTAAAATCTTAATGGTAGGCCATCAAGATAGCTCTAATAAGATAGATGTACTCCACACTAATTGCCATATCACTCATGACCATGATAGTAGTATGTACACAAGTGTTGTTAGTCATCTACCAAACTATGCGACTGTATCCCAATCTTGACTTACTCGACCTTTCCTCGTGACCTACTAACCGTTGTGGATTGAATAACGAATTAATCGCTCCTTGACTGTATTCATCTAGAAGACTATCTTCTCACTAGAACTGTGCCCCTAAATTATTATTTTACTGGATTCCTTAAATAAATTTTATCTCATGATTTAACTTGATCCCCTTCATTTTTGTGCATAAATTGTCACCCCATGAACACCCACTTTCTATTTTTGATATTTTGGCGTCCCTTACCGTGACTTGGATATTAGGAGTACAACACTAGACTTTTTCTTCTAACAAATTTCATATGTAAGACCTAGACGGGCACACCTTCAGGTAGATATATCATGTCCCACTAAAACATGTCTCCTTGTACTCTATTTCTTGATATGACCTTCTAGTCAAAATGGCTAAACTATAACCTCTACCATGATACCAAAATACTTTTTGGCTTCAATTAGAGATCCAACCTTGACTAAATCTTTTGACGCTATATGTGATTGTGTTCTACTTAATTCCTTAAATGCTTTACTTTGTACCTTATCTTGATTGCTTGACCCATTGTCCCATCACACTATTAGTTGAACTCTTGTAAGTTGGGTAGAATACCTCACAACCTAACAAATCCTTTATCTTATGAATCATGTTGATGAGGTCACTTAGACTAGAAATTCAGAGGACCTTAATTTATCTAGACAACCAAACCGTAAGTGAAGAAAACTAGGACAACTGTATAGGCCCACACTTCGGGCAAGACTCGATTTTAAAAGATCTTGGACCATATAAACTCCTTCATCATTACCTCCTTTACTTATAGTTCAACCATCTGATGCTGCTAATTTATCCTTAGTTTTGTAAGCTTATATTTTTCGAGCTTGATCATGACATATTTTATTGGGTGCACCCACTAACATATTGTCTAATCAGAACCGGTACATGATGGTTTGATCAACCTATTGCACCTTGGTTCGCTTATCACATATTATTTTACGTGGATGGAGACATAGTAAACTTGCCCTAGAGTCTCATCCGCGACAGCCTTGGCAATTCTCTTTTGAATTATTTTTCATCGCCTATGAACCTCGTATTCGTACTCAATAGCATCGTCTTTGAAACCTTTATTGTTCTTGTCTTTTACTTATTCTAGAAAGATAATGCACTGTACTAGATAGATCGATCCAAGGTATCACCTTTAGTTGCCCTATCAATTATATATATACAAAATATAGATAACCACCAACCGACTCATGTGGCCATATCCTCGCCTGTAACTACCCCTCATTTCCTCAGCCCTAGAATTGTTATCATGCCCTTCCAATTATTCTTGAGTACTCGAGAGTGATTCTAATCATCGCTAAATCAAACCCTCGACCAAAGCAATTAGTATCCAGTTCTCCCTTAAGGAATCACACCTCCTAAATATCTAATTTATTCTCTTTGGTCTACTCAATTCCTTACTGTTCTCTAAATTGGATTATCAAAAATTTTACCATCACTAGCAACCCTTATTCAATTCCATAACCATGATATATTTTTGTATATATCGACTCCACAATTTTCTATTGCATGGTTGTGTTGAACGTCGTTTTATCGCCTCCTCCAAAATTTAATTGTATTTTGGTATTGAAGAACTCTTCCTATCCCTCAACCCTATCTACCCTATTAATCCTAAATTTCGAGGACGAAATTCTTGTAAGTTGGGTAAGATGTAAAACCCTTATTTTTTTTAATTATTATTTTTATTATTTTATTTGACTTAAAAATGAATTTATACAATTTATGGTTTTTATTAATTATTAAAAATGACCTTAGCCATTGTTGAGTTTTGGAGCACTAGACGACCATGACCTTTAGCACGGAAGTTGTAGCAGTGTGCCTTGACTAGTATATTAACCATGCCAGGGCAAGCCTAGCCATGGTGATGTCCAAACTAGGAAAACCAGGCCAAGTTGTGAATGGACTTATTTAAATTATTTTAATTAAATATTATTTTATATATTAATTTTTAGATGACTCGGTTTTTCCAATTCAGTCCGAACTGGGCCCGGACCGAACCTAAGCCCAAGTAAGTATGTAGTGTGACCAAATGTGACCATGTAGGCATATTTTAGGTATGTACAAATATTTCCTAAATTATTTTAGAATTTTATGTACAATTTGTAATTATTTAATTATTTGTACAAAATATTGGTATTTTGTTATTAAATAATATTTTGCAATATTGTACAAATTGTTCTGGACCCGAATTTGGGAGTGTGGTATGGGTTCATCAAAACCACCATTGAGCAAAGTTATTATTTTATTATCATTAAAGTTATTTTTAAATAAATATATATGTTCACTCTACTTATATGTTATTATTATTAAATTTATTGTAAAGTAAATTTATATATGTATATATATAGATGTGTTAAATACATTAAATAATTTGGATAGATAATATTAAATTGTTATGGATATTTTATTGTGTGCAGTAGATATACACATATATAGATACTTATATTTGAAAAGATTAAGAGAGTAAAAAAAAATTGATTTAATACTTGGGTGGTCGGCCCTACCCGACCACCACAAGTGTGGCTGCAGCAGCGCTAGCTGCAAAGGAAGAACCCCATCCCCTTTATAAGCAACAAGCAACACTAGCAGCAACATTATTAGCCGAACCCCCTTCCCCTTTTTAAATATATATATACATACATATATATATGACCTAATCCTAATCTCTTCCTCCACCTTCCTCCTCCTCTCTCCTCCACCTTCGGCCAACTCCGCCCCTCTGTGAGCACAGCAGCACCCTGCGACAGCGGCGACGGAAACGACAACAACAACAACAACAACAGAATTTAAAAACAAAGTACCCAACTTCTCCGTTTGATTTCTCTCTCGTTTCTAGTCCATTTTTAGATCCATAAATTCGTGTAGAAAGCCCACATGACCCTCTTCGAGATCCCCCGGGTGGATTTTGACATGGCCATCCAACTTGCTCGAAAAATCGAGACAAAGTTGGAGAAAAACCACTTTTCTGGAATATTAAAAACTGTTTTAAAATACCAACTTGTCGGCCACTTTCCTTTCTGTACAATAGGATTTTGTAGAGACTAATGAATGGCAGTCAAAGATAACATAACCGAGATTGTAACGTACCTTCTGGAATCACTTTTCATCTATTATGTAAAAAGTTACACGTACTTAAAGTTCTCTGAAAAATTGTAAATTCTGTTTTCAAAAAGTAGAAAAACACACCGATACGGCGCCCGTCCCGACAAATCGGGCGACGTGGTCGCGCACTATACGCATCGCAAGATGCGTATGGATGTTGTCGATGTGTGGAAACTGACGGAACCCGATTTTGTTGCATGTGCGCGACGAAATCAGTGCGTATCCGTCGAGATACCCCCGTATCGACCCTTTGCAAATTAAGTCACAACTTTATGTACACTCATCAAATCGCGACGAAACTTGCGCCATTGGACTCGAAATATTTTTCTGGTCCTGTGAGCCAAGTTTGGTTCAATTCTGAGAAGGTTGATCGGGACGCCATTTTAGCGGGCCCACAATCCCACTCAGGCGATTTTGTGTACGGCCCACCGGAATCCAAAATTGGACATACCGTTGGGTTCGTCTCATCAAAACAAATCTGTAGACATGTAGTTTAACGACTTTAGGGACCGTAGGTTCTGGCACGTATTTCGGTGCAAAGTAGATCCAGCGGCGGAAATCGTTTTGACCCAAAATTACGATTTTGCCCCTATTCCAGAATTTAACTTTTAGACAGCGTTTTCTAGGCATATTTTATATTCCAAACTCGTTCGTGATGTTTGTTGCAGCATCCGGAGTCATCTGCGGGATTTGGCTTTTCTTGCTTCGTTTATTTGTCTGTTCGAGCTACTGGATTATTCTCTTTTGCACGTAACCTCAGGCAAGATATCTTGCCATTATACTGTTTATATTCAGTCTGCATTTTATTACATATCACTGTCCATTATTTCCAGTTATTACAGTTCTTGATTTATTACATGCTCAGTGATTATTAGTTACTTTGTTACTATCCTTTGATTGCATATGAACCTAGAGTTAGGGGACTACCGTTTGTAGTGTATTACATATACCTCGACACAGTTGTACCACAAGGATGTGTGAGATGAGTAGCATGTAGAGGTCCTTGCGTATGGGCTGATCCCCCATATGCATGCGTTAGGGCTAATTGCTAATAGAGGCATGTTAGAAGACTTAGCAGTTAGTAGAGGTATATGAGACATAGATGTGACTCTGTTAGGCATCGGGTGGGAAGAACAGTTCCTTAACGTACGGGTCCTTTATGCACTTTCCTATTACTGATCCTGCTGGCCTCTGACATTCGAGGAATGTTATGCTTTGAGGTCCCTGGTATCCTGATGGGACCATACCTGAGATTACTTCTCCTGAGCCAGATGCCCATGCGTTGGAGGTTTGTTCTTAACTGCATGAACACAGTAGTACGGTTAGATTACCTTATTGTTGTCTTGTCACTTATATTCTTTGTGGCATATTTTGTATTCAGTATTTATGGCATATTCTTCCTGTATCTTGTTACGTCCCTCTGAGGACCTGGTTATCTCTCCAGGTGTGTGATTCTGTGATATTGCAGGTGTTCTAGCCGAGGCCGTGATCTTCTCCATCCTTTCGAAGATGATTACACTTGGCCTGTCCTGTTATTTCATTTATTCTTTCTTGTACATTTTATTTGAGATAGTTGGTAGTGGACCTTGTCTCCGCCCAACTTTTGTACAAATTATAATTCTGCGTTGATTCCTATTTTATATTAATTATTTTATTGTGGATGAGATTAGTATCATGGATTACTGCATTTCACAGCTTATGCATACATACGATGGTTTCATATATTAGAGTATACTTCGTATGTATGCAACTGGCATGGATACGTACATAGTCCTAAGTATTTTGGGACTGGGGCGTTACAAGTGTATGAATTCTTCTTTATTGTGGTTCAGGTGAGGCAGCATCGTAATCACATTACCAGACTTGTAGATGATGAAGGAGCTGAGGTGACGGCACAAATGATGTCCAAATAGAAGCAATTAGGTATTATTTGGATCTTTATAATCAAAATAATTACCTATCAGTTTTTTTTGAATTTGTTTGCATAACTGAAACACGGGAATGAGTCCCTGTTTGTGCCCTGTGTGGATGGAGGAGGTAGAATTTTTATTGTCATGGTAGCAGACCCAAACAAGGCTCAGGCCTAAACGGGTTTGTAAAAAAGTTTTACAAACTTCATTAGGGGGATCTAAAGGAGTTGGCAATGGAGGTGATTCATGACTTCTTGTCCACGGGGAGGTTGTCGCGGGAGATCAATTACCATACTTTCATCACTTTGGTTCCGAAGGAGGATGCTATTGTGCTAGTAGACATTGCATGTTGTAGTTATTTATATAAGTTGATTATGAACTTGATGTGTTGTCACATGCAGTAGATTATGCAGGAGCTGGTATAATCCATAGAGGGTAGGTCCATTGTTGAGAACAAGATATTTGCTCATGAGATGGTCGTGGATTTAATAAAGCTGGGGGAAGAAGGCTTGCATAAAGCTTGATCTGCGGAAGGCATATGATATGGTGGATAAGAATTTTATGTGTCAAATTATGATAGCCATGGGATTTGAAAAGAGATGGGTTAATAGAATCCAGAAGTAACTTGTCCTGGTCAAAGGACAGCAGCATGGGTAATTCAGTAGCAACTATGGTTTTCGACAGGTGATCCTTTATCTCCTTCTCTTTTTACACTGGTGATGGAATATTCTCTTATATAATAGATGTTGTTGTCTATTTTTGGAGGGTCGTCCTACTTTTTACGTTGATTCGGCCATATGTTTCTTGTCTTATATATGTAGACGACTTGTTGATTTTCTTGCGCCTACATTAGCAGGCCTTAGAGAGGTATCATATATTATAGAGGAGTTTGGGAGGCTCACTAGGATGCATCTCAACAGGGACAAGGGTAAAGTCTTTTTCAGTTCTTTATGCCCTGACAAGGAGGAGCGTGCGTGAGTACTCGATGTTGATCGAGGGAAACTTCCTGTGAAATATTTGGGATTCCTTTGTCTGTAAGTTATGTTCGTGATATTGAGTACCAGAGCATGGTGGAGTATGCTCAATGTAGAGTGCAGGGCTGACAAACGAAATGCTTGTCATTTGAAGGTAGGATTGAGTTGGTGAGATTATTCATTATAGCTATTGCTTTCTTCTTGTTGCAATCCATTTTGTTGTCGTCGACCACCATCAGGAGAGTAGAGAAGATCATTGCATATTTTATATTGTATTTTTTCATCCTCACGAGAAGGGCTGGGTTAGCGACCTCTGTACAACGTACGAAAAGCGACAAGTATGAAGCTTACGTGGTACTTCTTGTAAGGGGACTCTATTTGGATGTACTGGTTGAGGAGTCAGTATTTGAAGGGTTACAATTTATGGGATCTTCGATCCAATAATAATGAGTATGTTACATTTAAATAGATTCTCCTTCACCACAAGATGTCAAGGCGGTTATCTCCCATGTCATGCGGAAAGGGGAGTCTACTGATTTATGGTTGGATCCTTGGATCAACTATAGGTGTTTGGTGCAGATGGTTGGGGCTCCGTTTCAGGCGGCATGTAGGAGGGAGCGGGTGAGTAGTATTCCGATATATGTTGTTTGGAGAACGAAAGGTCATGTGCATGAGCGGCCACATAGCAACGTGATAGGGATGTTGCCAGTGACAGCAGCTTGTAGTCGGATAGATGGTTCTGGGATAGCACAGTACGAGCGACTTCCAGTTCAAGATCGTGTACAACCATATTATGGAGGTACATAGCGAATAGAGCATACAAAGATTGTTTGGATGAAAGGGGGGTGGCGAAAAAGATGCAACTATGTGTGTACAAGCTGGTGTTAGGGCTCCTAACTATGGATAAATTAGCCAGGTTTAGGGTTCAAGATGATGGCCAAATGTGTGTGATGTGTTATTCTCGAAACAGATCTTTTTGATGAAAAATGGAAATCTCAAACTCTTATTTCTAGAGAGACGAAAAATTCGTTCTCCTAAGAGAGAAATGAATACTCATTCTCAACTGAAGTTGATGCAACGAGATGAGATATCTCTCTCAACATGCAACGATATGAATAATCGCGCTCAACCGGAGTTGATGCAACGACTTTGCTGGGGTAATGAAGATCACCATTGCTCAAAGCAAGATTCGCATGATTGCGATCTGCACCCAAGAACTACCAAGTTCGAAAGAACTTTTGGAACGCTCGATGTCACCTCCTTTACGAACTCGAAGAACTCCTTAGGACTTCAATGGCGGCGGCATCACTTCTCTCTTCGTCTCTTTATTTTAGCGTAAGTCCTTAATGAAGGCACGAAGAGAGTATTTATAGAGAATGGTCGAAACCCTAATCCTATTTATGGCCGTAAATGATTGCAAAAAGATAGGAGCAAATAATGGAAAGATTTGAATGAATTAAATTCAAATCCTACAAAAAAAGGATCTGATCAATTAACTCGATCTTTCCACAACCGTTCAAATCTTCCAATCAGCCACATCATACGCCACCTGTGCCCCATGGCCACTCAACCCGTCAACCTGCGCACGTAGCTGCGAAGCCTTCAGCAGCCTGTGGCACCTGCGCGCCCAGCGTCCAGCGCCTAATGCCGCAGCTCTGCAGCACCTGCGCGCCCAGTGCCGCAGCCCCGCAGCACCTGTGTGCCCAGGGCTGTAGCACTTGTGCGTCGTAGCACCTGTACGCCTGCTGCACCTGTGCTGCGACTCGCGTAGAGACGAGCGCATGAGCGCATCAGCTGTGCATAATACGCCTTACATCGATGCTGACGTGCAAAGTGCAAAGTACACCAACAAAATGCCTCTTTACGCCCTTGAGCCCGAGTCCGAGTCCGAGTCCCTAAGCCCCTTCGGGGCTTAACTACATAAGGGAATTATCCCATGAGCATGACAAAAAGAATTAATACTTCTTTGTTGGTTTAGCATTTTTTCTACTAGAAAAGTGCCCCCACATGGCACCCATGTGCCTCTTCACACTTCATGTGATATCTTAACACAAGCAAAGCTTTATATAGAGATACCATCCATTTGGTTTTTCCAATGTGGGACTATCTTTCTAGTTTCTAAAGCAAAATACTAACAACAACAAGCAAAAATACCAACAATCCTCCACATATCTCTATATATGGGTTGAGCGTTCCCCACAGTGACTGTCCATCATGCATTAGGATAGATGTCGCTACGACTTGAATCTTCCCGCATGGGTTAAATGACAGCATGATGCAAGAATGGACTAAGTCTTGAATTCTGCACCATAACTGTAATTCTTTCCACTCGCATAATGACATCAACTGCGCTTCTGACTGCACATTAAAGGTCTTGTGCCAGCCTGGTTTTGGTGTATGTATCTTAGGTGTCTACAAGATTTTCCTGAAGAGACGGCCTATATCTCTTTCCATACACTCTAGGTGAGTTATTTTAAAGAGTCTTTGACATGAATCATTTTGCTTTCTTGCGGTGCTACACCGCTATGACATGGCCCAAAGCCTAGATCCTATCTCATGTGGTGCCATACCACCTGTAGCATGAGGCTCAGCCTCTTTGTAGTGCAAAACTATCCAGCATGAAGCCTTTTGCTTCTTTACGGTATTATGCCGTCGTGACATGGCTTGCAAAGCCGAGGCACTGCCAAATGTGGTGTCACCCACAGTAACATGAGACCCAGCCTCTTTGTAGTGCTGCCTACCACTCTTCATTATACATCATTAGGCCCTCTTGCCTATGTGCGGTGCTATGTCGCTGTGACTTGGCCCGAAGCCGAGGCTTTACCCTCACTAGGCACCTCATGTGGTGTCACCCCACTGTAGCATGGAGTACAATGCTCCTTTGTAGTGCTGTGCTATCCGTGCTTCCTGTAAAGCACGCCAGACATCCCAGATGTCTGAGAAGTCATTAAGACTTCCAAGCCATCCTCCTACAGGACTTTGTTCTTTTTAAAGAATAATCAGTAGACAATAGTAGTTCTGGGTTCTTAACCCCGCAATGTTCCAAAGGGATTGTCCACTGCTCTTGATATTCTTCCAGTCAATGGTCCTTCCTTGAACTAAAAGTTAGATGCCTAGTAGATTTCTCTTTGAACTAATAGCATAAAACTTTATAGTAGAATTACAAAGATATAATATCAGAGTGTCTTCAAGTCCATCTTACTTGCTGTGTCTTCAACCAGCTGCCGCTTGAGACCTTTGGTGAACGAATCCGCCAGATTCTCCTGACTCCAAACATCCACTACGGCAATGACTCCTCTTTTAATAAGATCATTTACCGCCCTGTGCCTTAGACGCACAGTCCTCTTCTTGCCATTGAAGAGGTCATTCGATGCCATCACTGCAGTCGTCTGGTTGTTGCAGTATATTGGTACCACTGGTATCTATGCAGCAACCATTAGAAGATCATATATAAGCTCTCGAAGCCATTCTGCTTCATCCGCTGCAGCCGATAGTACATAGAACTCAGACTCTATAGAAGAGTGAGACAACATAGTCTGCTTCTTCGACTTCCACGTTATAGCAGCTCCACCTATGGAGAAAATATATTCTCCTATGGACCTTTCACTCTATACTTCTGAGCACCAACTTACATCACTGAAGCCCTCCACTACTTTTGGATCTCCTTAGTAGTGTAGTGCATACTTCTGAGTCATTTTGAGGTATCTCATGACCCTCTTCACAGCTTTCCAGTGCTCCATCCCTGGATTGTTCGTGAACCGACTTAGCATCCCCACGGCAAAAGCTATGTCAGGCCTTATGGCAGTAGTCGCATACATCAAACTCCCAATGACGCTTGAGTACTCCAACTACCTGATGCTTTCCTTTGGATTTGGCTTAAGTTTCTTGTCACACCGATAAGGCGTATCGATCCCTGGAAGATTCTGATACCCATAGCATGTGAGCATTTTCTCAATGTAATGAGACTGTGACAATGCCACTCCAGTTTTCGTCCGGATGATCTTTATTTCCAGGATAACATCAGCTTCCCCTAAGTCCTTTATGCTGAACTTAGATGAAAGGAACTTCTTTGTCGCAGTAACACTTGCTAGATCTGTACCCAAGATCATCATGTCATCTACGTACAGACAATCGACAACTCCTCTCCCATCAGCGAACTTTGTGTACACACACTTGTCCGTCTCGCTGACCCTGTAGTCATTTGATCTTATGACTTTATCAAACTTCTCATGCCATATCTTGGGAGCTTACTTCAGACCATACAGAGATTTTACCAACTTACAAATTTTGTCTTCGAGGCCCTTGACGACGAATCCTTCTGGCTGTTGCACGTAGATCTCTTCGGTCGATTCATCATTGAGGAAAGCGATCTTAACATCCATCTGATAAATTACCAGCTTGTGAATTGTGCTCAGAGCAATCAACATCTTGATGGTCGTCATCCGTGCTACTAGAGCATATGTGTCAAAATAATTGATCCCCTGCTTCTGAGAAAATCCATTGGCAACTAATATTGCCTTGAACTTGTCGACAGTTCCATCGACCTTCATCTTCTTTTTGAAGATCCACTTACATCCAATTGGTTTTGCTCTTTCAGGCAGATCGACCAACACCCACGTATTAATATAGGTTATCGAGTCGTACTCATCATTAATAGCCTCCTTCCAGAAGATAGCATCTCTGGTCTTCATCGCATCATCATAGGTAAGTGGATCGGCTTCCATATGATAGGTGACGAAATCCTGACCGAATTCCATCTGTCTTCTCACTCGCTTAGATACAGGTTCTGCGAGTTCTGGTTCAATAGTTGTTCTTACAGTAACAACATCTTCTTGGACTACCTCTTCATAGGAAACTTGAGCCTCTTGTGCACTCACGTTATTCTCCGGAATGTCCGCGAGAACAATGTTCTTGTGCCTCGCAAATTTATCTTCAAAGAATTCTGTATCGCGAGATTCAATGATATGATTTGACTCAATATTAAAACCTTCGAGCATCACTCGTATCAGCATAATCTAGAAATATAATATTCGTAGTCTTTGTTCCCAGCTTTTGAATTTTTAAATTCGGAAGCTTTACATACGTCAGACACCCCCACACTCGAATGACATTCAAGTTGGCTCTATGAGGAGTGACTTTCGAAGTTGCATGCGGCACTCTATTCAATATGAACGTAGCCGTAAGCACTGCTACACCCAAAAAGTAATTTGGAAGACCTGCAGTTAACAATATTGAGTTCATCATCTCTGTTAACGTTCTTTTCTTCCTTTCTGTAACACCGTTTGATTGATGGGAGTACGGAGCAGTTGTCTCGTTGATGATTCCATGTTCTCTGCAGAACGATGCGAATTTGTAAGACCTATACTCTCCATCTCTGTCAAGACCTGCACCCGCTTTTCGGATACGAGACATGTCTAAGCCCAGCCTACGCCGCAGTGTCGGCGGTAGTATGTTGTCTATGATAAACATGATCCATACAAGTACACAGTCCACATATATCATCCACAACTAAATTACGACAAAAAGATTAAACTAAAAAGTCTCAATAAATGATTTAAAGAAAGATCCACTACAAATCAGATAGTCTCGGGAACAAACCCGCTAAAAATAAATATAAAACAACTAGAACTGAAGTCCGCTAAGTTCACTAGCTAAGAAGAATACGAAAGAACATAAGGATGAAATATGCTACTCCGCATCAGAAGAAAAAACCGACACATTAGTAACGTCAGAGTCACCAAGATACGCACCATAAACCTCGGGGCAAACCACGTCATCTAAAGCTAAAAAGCAGTTATCCAGTCAGAATTGGAGCAAGATTACCATAACACTACACTACACAATATAATATACAAGCACACAGAATAGCAATAAGGAGAGGATGAATATAACATGATACCAAGAGAGACCACTATATCTTGGAAAATAGTTTGAGAGTACAATTATGACTTGGAGCAGTTGAAGGTGTAAATAGGACATAAAGACAATATGAGAGAACGACGAATATAAGTCAAACTACTGGACAATATGTCAACACGAATCAAATCACGTGTACTGTGTGTTTTAGAATACCAACGTTCAACATGTAGTTGGGTTAGGAATCGGACAGTCGACATGTGAGGTGTATTGACTAAACTAACACTGTCAGACGGTCCCCTGACCGAACAAACTCTGGGCTACATTGGGATACCACATGTCTACTCGTCGTATTCTTCCACCCAACTAACTCACAAGTACATATCCAACACGATTAACATTAACAACACGATAGACGAGAATCATGATAAACTAGAAATTAGGCATGAACATGTACATATACTCTATTGACTCTAACTCTCGTGTACAAGTAGTAATCATGATGAATCTAGAACAGTGACAACGGAAAATATGAAGATGTAACAGTAAAAAAGACAGTATGAGGATACATGAAATATAAAATAAAGGTAATATAATGCCATAGTGAAACTTGTCTTGCTCGGAAAAGGATAAAGTTGCGACTCACGACGTCGTCCGATCTACCCCGACAAATAAATGATCATAGGTTAGATTATGAAAATCCCACTCTAAAATCCTAAAAAGTGGCTAATGGTTTAACATTAGATGTGGGCGTATTTCAAAGTTTTACGCTGACACATAAAATGTGGGCGTATTTCGAGTTTTACGCTGACACATTAAATGTGGGCGTATTTCGAGTTTTATGCTGATACATTAGATGTGGGCGTATTTCAAGTTTTACGCTGATACGATAAACGTGGGCGTATTTAAAGTTTTTTACGCTAGCACGAACAACGTGAGCGTAGATTTTCGATTTTCGTTGGGTCCTCTTCTCCGACGAACTCATGACCAAAGTTTAATATTTTACCCCTCATTGCCGGAGCCATGGCGGGGTTGCTTTGCTGAGACGCTGTGGATGGCCGAACAGGATTTTGCGCGCGGTCGACCGACGAAGAATCGACGGCAGGTTTTTTGCCTTTGCTGCCGGCGGTGGATTTCTTGGGAGCCATCGAATTGAATGAAAGGGGAAGAAGAAGATTCGAGAAAGATTGAGATTATGAAAATAAGGAGAACAAGTAGAGTTTTTCTCTCTCCCCGAAGAACCCTATTTATAGAGAATTTTGAATCGGTTCAAATTCCCTATTTTTACGCCGACTGTTAGATATCCCAATTTTTACGCATATGACTGTTGCGTATCCCGAATTTTACACTGACTGGTGAAATCCCGATTTTACGCTTCTGTTCAAAGTATTTCAAATTTTGAAAATATTTGAAAACTTTGAAGGGGGTCTTGTAGGAGCGTAAAAAGTGCTCTATGGACTAAGTCAAAGAAATTGAGGAATCTATGCAAACAACTCTCTGTGAACTATTTTTACGCCAGAGCTATTTTACGCCAGGGATATTTGCATAGAACTTTACGCGAGCCACTTTACGCCAAAGCTATTTTATGCCAGGGGTATTTGCATTGAAATTTACGCCTGGAGACAGGCTGTCAGACCACATTTAATGCAGAAGATTTGATTTAACAGAATGATTTTTCTGATAGTGTGCAGCACAGAAGTCGAGAGGATTGGATTTTTCACTAAACCCGATACTTGTCGTGTGGTGTGCAAAGAAGGCTATTTTACGCTCAATAAAATACTTCTTTTTACGCACTATAGTTATTCGAGCTTTTACGCTCAAGACTATTGTAGGCGTAAAGTCTATTTGGGCTAAGTTTTACGTTCATGGCTATTTTAGCCACTTTACGCTGGAAAGTTTATTTTGGGCTGTTTTTACGCCAATTTGCCACTTTACGCTCAGGGTATATTTCAGGTCATTTTTACGCCCGATCCTTCCTGACTACTTTAAAACGTGGTTTGTCTACGTGGCTATCATGCCACATTTATTGAAGAACGTGTGTACGTGCTCCCTATTTTTATTGAAATAAGGGGACACGTGTCAACGTGCACAGAGGGTGACTTCCATCGTGGGTGGCAGTTGCTAGCGTAAAAATCCGATTGTGTTGCTTTTTACGCACAAAGGGTAAAGTCTATAAATAGACTTATTTTTCACATAGACAAAAGATCAAGAAAAGATCAGAGAGACAGAGGAGAATATACAGAGATCAGAGCCCAGAGACTTTGATTTTCCCAGAGCATTCTTCTTCAACTTTTCTTCCAGAACAGAGTGAAGCAAAGCAGGAAAGCATTCGACCTCGCCATCAGTGCCCAAGTGCGTCGATACCTTTCTGGTGACTTAGTTCTTCCGGTTGTTCATCTTCTTGCAGTACTCTTCATCATCATCGTATGGTCCAAGGAACAAAGTGATCGCCTTCAGATCAGACTTCCATAGCAATACTTTCCAGAACAATTTGTACTTCTTGTACTTTTTCTCGTTTTATTTCAAAAGCCAATTTTAGGCATTTTGTTAAGTGAAACAACTATATACATATATATAAAGGCAGCGAGCTGTGGCTCAATTTTGGCCACGTGGCGCTCATCCCGCACCCCAGATTTTCAATCGGATGGCTTTGGCGAAGCCCGGCTCTGAGTCGGCTAAGGGTTGGCTTAGGCTTGGCTTGGTAGTCCTTTAAGGGACCGGATTAACATGCGCCCACATGGGCTTATTCACTGACCGTTGGGCCCCAGCCTTGGCCTTTTATGGCTGACAGGCGGGCTGGATAAGCTGACTAGGTTATTTAATTTCGAAAAAGGTTTTTAGTTTAAAAAAATAGTTTTTAAAATAGTTTTAATTACAGAAACTCATAATAAATACTAAAAATAGCCAAACAATTCTTGAAAAATTCTAAAAAATATAAAATAACATAATGAACCCTAGAAAAATATTTGGGGGCAACCTTTACTCATAGGCTTACACAGTAAATTCTAGAAGTCCTAAAAAATAGGGTTTTTCTACATTTAATTATATAAAAACTCCAAAAAAATACCAAAAATTTATATAAAATATTTTTGAACTTCTAAAGCCCAAATAGAATGTTTGGCCTCTATAATGACCTTGAATACCCTCACAAAAATCAAAATCCTTTCAAAATAATAATAATAATAATACTTAGTAAAAATTACCTAAGAATTATCAAAAATTCCCAAAGAATTTCCTAGTGTTATTTATTTATTAATCACTAATCAAAATAGAAAATTTAGGTAGCGGATGCTACAACCTCGATCACTTCTGAGTCTCGTGAGTTGTTGTTCGATTTGGCGCTCGGCTTTAGTCTTGAAGTCCTTAAACTTCTCAAACGCTTCATCTTTAGACTTGAGCAGATAAACGAACGCTTATTTTGAGAAGTCATCGATGAAAGTAATGAAATACTTCATCCCGGCCATTGTGAAGAATTGTTTGAAGTCACAGATATCTGAATGCACCAACTCCAGAAGATCTGTACTTTGGTTTAACCGCTTGAACAGTTTTCTTATAATTTTTGTCTGCGCACAGACCTCACACTTCTCCAACTCCTTACCCCCATATTTGAAGATAAGCACTAGACTAGACATCTTGTTTATTCTTTTACAATGAACATGTCCTAATCTATTATGCCACAACTCAAAAGAATAAGCAGAAGAAGAAACTGCATTCACTATCTCCATTGGAGTTACAAGTTGAAGTTTGAACATCCCTTCGGTGCAAAAAGCCTTCCCGAAGTATGTTCCTTTATAGGACATAACGACTTGACCAGTGTTAATGTCCATTCTCAAGCCTGTATTGCAGAGCAGGCTTCCAGAGACCATGTTCTTGGCTACAGCAGGTACGTGCTTCACATTCTGAAGCGTCAGCGACTTCTCCGAAGTCAGTTGCAATACCACCATCCCAATCTTGAGTACTTCAGCTTGTGTCTGGTTCGCCACCATAACCTTTTCAGAAATAGGTTGGTACGTGGTGAACCACTCATTTGAGCAAACATGACACGAGGCCCCAGTGTCTATCCACCAGTCCGTGTTAATCCCAACTGAGTCAACCTGCACAATCATAGCAACAAAGTTAGCCTCACCTTGCTCCTTTTATTTTGGTTTTTCTTTACAGTCCCAATTCCAGTGGCCTTTCTTGCCACAATTGAAACAAGTCCCATGTTCTTTGGACTTGGGCTTGAACTGCGACGACTTCACCTTCATATGGTGAATGTCTTTCTTCTTTTGGTAGGGAGCCTTCTGCTTCCCTTTAGAACTTCCTTCTTGCACCATGTTTGCCTTAGCCATCTTCTTGGACAAGGCATCCACTTTGAGTTGAGCCCTCAACTCGTCTTCAACATGTATCCAGTGCAAGAGGCGTTCCAGATCCACCTCCATCTTCTTGCGGTACATGTCCACGATGAAGTTGCTTCACCCAGGTGGGAGCTTGACGATAATACCTCCGATAACAAAAGCATCGACCAAGGGCATGCCGTCATTTGTCAGCTTCTGACGTAACTTGAGGAACTCCTTGACTTGAGGCAGCATGGTTTTATCGTCCTTAAACCGCATCCTCCAGACCTTTTCGGTCACGTGGATCTTATTTCTGTTTCTCATCTGCCTTATAGAGATTCTCTACAGACTCCCAGATGTCCTTTGCATTGACCGTCTTGCTGTATGACTCCGCCAGAGAGTCCTCCATGGAGTTTTGGATCAACAACTTGTAGAGGTTGTTATTCCGTCTCCACTTCGACTGCAAAGCCGTGGCTTCAGCAATCCTTTGAGCATTCTTACCCTCTGGAATCAAAGGCTCAGGATCTGTCAACACATAGTCGACGCTCATGAGTTGAAGATTAAGGCTGACCTTTCTCTTCCAAACGTTGAAATGCTTTCCGTCAAACTTTTCAAGTTTAAAACTTGTATCGATAAGTTGTGCACGGTTGTTCTCCATCAGATCTGAATCTTGTTTTGAGATTGTTATTCCCGAAATAGATCTTTTGATGGAAAATAAAAATCTTGAACTGTTATTTCCAGAGAGATGAAAAATTTGTTCTCCTAAGAGAGAGATGAATACTCATTCTTAACCGAAGTTGATGCAACGAGATGAATGATCGCTCTCAAATGGAGTTGATGCAACGATATGAATAATCGCTCTCAACCGAAGTTGATGCAATGACTTTGCTGGAGTAATAAAGATCACCGTTGCTCAAAGCAAGATTCACCCGATTGCGATCTGCTCCCAGGAACCAGCAAGTTCGAAAGAACATCTGGAACGCTTGATGTCACCTCCTTTACGAACTCGAAGAACTCCTTAAGACTTCAATGGCGGCGACAACACTTCTCTCTTCGTGTCTTTATTTTAGCGTAAGTCCTTAATGAAGGCATGAATAAAGTATTTATAGAGAAGGATCGAAACCCTAATCTTATTCCTAGCCGTAACTGATTGCGAAAAGATATGAGCAAATAATGGAAAGATTTGAATGAATTAAATTCAAATCCCACAAAAATGGATCTGATCAATTAACTCAATCTTTCCATAACCGCTCAAATCTTCCAATCAGCCACATCATACGCCACATGCGCCCCATAGCCACTCAACCCGTCAACCTGCGCGCGTAGCTGCGAAGCCCGCAGCAGCCTGGGGTACCTGCGCGCCCAGCGCCTAGCACCGCAGCCCCATAGCACCTGCGCTCCCAGCACCGCAGCCTACAGCACCTCTGCAGCACTTGCGCCTGCGCTGCGCTGATGCTGATGTGCTAAGTGCAAAGTACGCCAACAAAATGCCACTTTACGCCCTTGAGCCAGAGTCCGAATCGCTATGCCCCTTCGGGGCTTAGCTCCATAAGAGAATTATCCCATGAGCATGACAAAAAGTATTAATTCTTCTTTGTTGGTATAGCCTTCTTTCCACTAAAAAAATGCCCCCACATGGCACTCATGTGCCTCTCCATACTTCATGTGATATCTCAACACAAACAAAGCCTTATATAGAGATACTATCCATTTAATTTTTCCAATGTGGGACTATCTTTCTAGTTTCTAAAGCAAAATACCAATAACAACAAGCAAAAACACCAACATGATGTGTAGGACTGAACAAAAGCCAATGAGGCATTTGTTCTTTCATTGCTTGACTAATAGGCAAATTTGGGGTAGGCAAGAGAGGGCGTTGCGGCTACAAAGTAGGGGTGGACAGGATGTGGAGTCTACAATGCGAAGTATTATTAATGCGAAACACAGGAGAAGTCTGTGGTACAGGAAAGCTTGCACTAGACTTGCGACGATGGTGTGACATGTCTGGAAAGAGAGGAATAACCGAACATTTAAGGGTTTATGTACGGTCAATATTGGTATACTTCACAATATTGACTAAGATGTTAGTATGGTTTGTATCTACTTGATACTTGTATGATGTAATTGTGTTCAAGTATCAATATAATTACCTTTATATATATATATATATATATATATATATATATATATATATATATATATATATATATAAACTCTCACCATTAATTGGAAGGAATAAATACGAATTCTCGTGGAATCGAACCCGCCCAACCAAGATGTTTATGTCTCCACCTCCTTTCCATTAGAGCTAGGAGACTTTGACATATTAAAGAGGCTCTAGTTCTCTAATAAACTTATGCATAGGTTGGAAAACTCAACATATTGATGACTTAATATGCTCTATAAATTCTCAGATGAATACTTATTATTGAAGAGTTTTATTTTGAAATTTCATAAATCACCTAAGTCTCTTCAAAAGATGATCAATATTGGTAGATTGTTTTTCTTGTATGCAACTATAGAGATTTTGTATGTGCCATGAAATCAGTGTCAACGAGAAGAATGTTAGCCGACTTATGAGATTAGATTGGAATGTCAAGTAAATTAGCCTATTAAGGCTAAGGGATTGATCTAATAATTATTATATAGGAACTTAGAAGAAATCATTTGTGAGATATTTGAAGAGAGACAATATGATTGGTGTGTCTTGGCACACCATAGAGCATGTAGAAAAATGTTACATGATTTATAAATTCATTATTTAGAATGATGTAACTAGAATGGTTGTTGCAAATTTTTTGTTGTAAAATATTAATCCTTTGTTTGGTTGTGACGTGTATGTAGATATAATAAGAAAAAATAATGCAACTTGTATATAAATCTTGTAATAATTATTGTTGGGGTCTTTTTCACCTTAACAAAAATGTAAATAGTAAGACAAAGGTTGCATTGATAAAATGTAAATAGTAAGACAAAGGTTGCATTGATGTATATTTACTTTACTCAACAAATTGCACCAATTACTGTACCGACCAATATCATGTAATTTTTTTCAAACGAGTTGGTAACATATGAGTGGTATTAACCTGCTTCATTTAATGTATTCTTTTCTCTCTCAAACTTCATTTATATAGCTTCAAGTGCCTACGTATGCGGGTGTGCGCGATTTATGTTCATGTGAACATATGCGCCCACTTCTTTAAGTGCGTAAGCACGTAAGCACGTGTGAGTTTCTATCATCTGTCTGCGACATAGAAGATGAGCGAGTATTTGTATGTCATGGCACACATATGCATAATGATTGATCGTTAAAACGATCTCCTTAAAAATCGATCTAGAACCGATTTATACCCTACTTAGGTATGTTTTCTTATCTTATTAAAAAGAGAGCTTATATGTCTTTTTTTTAGTTGTCAACTAATCCAGCTAAAACAAAATTTTAAAAATGAAAAAGATAAAAAATGAAGTAACAAAAAATTGAGGGGCAAATAAAAAAAGAAATACAATTTTATTTCTAAAGAAAATATTTTTTATTAAAAAAGAAACAAAAAATTGAAGAAAAAAATATTCTTGAAAAGAATGAAAACCGAAAAAAAAAAAGTTTACAAACAAATGAAAAAAATAGATTTTTTTTTTATCTTTGAAAAAGAAAAAAAAATGGAAAGCTACAAAAGTAACCTAGAAGAAATAGAGAAAGGAAGGCAAAAATTAATTCAAATTAATTTAAGATTTTAATAATTGCTTCAATTTGGACTCGAACGAGCCACCGTGACCTTAAGCTAGATCAAATTTATTCCCATGAAAAGTTAATATACTCATATTCTATTTTGGAATAAGTTTTCTATATTTCATTAGAATATTATTTTCTCAAACATATAATATTTTAAAAAATAAAATTTATAACCCAAACAAAATATTGTAATAGATTTCTCATGATAAATTTATCCAAAAATAATTAAAATTTCTGCATAACAAACCATCCTGAAAAGTATGGAAACTTGCATTATTGCACAGATGTGATTCTTAATCTTCCAATAAAAGTTAGTTAATGAATGGTGAATGGAGCTGTCCAATTATTTGGAATGAAGAAATACTTTTGCTTGGATGTTAGGGAAGTCGGTTGAATTAAGTCCTCGTTTGGTTCACGGAATTATCGGGAAGGAAAAGAAAGTGAATATTTTTTTATATTTGAGTGTCAAAAGAATTGAGAAAAAAAAAATTTTCTAAATAGAAGAAAAATTAGAAAAAAAAAAGTAATTCTATCCATCCAAACAAACAATCACTTTCTCACATTGAAATATTTACTTTCCTTTCCAAGTCTTTTGGCATTTTCAAACATCGGAAAGAAAAATCAATATGAATTATGATTTCATTTTCCTTCCATTCCGCGAATCAAACGAGGCCTAAGTGGCAATTGTAAATGTACAAACAATATTGGATATGGTATTCATAGCTAGCAATCATATATTGAGGAGAAATACCTAAGTTAATTACTGAAGTATATCCCTTCAAATGCTTCGGTGTTAGAAAAAAAAAAAGCCCTTTTTTAATCTTTTTTAATTTGTTTTCTTTTTTTTCTTCTTTTGTTTCACTTCTTTTTTTCGTGTTTTAAAAAAATATTTTTTCTTGGTTGGACCGATTTCATTTTAAAGTGAGTTTGGATTGCGTTCACTTAGGATTTAAATCATATTTTCTTGAATACTAATATATCATCTTAGCCAACTAAATTATTAAAAAAAATACAAACAAGGAATAACAACTGTTAAATAAATTTAATCATCAACAAAAAATATTATATATATTTTTTATATGAATTGCATATTAAAAATATTTATATATTGACCAACCATGAGATAATAAATTTAAATTCACAAAATTCAAAACAATATAATTTTCAGCCATATACTATTTCACAAATGTCCTGTAAAACAATTAGTATGTTGCTCCTCTTTCTTAATTCGTTTTGTCCCAACAAGGTTTGTACATGGTTTGATAAAAAAAAAAAATGCTCTTTTTTTATATAAAATTTTTGGGATATTTTAGCAAATATCTCCATTACAAATATAAAAACTAGCATATACTCTCACTTATTTAAAAAATTAACAAATGCTTCCATTATGTGTAAATAATCAAAGTTTAGGTTAAAATAGTGGGAGCATATCTTAAATTTTTAAATGTTGCATACAAAAGCATGAGAACATTTGTTTTTTTTTTTTTTTTATAAGTAAAAAAGAAAAAAAAAAAATACTAGTTTTATGGTTGTAACTGAGGGCATTTGCTAAAATATTCTTTAATTTTTCTCCTTTACTTGACAACCAATCATAGAAGAGGAACAATATTAATTGGATATGCTATTCATAGCTTAATCGAGTAAAATGCAAAAATTTCCTCCTCCAATTTATCTCGTTAGCAAAATAAGACTCGCTAGACAAATATAGCAATTAAACATTTCCGTAATATTTGAATCGATTAAAATAACCCCTACCGTCGACAAACCGTCAAATTTGCCCTTTATTGGCTATTTTAAAAATTAATTTTTTTAAAAAATATATATCTCAAATACCCTTTCTCTCTTCCTTATTTGAGATTTTTTATATAAAAATTTTGGGATATTTTAGCAAATATCTCTATTACAAATATGAAAACTAGCATATACTCTCACTTATTTAAAAAAATTAGCAAATACTTCCATTATGTGTAAATAATCAAAGTTTAGGTTAAAATAGTGGGAGTATATCTTAAATTTTTAAATGTTGAGTACAAAAGAATGAGAACATTTGTTTTTTTTTAATAAGTAAAAAAAAAATAGTAGTTTTATAGTTGTAACTGTGGGCATTTGCTAAAATATTCTTTAATTTTTCTCCTAAACTTGACAACCAATCATAGAAGAGGAACAATATTAATTGGATATGCTATTCATAGCTCAATCGAGTAAAATGAAAAAATTCCTCCTCTAATTTGTCTCGTTAACAAAATAAGACTCGCTAGATAAATATAGCAATTAAACCTTTCCGTAATATTTGAATCGATTAAATGACCCCTGCCGTCTACAAACCGTCAAATTTGCCCTTTATTGACTATTTTAAAAATTAAAAAAAAAATTAAAAAAATATCTCAAATACCCTTCCCCTCTTCCTTATTTGTCCGTTATTAGCTGTTTTAAAAAAATTAAAATATACCCCAAATACGCTCCCCTTACCCCCCCCCCCCCCCCCCCCCCCCCCCCCCCACCCCAACCCCCACCCCGCGGTGATGTGCGACCACCATCCTTCTCCCCGCTACCTCTCCCTCCTATCCTGTCGTGGTGGCAGCCCCTAGTCCCCCTCCTGCTCCTCACCTCTCGTCTCCCGCGGTGGTGGCAGCCCCCAGCCCCCTCCTCCTCCCCTCCTCTACGTCGTCCCCTCCCTCCTCCCCCATGGTGGTGGCAGCCCCCTCCTCGCGCGACCACCCGTCGCCCTCCTCCTTGTGCGGCCACCCTCCTCCTCCCCTCCTTCTTCCCCCCCCTCCTCCAGTCAAATTTTCCCTTTATTGGCTGTTTTTAAAATTAAAAAATTAAAAAATTAAAAAATTAAAAAATTAAAAAATTAAAAAAAAAAAATCTCAAATATCCTTCCCCTCTTCCTTATTTGACCGTTATTGGATGTTAAAAAAAAATTAAAATATACCCCAAATACGCTCCCCCACCCCTCCCTCACCCCAACCCCCACCCCGCGGTGATGTGCGACCATCATCCTCCTCCCCGCCACCTCTCCCTCCAATCCTGCCGTGGTGGCAGCCTCCAGTGCCCCTCCTACTCCTCGTCTCTCATCCCCCGCGGTGGTGGCAGCCCCCAGCCCCCTCCTCCTCCCCTCCTCCACGTCGCCCCCTCCCTTCTCCCCGGTGGTGGTTGCAGCCCCCTCCTCCTCACTCGACCACCCGCCGCCCTCCTCCATGCGCGGCCACCCTCCTCCTCCCCTCCTTCTCCCTCCCCCCCTTCCTGCGGTGGTGGCAGCACTCAGCCCCCCTCCTTCTCCTCGCCCCCCTCTCTCCCACCTCTCCGCGTGGCCACCGGAAGGGGGAGGAGAAAGAGAGTGAGGGAGGGATAAAATCGTTATTTCATACGTATTTTAATGTCATTAGCGGTAGAATTTAAAATAGGTATAAACTGAACCAAAATAAAAATATGAGTGTTTTTTAAAGTCACCAGTCTTTAAATATAAAAACACAAATTTAAGAAGGATTTTTGCACTCTACCTATGAAACCCGCTAGCAATCATATATTCTACTCATATACAAAGAAGAGGAGAAATACCTAAGCTAATTACTGCCAGTATATCCCTTCATATACAGACATACTTATTAACAGGTGAGTGAGAGAGAGAGAGGAACTATAGGTCTCGTTTGGTTCGCGGAATCTTCGGGTTGGAAAAGGAAAGTGATTACTTTTCTATATTTGGATGCCAAAGAAATTGAGAAGTAAAGGAAAGTGATTCTCAATTTAAGAAAAATTAGGAAAAAAGTAATTTTATCCATCGAAGCAAGAAATCACTTTTCCACATTAAAATAATAACTTTTTTTTTCAAATTCTTTGATATTTTTAAATATCGAAAAGAAAAAACAAGAAAAAATAAAATTTTCTAAGGGTGTGTTTGGTAGGAGGGAAAAGTGGGAGGAAGAAAAATAGAGGAGGGAAAAGTGAAGGGAAAGATTGATTTTCTTTTGTTTGGTATGGAAGGAAAATAGGAAGGAAGGAAAAGTGGAGGGACTACTTTTCCTTCATAACCTAAGAAATCCAATCCCGCCAAAAGTGGGAGGAAAAGTGGAAGAAAAAGTGAAGGCTTGTATTAATTAACAATTATACCCCCATATGAATGTATTATTTAAAAATTATTTATGAAGTCAAATGGTAAATAAGTGTTTTTAGTTGAGGATAGAATTGATAAACCCTATATTTTTTACTTTCTTTTCTTCTATTTTTTCTTTCATACCAAATAAAGAAAAATACATCTCTTATCTTTTCCATTCTTGCTACCAAACAAAAAAAAAAAAAAAAAAAATTCCTTTCCACTTGAAAGAAAAATAAATTCTTATTTTTTTCCTTCCTCCCATTTTTTTCATCCTTCCTACCAAACACAGTCCAAAGGAAAAGAAGTAACAAGGCCGATACAGAGAGAGAAAGAAAGACATTCAAAGAGCTGCTGATTTGCTGGGTGAATGATGTGTACGATTCCCGATGGACGTGTCCCTGTCTCTTGTTCTCGAGCCCTGTGTAGCCCCTCCCGGGAGTTGACTCTTCTTTCTCTACTACCTTCTTTCTCTCTCCTCACTCTCTCTCTCTCTCTCTTGGTTGGCAAAAATACATGCACACCACTATTATTCAGAGGAGGGAGAGAGAATTTGCAGAGTATAGAATACGGAGGAAAAGAAAGGAGGGAAAGAGACATTAATATATGGCAATTGACACAAATCCCTAAGCTTAACAAACTTCTTCTCTTTCTCTTCTTTCTATCCTCGGGTCACCAAGTGCTGCATGTGACCAAGTATATTTATTTTTGCAAAGTCCCGTCCCGTGTGTGTCTAGTAACTTAATACAAGGGGATTGAGAACGTCCTTGTCTCAATCTCTCTCTTTGGTGCATGTGAAGCCAACTGTGGATTAAATTAAGCTCTTTTTTGCACACTGTAGTGCAGCTAGCTGGAACCAAGAACTCCATGAACCAAGAACTCCATAAAATGGATAATGATTAGGCCTGTCAAAAGCAAGCCAATAACGCGTTTACCTGTGTTATTTTTAAGTAAGAATTCGGATTTTTGATATTTTTTCTTACTAAATTTTGTACACATTGATAGAAAAAATAAAACGTCCATATGCATCGATCTACTAATTTTTTTTGCCACTCAACCATGATCTTATACTTTTTTTTCGGTAACCATAAAAGCCACTAAGTTTGGTAACTCGAATTTTGATGTTAGAACACATTGAACCAACTTGGTTTCGGGTTACGGAACAAAATGAGAAATCCAGCATTTTCTCCTACAATTTTGTTAATATTGTTATAAAATAAGAGAGAAAGAATATAGCATAATAAAATTTAGCTTAAATTTTTCTCATTAAAAATATATAAGCAAGAAAACAAAATAAGGATAGTTTTAGATAGCGATAAGGGTATCCATATTTATATTTATCCACAAATCACACCCATCCTGGATGTCCATTTTAATCATCGTCTCAATAAAAAAATTCTAATAAAAATTCTTCTTTGGAAAAAAGTCCAAGTAAAAGAAAAGCGTAGAATAATATTGTTTAGGAATATGAGTATTCAGGAATTTAAGTGTATACGACTTACACTGTCCTCGTAAACTCAGTGAAAAAAAATCTTATCAAAGGAAAAAAGGACAAAGTGCAAAGACATGATTCAAGATATCTCTATTAGCACCTTCAGGATACTTGCATTTACATGAAGTTCCCCCTAAAAAAATGTTACATTTAGTTCTTACATCAACTCAAATAAAAATCAACACCCAATACATTTGAATATTATATCTCACTCAATACTACATTTGCTTATACATTTATACATTATCCTCATATCCTTACGAATAGTTGTAGACTTATTTTGTGATTCTTGAAAGCTCGTAACTCCCCCTAATATGTTGAAGTGGTTAAAGCATAGTCATATGCATTCCCTTGTTTATTTCATTAAGTGTCAAGATGATTTGCAGAAGTTTTTGCAAGAGTTTGTTTGATTGACCTCTTAAATACCTGCAACACTGTTAAGAAAACATATCATGTTATTGATATCCCGTTATGGGGAGTAGAAAAATAATTTGAATCTATATACCCATATGACCAACACATTTAAATCAATAATGATGCATTTGATATAACTAAAAATGTGCTTAATGTTATTCTAATGTATATCTGTAGGTCAATAATAAAGATATTGTGCTGAGTGAATGACAATAAAGATTTTGTACTTATCTTACTTGAATTGGGTACTTCAGGACCCAAAACATGTTCTTTTCTTCTTTAGGTCCCTCGGATCGTACACGGACTTCCGTGCAAAAGCAACGTTGGTGCAAAACTTCTCTTCTCTCTCACAGCCTTTGTTTACTTGTGTTAAAAAACACTTGTAAACTTTCGTAACTCTCTGTATATCTTCTGTGTCCTCTGCCTGTGAGAGAGAAGAGACCTTTTATAGGTCCGAGTAGCAACTGTCCAGTTAGCACAACATTCGGAACATGATAATAACCACTCCGAACGTGCAGTAACCGCTCAGATCATGCACAGACACGATCTGAAGCAAGTTGCGCACCTCGCGCACCCCGCGCGCCTTGTACACCACGCACTGAATGCGTACTGAGCTACTTGCGCCACCTGCCCAGCGAAACCCCCATGTCGGTAGGACGATCGCATCCTTGCCAGAGTCTTCCAACTCTTGGTCGGCATCGAAATCTATGAAGATGGGGTTGATCTTGGTGATCTCCTACCCCTGAAGATAAGACAAAACCCTTCTACAAACAGGGACTCCAGTATGCAGCCACTTCCTTTTATAGAAGCGACGGATAAAGGCATCACCTACAACATGATCGTCTTCGGGGCCTGGGCTCATCACGTTTGGATGATGCAGAATCAGCCATCCCATCAGATAATGGAATGTTAGCTCAGCCCGGGGAAAGTTGTCGTTCCTACCCCTTTCATGGACCACATCGTCAGCAAAAGTCCTCAAAACCCCGCAACAGGTTACACACCATCGAGGGAAGAAGGGCCAGAGGGCGACCAAAAACTAGCTTTACTGCTGGCAAAATGAGGTTTCTGCTCATTCTTTCTACAGATCCAGAGCCGCCCGAGAACAGATAGTCCCGGAGCCATATCATCAAGTATGCGGTTAACACGGCCCTGGGAGACGTTCGGTGTACGCAATGCCAGAAACAACTGTATACATCATCACCACTCTCGTTTGAACGAGGAACCTTCTCGTCTAGTCGGCCCACTTCGGAGGTCACCTCCGCGTGAGGCAGTCCCTGCGGAGTCACAAACCGAATCTTGCAAGGGTCCGTCGGGTCCTGCTTGAAGATATAGTCCCTCCAAGTAGTCACATGGGGCTGTGACCCGCCCCTATCCCTCCGTTGTAGCAGATAATGTTGGCTCGCCACCTCCTTGAAAACGGCCATCATCTCCTTGTCCTTTTCTTCCAGGACTTGGATCTCTTCATTTGTCGGGAAATATTCTTCGTACGGTTCCGAACCCCAGGGAAGTTTGGACACATCATACATCTCATGCAGGGCCAACCCCAGCTCCCCCACTGGAGTAAAGAAGGTGCCAGTTTGGGAGTTGAACATCTCTAGGAGCACAAGGAACATGGGCCTGTTGATATCGACGCCTCCCTGCGTGGCACGAAGAGCGGCAGTCAGCCTAATCGCTTTGAGCTCAGTCTTGAACTTTGACAGAACCCAGAGGGTCAGCTCATCCCACTTCAACACGTGATGGCACCAGCCCTCAACTCGAAAACCTCCTTTCGGATACGTAACCTGCGATGATAGCATCCGACTTGCAAAAGTTGAAGCCCCAAAGGCGAAAGTATCAGGAGGAACATCACTGTAAAGACTCCCAGGGCGTAAAGTTCGACAATGGTACGAGGTCCCTGATCGTGAGGAGGCCAAGGTATCCTTTTGATTCGAAGTAACATCAATACGAAGGGTATCTCCCACTGCCCCTCCTTGAGAAGGAGTAAGCTCCCATGGCATCCTCCTCTTGGAAGCCAAACGGTAGAAAGCCGTCAGCGGCAATTGATGCTCAGACTGTCGCATGTACAGGGGCACGCCCTTCGCCGAGAAGAACCAGTCTTCCTTGATCTTCAGTAACTTTGCCTCAGTAGAGGTCAAGCGGTCACCGAACAGAAAGGCAGGCTTCAAAAAGGTCACGTTCTCGAATTCAGCTATTTGAGTTTGCCACTCTCTATCATGTTCTGGAGAAAAATAGGCGACTGATCCCGGATTTACAACATCCTCTTAGGAGGCTGGTCCAGCATAATAGCAGCCTTCGCAGGGTTAACAACCTCCTCGTTGAAGTCAATCCCATTTGGCAGAGGGAAGCATCCAAAAGGACTTCGTTCAGCAAGGGGATAGTCATTGACACTGACACAAAACAAAAGTCAGGCAACAAGAAAAGAAAGAGGTTTAAGAAAAGGATGAAACATTTGGGGCACGTTCGAAGCTTCTGCGCATCATCAGGGCCCAAAAAGCCCATGTGCATCGAAGCCTCGGCGCATAATCAGAACAGAAGTCCATGCGCGTCAGCAGTGAAGCCTCGACGCGTAATATTTTGAATTGTTTACGAGATTTTGTATATCGAAATTGGTTAGATACAATTTTGTATGTATATGATTATATATTTAATTATTTAATTGAATTATATATATATATATATATATATATATATATATATATATATATATTGTTTTTTTTTGTTTTGTATATATATGTTTGTTTGTCATGATTTTTATATATATTGAGGTACAAGGTTTATTCATATATATCTTGAATAGTGTTAATTAAGGCTTATTTGTAAGTTATGAATTTTTTTACTTTATCCATATATATAAATACATATGATTTATGACTTATATATATATATATATATATATATATATATATATATATATATATATATATAAAATATATATATATATATATATATATATATATATATATATATATATATATATAAAATATATATATATATATATAAAATATATATATATATATATATATATATATATATATATATATATATATATGTGTGTGTGTGTGTGTGTGTGTGTGTGTGTGTGTGTGTGTGTGTGTAATTTAAATATAAATTTATATGGTATTTATTTATTTTGATATAGTATATTTAAATACATATATAGATACTTATATAGGAAGCTACATATACAGTCTCTCTCTCTCTCTCTCTCTCTCTCTCTCTCTATATATATATATATATATATATATATATATATATATATATAGGAAGGATCAAGATCCCCACACTTTTTGCATCCCCAAGCATCACCCCATATTTACACCGTTGGATGGTGCTTTAAGTCATCTAAACTTAACCATTGCTTTACCAATGGTTAAGATTAGATGACTTAAAGCACATCCAACGGATATGAACATGGAGATGCAAAAAGTGTGGGGATCTTGATCCTTCCTCATGTATATATATATATATATATATATATATATATATATATATATGTTCAATATACCTAAATCCTAATCTCTAACCCCCCTACGAGACCAAAGAAGAGCAGCGGCAACAGCATATACGCAGTGCTGCAGTAGCGACGCTTGACCGCTCCACCACCTGGGTAGGCGGTGCACCACCACTGCCGTGCCGCCCCGTCCCCGGCACGCCACTGCGGCCAGCCCACGCTGCCAATAGCAGCGGCAATAGCAGCAGCAATAGCAGCAGCAGTAGGCACTGCAATAGCGGTGTTGCATTCTTCCACTTGTCGCATGACGGTCGTGAGCCTCCGACGAAGCTTTGGTGACCCCCCTCTGACCGCCACCTTCCTCCCCGACGCACGATAAAGGATATTCATGTGTTATGCACGAAATCCCGTCGTGACGCGCGTGAATTCGTGTCCAAAATTGTGTTTCGTCACAACAACTTTGGGCCCATTTTTTGAAGAATCCGACCGTTGGATTGTCAGTCCGATTCTTCCTCCTCAATCTTGATATATACCCTTTCGCTCACCTAAATTTTCAATCGTTAATTCGATCATTTGATAGATCAAAATCGGCCACCAAGTTGACCGTTTAAATTATGTTATTTTTGGACAGTTTCGTGGAGCCAACTTCGCGAATTTGTTTCTTCCTCGTCGAAGCTCCATTTGATGAACCACTAACTCCTGTACGCTGTAGAGGATAAAAATCAAGCTGTGCCATCCACTAAAGTGTGCAATCATTAAGTGGTGCCAAATCATTATGTTGTGCCGGATCATCAAGTTGTGCAGCATCATGTTGCGCCAACATCAGGTTGCGCGAGCACCACGTGGCGCACTTCCTCGAGAAGCTGTAACGGCATCATCATTACCTGACAAACTGACAACACGGAGATTAAGGAAAATTCGTTCAAATTCTGTGCAACGTGGCGCTCGAGAAGATTATGTCAGCATGTAATTAATGTTGACAGCTGGTTCGCGTAAGTTATTAGTCTTACAAGTTGGCGCCACTTGATCAATTTTTAACAGGGTGACGTGGTGCGCAAAACACCAACTTCGTAGAGCGTGCTCACTACACTGCCCACGACCACGCGCATCTTAATCAAATGATGCCATGTGTCCATAGCAGTTGGTACAACCGTTCACGTAAATTGCTATATTGTGCCACGCACAACCTGATGAAGCTCGTGCAAGGTGATCAAATGGCATTCAGAAAAGAGTGACGTAGCGCGCAAGCCACTAACTTCGCAGAACGTGCCCACTACACTACTCACTACCACGCGTATCTCAATCAAACGATGCCATCCATCCACAACAGTTAGTGTAACCGTTCGCACAAGTGAACAGGAGGTGCGCAACCTGAAGCGCTCGTAACCCAGAATAACTGCTAAACAGTTATTTCAAGAACTCTATAAATAGAGTTTTAAATCAATCTCAAGACATCAATGGTGATCATAATCTCCTGCTAAAGTGCTGCTGCATTCTCCAGAGGCTCATGTTTTCGATATCACATCGTCCAAGGGATAAAGTGTAACGCCTCCGAACAAGAATACTGGAGAACGGGGGCGTACATAGCCAGCTACGTATATTGAAGTGCAACCCACCTCGCTATACGGTCACGGCTGTCTAGATACATGAGGGTTTAACTACAAGCCAACAGTCTCCTATGGTCATGAACCAGCCTATTGTCTCAATCTCAAGCAAGCAATAATAGTTACAAGATGTCAGAGCACCAAATATATAATAGCAAGGCGTCCCATACATTACATATTGGATGATCATGAAGCTAGTCGTACAAAATGTCAAGACTATCAAGAGTTCAGTCATACATGATCAACCCTAGGATCTGTCAATCATGTTACAGCCCGTAGGCGGACAGTAAATAAAGGTACAATATGAGCTAACACGTGCTCGCCGGCTAAACGCCTCAAAAGAATAATTTTTACAATAAAGTGGAAGGACAAAAAGAAACCCACTCGTTGCCAGGGTTACGCCTGGTGGTCACCATCTGGCTGGAAGACAGGTGGATCCTATGGTGCTGCTCCGATATCTGGCCACACAAAACCAGCTGGGTCAGACCCCAGAAAGAGCAAGTGCCACAAAGGAGGCTTCACTTAGGAACTAAAACCAGCATATCACAATAGAATATTAAAGGTAATGAATAAAGAACTGATAATAATAGAGATAACAACAGTAAACTGAGTACGAGGAAACCATTCAAGTAGCCAGGTCATAACTCTTAAACCAAACAAGGACCGGAGTTGCAGCCATTCACCTGAATAGAAACACGTCTCAAATACTATTGGTACAGTGAAGACAATAAACGAAGAGAGGACACAGAACTGCTCCGGGAGCCATGTTACAACCCTTAAATCAAACAAAGATCGGGGTTGTAACCCTTCGCCTGAACAGAACTGGACCTCCGATCTTTATCGCTAAGGCCAGTATAAATAATCATGGAATTAAGGTAAGGTAAAACATGACGAACATGGCATGGGGTTGCAATAGGACAATAAATGAAGAGAGGACACAGAACTGCTCCGGGAGCCAGGTTACAACCCTTAAACCAAACAAGGACCGGGGTTGTAACCCTTCGCCTGAACAGAACTGGACCCCCAATCTTTATTGTTAAGGCAAGCATCAATAATCATGTCATGTCACAATCTTACACAGGATCAGGATAAGACTAAGCTGGAATAAACTTCATCCAATCAATCACGGCCAATCAAAAGTACGGTTTGATACTTTTAACTAACTAGGGTTATCACAAGCCTAGTTATTAGCAAGATGCAATGAGATTATCCCAACAGCCACAAGCCCTGCAGACCATCCGGTTATCCAGGTCGAATGTCCGTTTATGAAGAATGCAACACGTGACTGGTGCTGGAAATGTGCCCTACTCGTCGGTAGGCTACAAGTCCACTTAATGCGCCCAGATAACGGGATTTCCTGTAGCTGAGAATCTCTTCATGTCTACTGAATTATTATAGTTTATTAGCCTTAGTCAATTACTGTAGGTATCCCTGACCATGGTACTCAGGGATCCCTATCCTAGACATGATGCAAGACAATACTGGTTTATTTGTACAAACGTAATCGCCCATGGTGTCCAGGTCATTCAATTATGTCATGATATGCTAGCCGTCGCAACAGCATTCAAGATATATATTATGTCAAATTTACTGTCAAGAGTGCGCCACGACGGGCCACTATCATGTCATGTCATTTGTCAAAAGTGTACCACAACTGGTCACCATTATGTCATGGAACATATTTAAAATTAACATTTAACCTGGTATAAGCGCATATGCAATAACTAAATATAAACAGGGTGCAAGAGTTGTGGAGGAATCATGCGGCTCAGGGGAGACGGGGCATAACATCCACATACGAACTCAAAATGAGGTGCTCCAGAGATATTCGGAAAGGCAAGTCAAAGATCTAAAACTTTCATGTTTTAAGTTTTTTAAAATTCTGGCTAGAAAATAGCTAAACTTGGCAAAAACAGTCATTCTGTGCACTTTTTACGCCAAAAATTCAATTCTGCGTAAAATATGCAAAAGGGGAGGGTTCCAGCGTAAAATTTCACATTCTGGATACTATCCAGCGTAAAAGACGCAAATTCAGGGTTCCCTGCGTTCCCTGCGTAAAATCTTACAAAGCCGACTTGAAAAATTCAGAAAACTTGTTTTGGCCATAAAAACTTTATTTTAACTCGAAATGAGGTGAATCAAAAAACAAATTCATACGAAATTTCGTGCTCTTGCTCATGGAACTATTAGTTTTCAAAAATAATAAGTTTTAGTAGATCAAAACCAAGAAAACTCCATGAACTCATGAAACCCCAAAGTTATAATGTAGATCTAGAAGAATCTATCCACAAAAATCAAAAACTCCAAGTTCTAAAGAGGCTTATAATCATGTAAAGAAGGGAATAGAACAATAAAACTTGAGATCCATCATGAAGCAAGTTGCACTTGCCTAGGGCTCTTGGGTGTAGGTGGAGAGTAATAGTGAGGAAGAAGAAGAGTGAATGAGGAGAGAGAAAGAGTATTGGGTTAATAAATGGGGATGGTGGTGGTAGGTAAGGGTTCTCCCCTTGGTTCATGATGAACCAATAAGCAACCCAAGCCGAACCAAGCCAACCCAAACAAGCCGAACCAAGCCAGGAGACATACAATACGAGTCAGATACGTACACGTATTCTAAAATACGTAATACGAACTATGGTCATCACATAAAGTGATCGTCTTCTGATCAGATTCCTATAGTTGTACTTCCCCAGAAATCAATTGTACTTCTGTACTCTTTTCTTAGTTTGTAATAAAACTTTTGTTCTTTGCAAACAAAATGACGACTCTGATGGGGACGACTTTCTCCTCTGACGAGAAAGTGACAACTCAATGTGATACCGCGTCAATTGGCAAGACGCAGAAGATCCTGGTCGTTCAAATCGACCAGACAGCCTACGAGGCCATGATCAATGCTGGGGGTGCTGTCACGCCCCAGAACCAGAATACTGGAGAGCGGGGGCAGACATAGCCAGCTACGTATATTGAAACAGAATACATCTCAACTATACGGTCACGGCTGTCTAGATATGAGGGTTTACTACAAGCCAACAGTCTCTTAAGGTCAAGCCTATTGTCTCAATCTCAAGCAAATAATATAATTACAAGATGTATGATCATTAAATATACAATAAAAGGCGTCCCAAATATTACATATCAGCTGATCATGAAGCTAGTCGTACAAAATGTTAGGACTAGCAAGAGTTTAAGTCGTACATGATCAACCCTAGGATTTATTAATCATGTTTACAGCTCGTAGGCAGACAGTAAGTAAAGTGCATCGAGCTAACAGGTGCTCGTCGGCTAAACGCCTCAAAAGAATAACTTTATAATAGAGTGAGCAAAACAAAATAGAAAACCCACTCGTAGCCCGGGTTCCTTCTAGTCGCCACCATCGGGCTGGAAGCTTGGTAGATCCTCGGGAGCTGCTCCAAAATCTGGCCACACAAAACCAGCTGGGTCAACCCCAGAAAGAGCAAGTGCCACAAGGGGCCACGAAATAAGAACGAAAGCCAGCATTAACACAAGAAGATATAATATTAAACTAGAATTATGAAAACATGTCAGGATGATATACGACGAGATAACCATGGAACTATTCCGATAGCCAGGTTACAACCCGTAAACCAAACAAGGACCGGGGTTGTAACCCTTCATCTGAACAGAGCTTGGTTTCCCACCATTTATCGGCAAAATAAGTAATGTAAGTAATCAAGACAGGAAGCCATCTTGTACTGGATCAAGACATGACTAGACTGGTTATACTTCATTCAATCAATCACGGCCAAGCAGATACTACGGCTTACTACTTTAACTAACTAGGGTTATCACAGGCCTAATTACTAACAAGATGCAGTGAGATTGTTCCACAGCCACAAGCCCTGCAGACCATCCAGGCTACCCAGGACGAAAGATTAGGATTAAATTCAGGTGGGTACATCGCCCAGGAGACAAATGTACCCTTAGGTGACTTAGAGGGTGCAACACTCGACGGTGCGCTGGAAATGTGCCCTACTCGACGGCAGGCTACAGATCCCAAGAGCGCCCAGGTAACGGGATTGCCTGTAGCTGTGTCAATCTCTTCATGACTACTGTGTTATTCTAGTTATTAACCTTAATCCATTTTAGTAGGTACTCCTGACCGTGGTACTCAGGAGTCCCATCCTAGACATGATGCGAGACTAGACAAGTGGATTTAACAAGCAAGCAAGAAAGAACCACCCACGGTGTCAAGGCAAGTCAAGTTAAGTTATTAAGTCATGTCAAGTCAGGAGTGCGCCGCCACGGGCCACTATCAAGTCATGTTGGTCATGTCAGGAGTGCACCACTATGGGTCACTGTCGTGTTATGCTAGTTCCTTGTCATACCATACCATGTACAATAGTCATTCCAAACATATTAAGTAAAATCAAATTTATGACAAAAGGCATAAGGATATAAAATGGACGTAAAATATCTTAATAAAATATCAATATACAGGACAATAGAAAAGCCAAGCTTAAAGAAATAAGACCAAAACTCCAAGAGTTAATGGGTTAAACAAGGGGGTCAGGGAAGCAGCGTACGAAAAGTCACGCACGCTGAGAGAGCAGCATAAGTGAAAGTCACGCACGCTACAGGAGCAGTGTACGTGAAAGTCACGCACGCTCAAGGGAGCAGTGTGTGAAAGTCACGCACGCTCAAGGGAGCAGTGTGTGAAGGTCACGCACGCTACAGGGAGCAGTGTGTGAAAGTCACGCACGCTACAGGGAGCAGTGTGTGAAAGTCACGCACGCTACAGGGAGCAGTGTGTGAAAGTCACGCACGCTCAAGGCAGGCAGCATACGTGAAAGTCACGCACGCTCAAGGAAGCAGCATACGTGAAAATCACGCACGCTCAAGGAGACACGCTTCCAACAGGAAGCGTACTCAAGTCTGCGTACGCAGCGCTAAAGAGCGCGCGTAGCTCAGTGTGCGTAAGCTAAACAGCTATGCACACTGCTCACTGTCTTCTCCAAACAGCAAGAACACATGGCTGAAACCAAAACTTCAAAAATCCATAACTTGGCCATCCGAACTCCAAATCCGGATTTCCAAGGCTCCAACTGGAGTGAAACTGAAAGCTCTTCCACATGAAAACATCAGAACTCAAAGAAAACCAACCAAAATGGATCAAAACATGTAAAATCCAAAAATAGCAATAACTTAGATCTACATCAACAGAGACTCCAAATCATAAAAACCCAAGAACTAATGTTGATCTCCATGTCCTAAACTAGCAAATGGACAAAGAAAAGAGGGTCCTCATGTAGTGGCAAGATGCACTTGCCTAGGGTTAGGAGTGTTGTGTTGAGGAAGAAGGCGAAGAAGAAGAAGAAGAAAATTTATGGAGGAGTAATGAAGAGAGAGAGTGTGTTGGTGGAGTTATAAAGAGGGGGAGTTGTGGTGGGGATGAGGGGTAGCATAGGTTAAGGTGATCCAATGCACAAAACCGAACCAAATCGAACCAGTCCCAATTAAAACCGAGCCATGCCAAAACCCAAAATACGGGAAATGCCAAAATTCCTCAAGCTAAGAAAAGTAAAAAAAAGATACATGCCAAAATCCAGATACGAGTATAAATACGAAATACGGAAAATACGGGAAATAAGGGTGACAACTCTACCCACCTTAAAAGAATTTCGTCCTCGGAATTTAATCAAGGAGCTAGAGATTGTCACGACAAGCTACACTAAGCACAGGCAAGCTACACTAAGCAGTTCAATCATACAATCATATAATGCAAGCAAGGAAGGGAAAACGTAAGACATAAGAAAGACATTATACCTCACAAGTCAAACAGATAGGGATATCGCGATCGGATGTCGTCCTCACGCTCCCACGTTGACTCACCTAGAGAGTGATGACCCCAAGCAACACGAACTAATTTAATAGTCTTGTTCTTGAGTATCTTTTCCCTCCGGTCCAATATAGACACGAGCCTCTCCTCATACGAAAGATTGGTACCAACAACCAATTCCGAATGGTCTAGGATGTGGCTCGGGTCCGGAATATACCGTCGTAATTGGGACACATGGAATACGTCATGCACCTCACTTAGCGACGGCGGAAGAGCGAGACGATATGATACATCTCCTACTCGCTCTAGAATATCGAACGGCCCTACATACCTAGGACTAAGTTTTTCCCGAACGCCGAAGCGAATGACGCCGCGGTTAGGCGAGATCCTAAGGAATACATGGTCGCCGACAGCAAATTCTAAGGGACGCCGATGAGCATCGGCCCAATGGCGCTGGCGGTCCTGGGCAACTCGGAGGTGATCTCTGACCTTCCTGACCACTTCAACCGTCTGGGAAATCAACTCGGGTCCGAGCATCTGCCTCTCCCCGACATCGTCCCATGCTAGCGGGGATCTGCACTTCCTGCCATAAAGAGCCTCGAAGGGTGCCATCTGGATACTGGCCTGATAACTGTTGTTGTACGAGAATTCCACCAGGTGCAGATGATTCTCCCATGAACCACCGAAGTCAAGGGTACAGGATCTCAACATATCATCAAGAGTCTGGATTGTGCGCTCTGATTGACCATCCGTCTGCGGGTGATATGCTGAGCTGAACTGAAGGCGAGTCCCCAAACTCTTCTGCAAGCTGCGCCAAAAGTGTGAGGTGAATCTTGAATCCCTGTCTGAGGTGATGCTGACTGGCACACCGTGAAGCCTGACGATCTGCCTGAGATACATCTCTGATAACTGCGTCGTCGACTGCCCAACTCTGAATGGGAGAAAGTGTGCCACCTTGGTAAGCATGTCCACAATTACCCAAATAGCATCTCTGTCGGCCGGAGATCTGGACAATCCGGTCACGAAATCCATGGTTATATGTTCCCATTTCCATTCTGGGATCGGTAAGGGTTGAAGAAGTCCAGCGGGCCTCTGATGTTCAGCCTTAACCTGTTGACAAACCAAACACCGAGAGACAAACCGGGCTATCTCCCTCTTCATGCCATTCCACCAAAAATACTGACGAATATGACGGTACATCTTCGTACCACCCGGATGAATAGAATATTGTGAACTGTGGGCTTCTGCCATGACTTCCTGTCTGATATCTCCACTAGGAACACAAAGACGAGTGCCGTGCCGAAGTGTACCATCTTCATGGATACATAACTCTGGCCTTCTTCCTGCTTCGTATTCTGCTCTGAGTCGCTGGATCTTGGAATCTGTTGACTGCGCCATCCGGATCCTCTCAACTATGCTGGACTGAACCTGTAGACTGGCCATCAATGCCACGCTGGTTGGAAGAACCACTTCAATTCCCATCCTCTGAAGATCTGCCAATAATTCTGGTTGCGCCGTCAGGAAATAAACTCTGGCTCTCCTGCTCAATGCATCTGCTACAACGTTGGCCTTCCCGGGATGATACTGCAAATCTACATCATAATCCACCAATAGCTCGAGCCACCTTCTCTGCCGCATATTAAGGTCCTTCTGGGTGAAAACATACTTCAGGCTCTTATGATCAGTAAAGATCTCCACTCTATCTCCGTACAAGTAGTGTCTCCACAACTTCAAAGCAAACACTACCGCCGCCAATTCCAAGTCGTGGGTCGGATAATTCTTCTCATGATCACGTAGTTGACGTGACGCATAAGATATTACCTTCCCATGCTGCATCAAGACACACCCCAATCCTCTGCCTGAAGCGTCGCAATAAACTGTGAATCCTCCGGTCCCATCTGGAAGGGTGAGAATGGGAGCCGTTATCAAACCTCGCTTCAACTTCTCAAATGATTCCTGACACTCTGCTGTCCAAACAAACGGCGCATCCTTGCGGGTCAACTGGGTCATCGGTGCTGAAATCCTTGCAAAATCTGAAACGAACCGCCGGTAGTAGCCGGCCAATCCAAGAAAGCTGCGAACCTCCGCCACTGAGCTGGGTACCGGCCATGACTCGATAGCCACAATCTTCTGGGGATCCACTTCCACTCCTCCTCGGGTAATGATGTGACCTAAGTACGAAATACGATCGAGCCAGAACTCGCATTTACTGAACTTGGCGTACAACTGATGCTCCCTAAGCGTCTGAAGGACGACTCTGAGATGCTGCTCATGCTCTGCTTCACTCTTGCTGTAGACCAGGATATCATCTAGGAACACGATCACAAATTGGTCCAAGTAAGGCATGAAAATGCGATTCATGAGGTCCATGAATACTGTCGGCGCATTGGTCGCTCCAAAGGGCATAACAAGGAACTCCCAATGTCCATACCTCGATCTGAATGCTGTCTTCGGGATGTCCTGCTCTCTGACTCTGATCTGGTGATAACCTGAGCGTAAATCGATCTTCGAGAACACTGAAGCCCCTTTGAGCTGATCAAACAAGTCATCTATCCTCGGAAGAGGGTATCTGTTCTTGATTGTCACCGAATTCAAGGTACGATAATCAACACATAGCCTGGACGTACCATCCTTTTTTTTCACAAGAAGCATCGGGGCTCCCCAAGGCGATCCACTTGCACGGATGAATCCCTTGGTCCTCAGTTCTTCAATCATCTTGTACAAAATCTCCAACTCTGAAGGCGCCATCCTGTAGACTCGCTCTGACACTGGTGCTGTCCCGGGAGTCAAGTCTATAGTGAACTCAATCTCCCGCTCCGGCGGCATCCCTGGAAGCTCCTCTGGAAAGACATCTGGAAACTCTTCAACTATCCGGGGTAACTGTACTGCTGCTACTGCCATCCGCAATGCTGGGGAAGACGGCTCCACTGTGCCTCTAGAAAACGAAAACTCTGGCTCGCCGGGGATACTAAAGACAACTCTGCCAATATGGCAGTCTATCCTAGCATACTGGTTCCTCAACCAATCCATGCCTAGGACTACATCATAGTCTGCCATAGGAAACTCTATGAATCTAGCGGGGAACTCCCTACCGCTAACTACGATCCGACACGAGGAAAACACTCGATCTACTCCCACAAGACCATTACCAGTAAGTATATTGAGCCTCACTGATAATGACTCAGGCTCCAATCCTATCCGTGTCGCGAATCGTGCAGACATGAATGAATACGATGTACCAGAATCAAACAATACCGAAGCTGGAAAGGAGTTGACGAGAATAGTACCTGCCACTACCTCACCTGGTGCAACTTCTTCTTCCATAGCCATCATCATGGCCTGACCTTGTCCTCTGGCTGCTGGTCCCCTCTGCTTGAAACCTCTCTGCCTATTCTGGGTCTGAGCTTGGGCTTGTACATACTGCTGGGGGTGTTGTTGCTGGAATGCCTGAGACTGAGGCGGCAAGGGCCTCGAAGACTGATACTGCTGCTGCTGAACTGGTGCTGGGGCCGGTCCTCTCACCGAAGAACTAGAAGGGTTGGATGCTGATGAACCACCCCTATTCGGGCAAGCCCCTATTCTATGATCTGCTGCTCCACAAGCCAGGCACAATCCCTGCGCCCTGCGACAATCTGCCACCACATGCCCTGGCTTCCCGCAATGAGAACATCCCATCGCGGAAGTCTGCTTCTGCTTCTGCTGCTGCGGGTACGTCAGGGTTGAATGCTGAACCGACGTTACTGAGGCCGCCCGCCTCGGAGTTCCAATGGTCAATCCCCTAGCTGCCGGGGCTGGAGCTGATGATAGGTACATCTGACTGTGGGACCGCTTCCTATCTCCGGTCCTATCCACGATCCTCTGGGAGGTGTACTCATGCCTCCTAGCTGCTCTCAAGACGGTATCGAACGTCTGGTGCTCGAACTGCTCAACCGCCAACAAGATCTCCAAATGCAGTCTCTGCTGGAACCGCTGGGCCCTATCAAACTCGGTCGCCACCAAAGTGGGGGCAAACCTACTGAGTCTAGAAAACTCCGATGCATAACCATCGACCGTCCTGCCTCCTTGCTTCAAGTTGGTAAATCTGGTCTGCAAGTCATACCGAGCCACAGCATCGAAATACTTCGTCTGGAATCTCTCTCTAAACACTGCCCAAGCAATGGGTGCCACTAATCCCATGGCTTGCGCCGCCCACCAACTGCGAGCCAAGTCCAACAACTGCAGGCGTACCACCGCCACCTTCTCATTCTCAGGTGTCCTGGCTGCTTCCAGAATCACCTCGGTATCCTGAAGCCATGCATCCGCGGCAACCGCATCCTCGGTGCCGTCGAAGAAAGGAGGGTTCAATCGCTTGAAACTGTTGGCCGCCTGGTTCCCTGGATGTCCGCCTCGGGTCAAAGCATCTTGAACTGTATGGTGCAGGGCGTCACTTCGACGATCCTGAGAAGCTATCAAAGTTCTGATGAGGCCTACTAAGGTACCATCATCTGGCTCTGCGGGCTGGACGGGCCGAACTGGTGACTCTCCTCCCGTAGGTACAACTCTGGAGGCTACCCCGGAATGCTGGGCTTGATCTCCGGGTTGCTGCTGATCCACGGGATGTGCTCTACCTCGTAGATCGGTAGGACCAGGTACAGTGCCGCTGAAGAAAACGACACAGGGAACAATAAGGAAAGGACCAGGACAGATCAACGATATAAGCACAGGATCAGGGCAAGAATCCAGGGATTCAGAGGATACGAACAGAGATCAAGGACGAGTACTGATTGAGACATCTATCTGGTAAACCCCCACACATCTTGATTTACAAGACCTGCATGGGCCACCACTTAAACCATGTCACGCCCCAGAACCAGAATACTGGAGAGCGGGGGCACACATAGCCAGCTACGTATATTGAAACAGAATACATCTCAACTATACGGTCACGGCTGTCTAGATATGAGGGTTTACTACAAGCCAACAGTCTCTTAAGGTCAAGCCTATTATCTCAATCTCAAGCAAATAATATAATTACAAGATGTATGATCATTAAATATACAATAAAAGGCGTCCCGAATATTACATATCAGCTGATCATGAAGCTAGTCGTACAAAATGTTAGGACTAGCAAGAGTTTAAGTCGTACATGATCAACCCTAGGATTTGTTAATCATGTTTACAGCCCGTAGGCAGACAGTAAGTAAAGTGCATCGAGCTAACAGGTGCTCGTCGGCTAAATGCCTCAAAAGAATAACTTTACAATAGAGTGAGCGAAACAAAATAGAAAACCCACTCGTAGCCCCGGTTCCTTCTAGTCGCCACTATCGGGCTGGAAGCTTGGTAGATCCTCGGGAGCTGCTCCGAAATCTGGCCACACAAAACCAGCTGGGTCAACCCCAGAAAAAGCAAGTGCCACAAGGGGGCCACGAAATAAGAACAAAAGCCAGCATTAACACAAGAAGATATAATATTAAACTAGAATTATGAAAACATGTCAGGATGATATACGACGAGATAACCATGGAACTATTCCGATAGCCAGGTTACAACCCGTAAACCAAACAAGGACCGGGGTTGTAACCCTTCATCTGAACAGAGCTTGGTTTCCCACCATTTATCGGCAAAATAAGTAATGTAAGTAATCAAGACAGGAAGCCATCTTGTACTGGATCAAGACATGACTAGACTGGTTATACTTCATTCAATCAATCACGGCCAAGCAGATACTACGGCTTACTACTTTAACTAACTAGGGTTATCACAGGCCTAATTACTAACAAGATGCAGTGAGATTGTTCCACAGCCACAAGCCCTGCAGACCATCCAGGATACCCAGGACGAAAGATTAGGGTTGAATTCAGGTAGGTACATCGCCCAGGAGACAAATGTACCCTTAGGTGACTTAGAGGGTGCAACACTCGACGGTGCGCTGGAAATGTGCCCTACTCGACGGCAGGCTACAGATCCCAAGAGCGCCCAGGTAACGGGATTGCCTGTAGCTGTGTCAATCTCTTCATGACTACTGTGTTATTCTAGTTATTAACCTTAATCCATTTTAGTAGGTACTCCTGACCGTGGTACTCAGGAGTCCCATCCTAGACATGATGCGATACTGGACAAGTGGATTTAACAAGCAAGCAAGAAAGAACCACCCACGGTGTCAAGGCAAGTCAAGTTAAGTTATCAAGTCATGTCAAGTCAGGAGTGCGCCGCCACGGGCCACTATCAAGTCATGTTGGTCATGTCAGGAGTGCACCACTATGGGTCACTGTCGTGTTATGCTAGTTCCTTGTCATACCATGCCATGTACAATAGTCATTCCAAACATATTAAGTAAAATTAAATTTATGACAAAAGGCGTAAGGATATAAAATGGACGTAAAATATCTTAATAAAATATCAATATACAGGACAATAGAAAAGCCAAGCTTAAAGAAATAAGACCAAAACTCCAAGAGTTAATGGGTTAAACAAGGGGGTCAGGGAAGCAGCGTACGAAAAGTCACGCACGCTGAGAGAGCAGCATAGGTGAAAGTCACGCACGCTACAGGAGCAGTGTACGTGAAAGTCACGCACGCTCAAGGGAGCAGTGTGTGAAAGTCACGCACGCTCAAGGGAGCAGTGTGTGAAGGTCACGCACGCTACAGGGAGCAGTATGTGAAAGTCACGCACGCTACATGGAGCAGTGTGTGAAAGTCACGCACGCTACAGGAAGCAGTGTGTGAAAGTCACGCACGCTCAAGGAAGGCAGCATACGTGAAAGTCACGCACGCTCAAGGAAGCAGCATACGTGAAAATCATGCACGCTCAAGGAGACACGCTTCCAACAGGAAGCGTACTCAAGTCTGCGTACGCAGCGCTAAAGAGCGCGCGTAGCTCAGTGTGCGTAAGCTAAACAGCTATGCACACTGCTCACTGTCTTCTCCAAACAGCAAGAACACATGGCTGAAACCAAAACTTCAAAAATCTATAACTTGGCCATCCGAACTCCAAATCCGGATTTCTAAGGCTCCAACTGGAGTGAAACTGAAAGCTCTTCCACATGAAAACATCAGAACTCAAAGAAAACCAACCAAAATGGATCAAAACATGTAAAATCTGAAAATAGCAATAACTTAGATCTACATCAACAGAGACTCCAAATCATAAAAACCCAAGAACTAATGTTGATCTCCATGTCCTAAACTAGCAAATGGACAAAGAAAAGAGGGTCCTCATGTAGTGGTAAGATGCACTTGCCTAGGGTTAGGAGTGTTGTGTTGAGGAAGAAGGCGAAGAAGAAGAAGAAGAAAATTTATGGAGGAGTAATGAAGAGAGAGAGTGTGTTGGTGGAGTTATAAAGAGGGGGAGTTGTGGTGGGGATGAGGGGTAGCATAGGTTAAGGTGATCCAATGCACAAAACCGAACCAAATCGAACCAAACCGAACCAGTCCCAATTAAAACTGAGCCATGCCAAAACCCAAAATACGAGAAATGCTAAAATTCCTCAAGCTAAGAAAAGTAAAAAAAAGATACATGCCAAAATCCAGATACGAGTATAAATACGAAATACGAGAAATACGGGAAATGAGGGTGACAGGTGCCAAGCGCACTACTGCCGCTGTTAAGAGCAAGACGCGCTCTATTTGGACTCCTAAGTCATTGACGGCACAATCCCCTGCCTCTGCTCAACTTGCGTCCATCACTGCCTTGGCGCAATCTGAGGGAGACAGTCTTTTGGCTAATCCCTCCACATCTCCAACTCTGAAATCGAAGGAGACTTTGTCTCGACACACCGCTGTCCAAAACAAGGGAAAGCGACCTCTGGCCTTTTCTTTCCTAGCACAATCTGTACCTGTTCTTGCTTTTGCGCAACTTGCGCCCATCACTACCTTAGCGCAACCTAAGGAAAATAGCCTTTTGGCTAATCCCTCCACTTCTTCGATTCTGAAATTGAAGGAGACTTCATCTCGATACACTACTGGACAAAACAAAGGAAAGCGTCCTGTGGCCTTTTTCTCTCTGGCGCGACTTGCGTGTGTTCCTGCTCTGGCGCAACCTATGCATGTTCATGCTCTGGCGCAACCTGCACATGCTTCTGCACTAGCGCAACGCAAAGAGAAGCACTGTTTAGTGACTCCCTCTTTGCTACCAAACCAGAAGCTTGATGAAAAATTACTAAATCAGGGAAAATGCTTTTTAGCTTTTCCTCATTCTGCTCGAGTCATTGACTGGATGGAAAGTACTGCTAATTCGAGCAGAAATCCTACTCTCCTTAACAGAGACAAACAAATCTCTGCCAGGAAGATGGATTCTATTCAGAATGAACTTTCCACGCAAAATGGTATTATGCCTACTCCAAAGAGATCAGGACAAGATCTACCGACCTTACACATCTCAAGGTCCCGACAAGGCAAACTACTAGTGTCTCAAGTGGATGCACAAGTAACACCCCTGTCAGACTTGCCCACCTATATCAATAGGTGCCAATCAAGGTCAACCTCAGGAAGACACAAAATACAACCTATATGAGTTGCTAACTTGCACCAGAGGAAGAATGCTGAGGTGAAAAATCCCATGACATATGCTAACCAACTTAGTACGTCCTTGTATACTCAAGGTACAGGACACCTCAGGAACATGAATCATGTCCTGAATATCGTTAAGGACTACATTCCTGCAACTTCTTCTCGTCCTGTTAGTGACCTCCGTGAACTCTTAATACAGAAGCGGAAGGTTGTAGATCCATCCTGTCCAATGGTGGTCCAACAACAACAATATCATTGTAATCACCACCATGAACTTGTCATCAAATGCTGCTGTCAGTCAGCCAAGCGGTCCGTCTTTGACCGTTTGAATTATGTTCAGACTCCTGAACCAATTCTAGTGGACGAAGATGAATTACTCTTTGCTTCTGTCAACATGACATCGACGCACTGTGGGTGGAAAACGTCCAAGACGTAATGTATCCTGCAATCCTAGTCAGCAATACTTAGATCGGATTTATGAATCCAATGAAGGAGTATATCAATATACTAGATCAAGAAGTCGAGAAATAATTGGTCAAATGAATCTTCCTTCCGACTAAGACACAATCGGTCAAAGGAATGTTCTTGATTCTAACCAAGATTCTTTTAGTCAAAAAGATATCCCTATCACTTATTCTGGGAGAAGTTCTTTATGTGACTTTGATGCTGACAGTGAAAGTTCTGAAAAGACTATCCTTTCTACTAGCTCGTCTTCAAGGGCTAGAGAAGTGACTGCTTATGCCGTCACAGAAGATCAAGATACTTCCAGTTCTTCCAGTCAAGAGCAGAGAATTGCTGTTTTGGAGGCTAGTTTGAAGAACATGGCTGAGATGATGACAAGCATGCATGCTGTGATCATGACACAACATACAGTTCTACTAGTCGCGAATCTGATTCCGACTCAGGAACCTGTAACAACATCAGTTCCCACCAATATTGATCTGGGGGTACAATCTCCTCACACCGCTTCCATTCCTGCGTAGGCTATTCCAAGTCAATCTGGTGCCGGGGGTGGTTCTTATCATGCGGTACCCCCTCCTAACGCATTGAATCAATCCACTACTCAATAATCAATGGGAGATATCAATGAGACCGTAAAACTTTTACGTACTTAATTTGAGGCTTTCAAACAGAAGGACGGCCTACAGAAGCTTGGGATTAAACAACCCTATCCCATAGAATAGAAAAATGTTCAATTTCCTCCTAAATATAAACCCCCTACTATTATGCTGTTTGATGGCAGCACTTCTCCAAGTCAATACCTCAATCACTTTAAAGTAATGGCTGATCAACTTCAACCAAATGATGCTCTTCTTACTAGAGTATTTGTCGGCTGTTTAGTTGGTGCAGCATATGATTGGTATCATAGTTTACCAGATGGATGTATAACCACTTTCGCTGGCTTCAAACAAATATTCTTGGAACGATTTAATGAAGGAACTAACGACATGACTATGTCTGCTCTCATGAAAATCAAACAACGACATAATAAAACTACTGAACGTTTCATTGAACGGTTCCGTCGTAATGCACTCAAAATGCCTCTTGGAACCCCAGATGCTTTAACTATAGACACTTGCAAATCAAACTTGTTGCCTATAATCAGCATGTGGATAGGGTCAACACAATTCCAAGATTGGCCTTCTTTCATAATGAACGCCAAAGTAGCAGAAGAGAGCGCTAACAAATTCAAGCAATTAGGCATTCAAATGCCTAACCATGACAAAGATGAACGCGCTACACCAAATAATAATGGCCGTCAGAACAATCGCAAGAGCAAGAAGACTTTGGCCATTAATCTCAAAGGCAAAGAAGTCCTAGCCATCAATGTAAATCAGCCAACATCTACCCCAACAGCACCACCACAATGGGCACCACATCCAAAAGAAGAATACTCTTTCGATGAAGATGATATCATGAGTATCTTTGATTGCCTCATCAAGAGCAATAAACTCCAACTGCCAGAACCTAAACGACCAGATGAATTTGGTAAGACTGACCATCCTAAATATTGTGTTTACCAAAGGTTTATTGGACATCCAACTCGAGCGTGCTATATGCTCAAGGGTAAAATTTAGAAGATGGTCAATTCCGGTGCAATCACTCTCCAGTAAGATGAGAAAACTGTAACAGCTAATGTCGTCTCTTTACTGTTTGGAGATTTTCCAGCTCAACTTGTGCAGGATGGTGTCATCCCCATCCCAAGAACTACTCAGGAGATTGTTAATCTTCCACCTGCATGAACTGATGGTCTTGTCCCTCTATCTACTGATAGAAGGAAAATTATATGGATCCATCCAGATTTAGTGGCGGACTTTGAAACACCATCTTCTTCCACCAAGTCCAAGAAGGCCACTAAACATAAATCATGTCATATGATTTCATTTGGTGAACATTATCTTCCATCTCTAACTGCTACCTTCATCTCGACAGTAGATAATCCTTCTTCTTCTTCCACTGATAAGACGACATTGTCAAAATCAGAAACCAAATACCAACCAGCTTTCCATCTATATAGCCCACAATCTCGTGAACTCATGACGAAGATGAGATATGATCTACAAAAGGCCTCTGGTTTGAATCATGGAAAGGGATCTCCTGTACCTCTTTCTCTATGTCTTTCTCACAACCAATCTCGGGTTGGTTTGGGTTACTGGACAAATTCTCCAACTTGCCAAAAGAAACCTTCCAGAAACAAGATCTAGACAAAAAGTTACAATATGGTGTCCTTTGAGCTTGTATCTGAAGAAGAAGTCTTAGTTGGTACCAGGTCTGGGAAACCTTACCTAAGAGACTATTCGGAAGATCAAAAAAACCCTGCTCCAGCTTTGCAGGTTCCTCAAACACCATCTTCTCCTGATGTCAATGATCCATTAGCTTCATCACCTCTAATAGAGCCAACTCTTCCCAAACCGACAGCTGACAAAGGAAAATAGTTTGTCCGTTTTGATAAAGTATGGAAGAAGACTCCGACTTTGGGACATAAGAAGCCGTATAACTTTGATATACTGGCTCAGCTGGCTAATACCCCGGCAAGATTGTCAATTTTTGAACTACTCCGTCTTTCGAGGGAGACTTGAGAAACGTTGAGTGAAGCTTTGACGCAAGCTGATACTTGTCTAGCACTTCTCAAGAAGCCAGAGGATGAGCCTATAACATGCCTTCATTGTCATAGTGTGATGGAACTGATGCCAAACATCACCTTTACACAAGATGATATGCTGTTGGAAGATAATCGCCATGACCGACCCCTCTACTTCACAGGATATGTCGATACTATGAAAGTTGATCGTATTTTGATCGATCCAGGGTCTGTGCTTAGCATTATGCCAAAGACTACTAGTTGCATTGAAGATTCCTGTACACAATCTTTCAACAACCATCACGACAATCTTGGGATTCAATTCTGGAAGAAGTGAACCTTTAGGAAAGAATCGCCTGAAAGTTCAAATAGGCAATCTTCGAACAAAGGTTACTTTCTACGTGATTGATAATCACGGCTCTTACAATGCTTTGCTGGAAAGACCCTTTCTGCATGAGCATAACATTGTACCATCCACTTTACATCAATGCTTCAAGTATGTGGATGTCAACGGAGAAGTCCAAAAAGAAGTAGCCGATTTAAATCCTTTCAGGGGTATTGAAGCATATTTTACGGACTCTCGGATGTACAAAGAGGAGTTCATGAAAGTTGTATTGGCGATGGATAGTGAGGAAGATCAGAAACATACTTCAAAAGATGTTCTCATGATCCCCGTCAAAGGACGTGCTACTCGTCCCTCTTATTCTCAGACATTGACTATACATCTTTCCTCTCATAACAAACAGCCTTCTGCTGTAGAAAGGGAACAAAAGGAGCTCACCTCTTCTGAGCCTCTTGTTATCGACCTTCGTCGTAACAAATCTTCTCCTTCTCCTCCTCCTCCTCTGGTTATCAACCTTACTAAGTCGTCTGCTAAGGCTAAGAATCATGTTGTAAATGATGATGTACAAATCAATAAAGTAGCATCTCCTTTACAGTATACTGATGTCCGTTATTATACTCGATGTTATTTAAATATGTTAGATAACTTCGAACCACTTACCATAGGAGCAATTGAAGCTTCCCAAAATGAAGTATTGCTCGAGCCAATGCAGGACTCCTTCTTCCTAGTTCCTTCCAGAAAGAAAGATGAACTTTCTATACTTTTTTAGCAAGGGAACAGAACATAAGATCACACCCGACAGTGAAGAAGAAAATTACGATAACGGAAGACTTCAACTACGTCGTTATAGTCAGCAATCAAAGGAAATCATTCAAAGATGGGCTATAATTTTAAAGCTGGTCTCAACGGCGGCAGAGGAAGGCGAACTCCTATTCGTATTCCTGCTCCAAAAGAAAAAATCATAACATTACTACAGCAAAACGAAGCGGGGATTAGGTTATGCTTTACCAACTTCGACTCCAGAAGACTCCGAATCCGATGAAGAAGAACGATCTAACTCTTCTGATTCTATCTCATGGGATTCAGACACCAGTGTAGGGCACGTCCATCGTGTGACTCTATCTTCCAATATGGTGACTGCCGAGTTTCCAGAAAATGACAAAAACTTTGCTGAAGCTTCTGAATCTGATCCTTGGGCACAAAGGATGGATACTCAATGGGATCTTCGCTTTGAACAACGGGAGCCACCTACTGAAGATCAGTTGGTTCAAGTTAATATTAGAGACAAATTTCCCCAAAATTGATATTTGTCAGCAAAAGCCTCCATGAAGCGGATAAACAAGAACTAATCCAACACATTAGGGAATATATTGATGTATTCGCTTGGAGCTATGAAGACATGCCGGGGTTGGATCCTCATATCGCTACCCACAAGCTCAACATTCTGCCAAATGCGAAGCCAGTCAAACAGCAACAACGTCAGTTTCGACCCGACATGATAGATGCCATAGAAGCTAAAGTCAAGAAACTCATCGCCTGCGGTTTCATCAGAGAAGAACAACATCACGACTGGATGGCTAATGTTGTCCCAGTTTTGAAGAAAATAGGGAAAGTCTGGGTCTGCATCGACTTCAGAGACCTTAATAAAGCCTGTCCCAAAGACGAATTCCCTCTTCCAATCACTGATGTCATGATTGACAATACTTGCGGATTTGAACGTATGTCCTTTATGGATGGATTCTCAGGATACAATCAAATCAAGATGATCTAGAAGATGAGAAATATACATCTTTCTGCACTCCTCTTGGAGTCTATTGCTACACTGTTATGCCATTTGGTCTTAAGAACGCTGGTACAACTTATCAGCGGGCCATGAGTATCATCTTTCGTGATCATTTACGAAAGACTGTTGAATATTACGTTGACAATATTGCTGTCAAAAGTCGTCTAAAAGAAGACCATATTCAAGATTTGAGAACTATTTTCGATCTAATGCGCCAGCATCAACTCATGATGAATTCCACCAAGTCATTCCTGGGAGTCTCTAGTGGCAAATTTTTCGGATTCGTTATTACCTCTAAAGGTATACACGTTGATCCCAAAAAGATTAAAGCCATTCAAGCGATGCATCCTCCACGCAACCTAAAAGAGCTACGCAGATTCCAAGGACGGCTTGCGTATATCAGAAGATTCATCTCAAATATCTCTGGATGCTGTAGACCGTTTACTCAACTCAAGAAGAAAGGCGTGTCTTTTATTTGGACTGAAGAAAGTCAACAAGCATTTGAGGACATAAAGTGGTACTTGATGAACCCTCCAGTTCTAGTGCCTCCAGTGTCAGGAATACCTTTCCTGATGTATGTTCGAGCAATGGACCATTCCTTGGGTGCTTTATTAGCTCAGAAGAATAAAGAGGGTCATGAACAGGCTATCTATTACCTTAGTCGTATGATGGTTGGAGCTGAGCAACGATACACTCCAGTAGAAAAAGAATGTCTAGCTTTGATGTTTGCTATTCAAAAGACGTATGATGTTTGCTGTTGAAAAGACGAGACATTATATCACTGGCCAAACTATTCATGTCATTTCTAGAGTTAACCCTCTCCGGGTCCTGATGAAAAAGCTCAGTACACTCAATTCCAGGCTCGCAACATGGGCCATATTATTAGCACAATATGATATGGTTTATGTTCCTCAAAAGTCTGTTAAAGGTCAAACCCTTGCTGACTTTTGGACTGCTCACCCAGTTCCCGAAACATCTAAACTCTACGATGAGATTCTAGATAAAACCTTGGAGTCCAACATGATTTCAGAAGAAATTCTTACATGGCGTTTATTCTTTGATGGTGCATCCAGAATTGGACCAAAATGTGTTATTATGCTGGAGTCAGAATCGTCCTCGTCTCACCAGAAGGGTTAGCTATCCAAAGAGCTTATTCTTTAGATGAGTCGTGTTCCAATAACGTGGCTGAATACAACGCTCTGCTCATTGGTCTCCAATTGGCTAAACAATTAGATATTGAGTATCTTGAAGTTTACGGAGACTCCAAACTAATTGTCAATCAAGTTAGAGGAACATACGAAGTTCGATATCAAGATTTGGTTCCATATCATGATGCAGCGATCAGGATGGCTACTTCATTCAAAGGCTTCTTCATCGAGCATGTACGCCGAACGTGTAACACGGAAGCTGATGCACTCGCTAATCTTGCAACAATATTAGCAATTCCCGTCAGAAGGCAGCAAATGATCGTCATCACTAATAGAGAGTTATTTTGTGTCCAGAATAACTTAAATATGGAAGTTAACAACCCAAACATGGAATTCAACACTTCAGTTGAAATTTGTGCCATCAATGAAGATGGGAGGACTCCTTTCATAGACTTTGTGGTCCATGATATCCTACCCGAAGATCTTAAGGAGGCTACAACAATTCGACAACGGTCACTCAGATTTTACTATAATCATACTACAAAGACACTCTACCGACGAACGTTTAACGGTTTACTCCTACGTTGTCTTGCGGGGGAAGAAGCAAAACAAATACTTCGTGAAGCTCATGACGGTGTTTGTGGCGCACATCAATCTGGTCCTAAATTGTAGGATCGCATTCGTCGTATGGGTTATTATTGGCCCTCAATGGTATCTGATGCAATCGGGTATGCAAGAAAATGCCGAGGATGTCAAATCCATGCTGACTTCATTCATCAACCGTCAGAATTTCTTCACCCGACAGCAGCATCTTGGCCCTTTGAAGCTTGGGGTATGGATGTCATCGGTCCTATCAACCCTCCCTCGTCTCGAGGACATCGGTTCATATTAGCCATAACAGATTATTTCTCAAAATGGGCTGAAGCAATACCTCTAGCTGAGGTCTAGACAAGCAGCGTTATCAATTTTATTAAGCATCATGTGATCTACAGATTCGGTGTTCCTCGGCGAATCATTCATGATAATGGGCCACAATTTATCAGTCAGAAGTTCACTCGATTCTGCGATGACAACAGGATCAATAATATTGCTTCTACAGCTTACAATCCTGCAGCTAATGGATTGGCAGAAGCATTTAACAAGACCATCATCAAACTCCTCAAGAAGTTTGTTTCTACCAACAAACGAAACTGGAGTGAGAAGCTTGGAGAATGTCTGTGGGCTTACCGTACTACTATACGTACTCCTACAGGCTGCACACCGTTTTCTTTAGTATATGGATGCGAAGCTGTCTTACCATTAGAAATCTAGATCCCTTCTCTAAGGATTGCCATTACCAATGAACTCACAACCGAAAACAATGATCGTCTGAGACTTCAGGAGCTTGAAGCGCTTGACGAGAAACGACTCCTAGCTCAACAACATATTGAGTTATACCAAGCTCGTCTATCAAGAGCCTTCAACCGTAAAGTCAAAGTCCGAGCATTTCAGAAAGGAGAATTAGTTCTAACCGTCAGACGTCCTATGACAATGACGCACATGAGCAAAGACAAATTCGAAGCGAAGTGGGAATTGTAAGCAAAGTTTTCTCCAACGGGGCTTATCAATTGACTGGTATAGATGGTCGAATCGCCATAATACCCATTAATGGTAAATTTCTCAAAAAATATTATGTCTGAAGACAAGGAAGAAATATCAACACAGAGACTCAGAATGTAAATAAATTTTTTTTATTTGTTTGCATAAATTCAGACAGAAGAAAATACATAAGATTAACGAGGACCGGAGCCCTCTTGATTGAAAACATATTTTACAAGAAGCTCAAAGACATTATTGTCCGATGACACCAGCAGTTCACAGGCAGCCTTCCTCAGAGCTTCTTTCTCGGCAATACTCCCAGGCTGCACCAGTTCGACAAGAAAATCCAGCTTTTCTCCAGGAATAGTCGAGCTTTTTCTGAATTCTGACTGAGTAGGCAGTGGGGTTCATCGGAAGGAGTGTCGAGGACGGCTTAGATCTTCGGGATAACTCCCGTCTCCTTAGCCATTTCTTCTGAAGACATTTGTGAAGGAAAGAAAAGGGGTGAATGATGCTTTCAAAAAAAAATTCCACACTGTTTATAGACAAAAAGGCCAAACATTCTGTCTCAGGAACCGAAACAACCTTTCCTCGAAAAGGCATGTTCGTTCATCTTGTGAAGAAATCTTCATTTACTCTTTTTCTCGAGAATCGAAGCGACCTTTTCTTGAAAATGCATGCTTATTCATCAGTCTTTTTTATTTCTACTTCATTGCGGGAATGGGCCTACATTTATTATCATTTATTTACTTTTTCATAAATAAAGCTACAGGATAATAAAAAAAATCCCCGTGGAGTCTATCCAAATCATCAATTCCATCTTTTGAAACCCAGTTGTTTTAAAAGATATCTTTTCTTTATGATAAACCCTTATTATCACAGATATCTCATCTTTTTAGACATGATATCCTGTCTTTAAGTCCTAACCGATTTGAGGACCATCAATTAAAAAAAAGGAAATAGTTCACGTCCACATTCCCTCTGGATTATGTTTTCTATCATCATAGCAAATCAAATCATAAAGAAGAGAAAAAGGAAATAGTTCACGTCCACATTCCCTCTGGATTCTGTTTTCTATCATCATAGCAAATCAAATCATAAAGAAGAGAAAATTATTCTTTATTCCTTCTTTAAAAATATATATACATCTTAATGGAAATCTATTACATCCCGAATTTTCATTCTGAATATAACAAATGAAGGCCTATTACATCTTTGGATCTTCTTGTTGATGTCAGTTCCTTGTCGTCTCGACCTAAAGCAGCGAGCAAGGTAACGGAATCAACTCTGGTCTACTCTCTCAGAAAGACGAGAGGAGAACCCCAGAGTACAGCAGCTCAAAGACAAGCTGCTGTCAATACAACTGGTGGAGAAGAGATGACCCGTCATGAGAACTAGGAATGAGATCACCCTCGTGATACAATTCCTAATTCTGTGTCTCCACCATCCAACTCTCATGTATAAAGGCCCTTCCTACCATCTCGAGGAAGCCCTTTTTAACATGAAGAGTCCTGAGCTCTCTGATGTGTGTGTCAAAGTGGTTCAACTTCATAGGATCCAAGATCACCAATGCCAGTTCTGGGGAATGTTGTCAGTTGGTCCCCTGCAAACATCAGAAAGAAGAAGAGAATACAGTAAAAGTTCTTTTCTTATCGCAACTATTCATACGCAATAGAAGCTAAAACATTATGCAAGTCCATAGGCATATATTTCAGGAAAAATGAAGCACAAAAGTACGAAAAGCACCACATGTCGTTCAGAAGTTTGTGTTATCAGAACCGAGAAAAGTTTAAAATGTGTGTGTGGGTGGGACGTGTCAAGACAGTTACACAACAAAGCTCAAATGAGCCAGGATTTAATAAGGACCAATTTTTTATTTCATAAAGAAAAAGTGGACAGACACTACAGACATAGGCACTATGGCCATTATGCAGAATGACGCTCTTGTATCACGTCACTTCTTCTTCTCGTCATCAGCCTAACGCAAGGCAGCGTTCAATTCCTCCATGTTATGGATTCCCGAACGATGCATCAAATGGAGGAATCCTTCCCTATGTTCTAATGCGCCACGTTATTCGGAAGAAGACGATGGCCCACTACTGGAGCAAGTGAAAACTGTTGAGGTCAGGCCAAAACAGTCCAGAAAGTTTTTCACCCTCAGAAACGGGTCAGCTTCTAGCAAATACTCTGCAAGCGCAGAGTGTAACTCCTTCTCAGAAGCTTTGCCGTTGCCATGGTTGTTCGCCTCCTGCTTCATGTTCTCTTTGGAAGCCATAAGAGTGAACGAAGATGGAGGCTGGGCATCATGCCCATATATATATGCAGTGAAGGTCAGCCCCCGCCGACTCTTCATCTTCCCAATAAATGGGCATGTATCACTTAACGAGGGAGAAAGGAAAAAGATGTTTCGAAAAAGAGCGCCCCATAAATAGGTTCATCGTTGGAAATGAACCGAGCATTTAATGCTCTGATTCAGTCAGGTTGCGCGACACTCACATTGCGCCGCACTAAACATACGCGGCCATCATATTGCGCAACAATCAGGTTGCGCCGTATTTTGCCGCACATTGCGTCAAAATTTTGTCGAAAAGACAGCACAACTTTTCGAAACGCTGCACAATGCGCATTGACAGCATCCAAACCCTAATAAGGGAGGCACAAGTTATGGAATATGCCCAACTCTAAAAAGAGCGTACGCACACTGTAAGAATTAAGCCAAACCATAAGTAGGGTGGTCGATGATCAGTAGGGTGGTCGATAATCGGATCTATAGTCGAATGCTTACCCTCCATGGCCGGGTTGGCCGTCTCTCGACGTAATGAAGGCAGAACTCGCATGGATGACTCGGCCACAGTCTTACCTTTCTCAGCAGCGGAGCGCTTGGGTGCCATTGCCGTTGATCGAAGTTCTCAAAGATTGAGAAAAAAAGAGAAGAAGATAGGGTTTTCTCTCTCGAAGTATCTCAAAACAAGGGTGGAGAATAAAAATCCAAGGAGTACGGCAATTTATAGCTTTAATAAGGCTGAACCGCGCAACTTATGCTGAAGAAGCGGGCTCGAGTTGACTGGCGCAACTAGACAGTAGACTGGCACAATCCAAACAAAACTAGCATAATTTAAAGTATTTTAAAACTTTGAAGTATTTCAAGTTTCGAAAACTTTGAAGGGGGTCTTGTAGAGGATAAAAATGAAGCTGCGCCGCCCACTAAAGTGTGCAATCATTAAGTGGTGCCAAATCATTATGTTACGCCGGATCATCAAGTTGCGCCAACTTTAGGTTGCGCTGGACGTAGGTTGCGCGAGCACCACGTGGCGCACTTCCTCGAGAAGCTGTAACGGCATCATTATTACCTGACAAACTGACATCACGGAGATTAAGGAAAATCCATTCAAATTCCGCGCAACGCGGCGCTCGAGAAGATTTTGTCAGCATGTAATTAATGCTGATAGCTAGTTCGCGCAAGTTATTAGTCTTACAAGTTGGCGCCACTTGATCAATTTTTAACAGGGTAACGTGGCGCGCAAGCCACCAACTTCGCAGAGCATGCTCACTACACTTCCCACGACCACGCACATCTCAATCAAACGATGCCACGCTTCCATAGCAGTTGGTACAACCGCTCGCACAAGTTGCTATATTGTGCCATGCGCAACCTGATGAAGCTCGCGTAAAGTGATCAAACGGCGTTCAGAACAGAGTGACGTGACGCGCAAGCCACTAACTTCGCAGAACGTGTCCACTACACTGCTCACGACCACGCGCATCTCAATCAAACGATGCCACACGTCCACAATAGTTTGTGTAACCGTTCGCGCAAGTGAACAGGATGTGCGCAACCTGAAGCGCGCGCAACCCAGAATAACTGCTAAACAGTTATTTCAAGAACTCTATTAATAGAGTTTCAAATCAATCTCAAGGCATCAAGGGTGATCATAATCTTCTGCTAAAGTGCTGTTGCATTTCCCAGAGGCTCGTGTCTTCGATATCACATCGTCCAAGGGATAAAGTGATCGTCTTCTTATCAGATTCCTATAGTTGTACTTCCCCAGAAATCAATTGTACTCCTGTACTCTTTTCTTAGTTTTTAATAAAACTTTTATTCTTTGCAAACATACGCAGCAGGTATATCCACCTTCGTGCCATAAATTTTTTAGTTTCATAGGATACTATTTATTCTATATAACAGAACACTCTACATTTTGTAAGAGAATCTAGTTTTGCATGTATCTATCTTTCCAGTTTTAGCCAATTTTATTCTTTTCAACATTTAATTATTATTCGTGGTCTAGTGTTGTCTTTTATTTTTATCACTCATTTTATTCTCATTTTTTAATATCATCTAGGTAAATTCTTTTCAATTATAAATTTCTTCTGATTATGTATAAAATATAATTTTTTTGGATACTGGGACCTCTTTCTCAGTCTCTTATGCGATCTGAGATATATCTTTGACTAGAGCGATATACTTTGTTTTTGAGAAATTAGATCTTTGGCACACGACATCTTTGGATCGTCATGAACTTTCTCCACTAGAGATGCTATCACGTCCTGCATCCGCATGAACGAATATGGGTTGTGAGTGCGTCCAGTCTACGTCGCAGAATCGACGATTGTCAGCGGTTCTAGACCTTGTGAATCTTCATATCATAAAACCATCAATTTACTCATCACAACAACTAAATCGTACAAGCAAATCCCAGCAACACACAATCACCACAAAGTCACGATCAGTATTTTTAGTACATCGTACATGCCAACCTCCAGAGACAAAGCCGATAAACCATATCCTCAAAAATAGTAATAGATCAGATATATGTCTCCTCAAAATCATCTAGTACATCAAAAGTAATCTATTTTAATCTTCTAGAAGTCGATGTCCAACCAAGTGCTATCCTCATATCCTGGTCAAATATGTCAACTACCCAGTCAGAAAAAAGAGAAAAGTAACATACAACTCAACATGATGCAACAATATAATAATAACTGTAAATATAAATTAAACAAAAAATGTACCTAGCTACATCCCCTAGCTACGTGTGGCACGTGCAATTAGAATACAAATAAGCATGTAGGGGCTAAATACGCATAAGGCATATCATAAGACGATATGCTAGCAATTATGCACATAATAAGTGTAAGGCACGTCTTTCAACAGTGGTAGCAATCACGAGAATGTCCAAGGCCAGGTAAACTACATGCCACATGAGTGTTATTCCTCTCGATCCGACATGACACGGCATGACACAAAAACATGATAAATACAAAAACATGATAAATACGAAAACATGATAAATCATATGACACAAGTGTAAATCATGAAATACAATATTGCTAAGTAAAGTTGAGAAATATGTACTTGCCTCGATCCAATTTGCTGTTTCTCCTAGTCCAACCTAGAAAACAATAATATTAAATTCCATTTACTGGAAATTCATTCTCAAATCCTAAAATCTAATAAATCTTTGTCCTCGTTTTATCTAACTCCTTAATTCCAAATCCTTTAATTCTGATACTTCATTACTGAATCTTTTTAACTAATGTAACTAAACTAATCAATTAACTAATTACTAATTAAACTATTTTGTTAACAATTTCTATTTAAAACCAACTTATCCAACCTTGGCCCATCTAATCTGAGCCCGACCTGCTGGACCTCTAGGTTCACTAGTCCACTAACCCAAGAGCCTGGCCCACTGGTTTTCTTATTAAAATTTACTATTGGGCCTAACCTACTAGAAAAAACCAATATCCACTAGGCTCTGGCCTGATCACGTAATGATTGATTTTTTAGTCCAACATTCAACTCTAAGCCCCAGAGCCCATTAAAAGGAAAACACAAGCCAACTTCCCTTATTTCCTACTAAAGCTAATGAGATAGAAAGTAAAGCGTACCAAAAATCAATGGAGGAAATATATATATATATATATATATATATATATATATATATATATATATATATATATATATATATATATATATATATATATATATTTCCATGCAGGCGACGGTGACGATTACAAACCTAGGGCTAGGGTTTGGATCTCTCATGTGGGATCCCTGACAGGCGCATGATGGACGACACGCAGGTGAGGTGCTACCACCTCCAATGTAGGGCAGTCTGACAGAGGGCGTGATACATCCCCGCCATGCTGAGGAGGAATTCCCTGCCACTGTAACTGGATTCACTATGATAGCAATTATAGAGATGTAATTGTAACAAGAGTGGAAAATTTAGGAGAATTTTATTCAGATATAGAAAATGTAGCTAATACAAGAAAAGATATTGTGTGAAAAATACTCAATTCTTCATTCTCTATGTCTTCTCCTTTGCTGCTATTTATAACCAATCTAACAGATTCTGGATGCACTGTTAAATGACAACACTAGCTTTTATTAACAAACTGCTAGTAACTGAGTGAGGCTCGCCTACTGATACTGATACTGCTCTACTACTGATACTATACGGATACTCCTACTGTCCTGCTACTGATACTCCTACTACACTGCCTACTGATACTATACTGATACTCCTTCTAACTAATTGCAGAAACTAAATTCTACCACTTGATAATGACAATGTTAACTACCATTGGCTTACTAGGGAGAGTGCTACTGATCAGTTGAATTAGGTATATATCAACTGCCACCCCTGTCACGACCTTCACCCGGTGAAAGGGTACGAGACTGTGGGTACGTCCAGCCTATGCCGCAGTGTCGGCGGTAGAACGCTGTTTTAGGTCTCAACAATAACTAAACATGATATAAAATACATGTCAAGTATATACTCTCCATAAGGAGGACACACTACCAAAATAAGTCGTTTTAGCGATGCCCAAAGACGTCGCTAAAACGATAAATTACGTCGCTAACAATATTTACCGACTCAATTACCGACGTTTTGGACTTGTCGCGGAAACGTAAGTTGCTGATCTTTAAAACGTCGCCGAACGTCGCAAATACCGACGTTCACCGATGTATTATTACGTCGATATATCCTGGGATATTACCGACGTCTACCGTCATTTCGTCGGTGGATTAGCGACGTATTGAAAGTCGCTACACGTCGGTAAAATCCTAGGATTATTACCGACGTCTACCGTCGTTTCGTCGGTGGATTAACGACGTGTTGAAAGTCGCTATACGTCGGTAAAATCCTGGGATTATTACCGACGTCCACCGACGGTCTCCGACGTATAAGGACGTCGGTAAACGTCGGTACCCTGAAAAATTTTGCAGATTTACCGACGTTTACCGACGTACGTTTGCGTCAGTAAACGTCGGTAAATCTACAAAAAAAATACAAAAAATAAAATACAGAATGTCCTTTTCTCCCTGCAGTTTAAAAAGATAACCATAAAGTATAACAGATATCCAAGTCACAACAAATAACAAAGTCTACACACAACCATGTCCAAATAACCAAGTCTACACACAACCATGTCCAAATAACCAAAGTCTACATACAACCTTTTCTCCCTACAAAATGTCCTTTTCTCCCCGATGCTGCAGTTTAAAAATAAAATACATAATGTCCAAATAACCAAGTCTACACCAAATAACAAACTCTACAACCAAATAACCAAAGTCTACACACAACCAACAAATAGAATATGATCCAAACATCCAAGTCTACACAACCAACAAATATCCAAGTCACAAGAAAGGATGAAACAAACACAAACAAACAGTCCTAACTAGGACTACTAGGGATCTGGTGCAGGAGGGGCACCGTCGCGACGAAGGGATAAGAACAACTCATACTCCTCAAGTGAAATCGATACCGATGGAGCAGGCAGTGACGTCGGTGGAGTCGGTGTCGATGAAGAAGGCGGTGGAGGCGACGGAGTCGACGACGATGAAGGCGCACCCGGAGGACCAACACGCTCCAACTCTGTAAGTCGCTGGTTGTATGAATCCATGGTAGATAACAGTGTATCACTGCTCTGGACCATCGAATCCGTCACCAATCTTAGCCTATCGGTCATGGTCACCTGTGCTGTCTGCAGCTCCGTCACCGTGTGCTCTAACCCTCCAACGCTGCGCTTTGTCCTCTCAGTCGTCTCTATGAGCTCCATAATGCCGCGATCGAGCGCATCCAATCGTGCTAGCAGCGCAGGATCGTCCGTAGGGTGCTGAGACTGCTCTTCGATCCGTCGTAGTAGGTCGTCACGGAGAGACTCCATCATCTGGTGGACTCGGGCAGACTCCTGGGACGGCTGTGGACCATGTACACTAGCAGGAGATGCCCTAGAGGACTGGGTCGCAACTAGGGCGCCATAGGATCCCGTACCGTAGTACGTACCCCTACGGAGTCCACCAGCGGCGGTCATCCACAGCTCGTCCGCTGACGGAGCTTGAGTGGGCTACGAGGAAGTACCGGCCTCTCCTGCATTAGGTGCACTAGCAGCCGCCCGTTCCCGTAGCCCCTGATACTCGGCCTAGAAAGTATAGATAGTACTCTATAATTTCTAATTTCTAATTAATGTACTTATTATTACTAACTACATGAATATTTATTTGCATCATATTTACTAAGTTATATTAAAATTGACACGAAGTATTAAATTAAGATAACGTATTGTAATACTTACATAGGTCTGTTCGGTCCTCTCGTCAATAAGGTCTTCGCCCTTCCGATGGGTGGCCAGGAAGACGGTCACCATGTCGACGTTACCGGCCTTCCTTACCTGTAATTAAATATATTATCTTATTAATAATTTATCGGATTTACATTAAAATAATATTTCTAAAAGAGAAAGACATACCAGACGACGGAAATGTTCCGTCATCGGAATCAACCCACCGCACCACTTCGAGGCATGTTGCCTAGCCGCCTTGGCCTTCTCCGACTTCTCCTTGTACCTTGGCTCGTCGAATCGAGCCTTCATCGCATTCCACTAATCAGGGGTGATCCAAACTTGGATCGACTTTTCGGTACGATCACGATCCTTCTGATCATTAATAGCGTCGCGGATCAGCTTGGCAGCGACGGCAGAAAACATCCCCTCGATAAGCTCGGCCCGGTGCGGTGGATAGAAAAACATATCCTAGAAGAGCGCAAACCAAATATTTATCAGTTATATATAATATGAATTAATTATATGATTCATATTAAAAGCAAATCTATTTTAACCTTGAAGCGCGTAAACCAGTAGTTCTTCCTTTCGTCTGGAGCATCAGAGTAGTTAATCCAGTGACCACCATAATTACGCCTCAACATGTAGCCTAGGCGTCTCTGTACCTCTGGGGGACGATATCTATACAGACATATTATATTCATGAAAAAAGTTAATTTATGATAAAAATAGAAAAAAATTATAAACCAAAACACCTACTTTGTACCGTCGGCCCAGATCTCCGTCCTCCTCTCCTCCGGAGGTGCGCACGCATCATCTGCATGATGCTGGTCAGCCGTCGGCACAGCCGCCTCGGCCGTCGGTGCAGCCTCCGCCATCTGCTCATCCGTCTCCATCGTCGTATCAGCAGCAGGAACGCTAGACGGGCGAGCACTCTCAACAGGCCTGGAACTACTCGTCCCAGGAGATATGCCACGTGACGTCGTCCCAGCAAGCCCAACTACTGTCCGATATAGAGGAGTAATCGGCGACGAGGATCCAGATCCGATACCAGTAGGAGGTACCGAAGGAAAACCCCGTCCTCTAGCAGTACCTGTAGGAAGTACCGGAGGATCATGACCTCGTCGTCCCCCTTTTCGGAACGATCCGCGACGACCTGCCATACCTGATAGCAGCATATGATAATACAACAAATAATAGAGACTAGAAATATAAAAGTACAATAAATAATAGAGACTAAAAATATGAAAGTACAACAAAGACAAGATAATAACCAAGACAACATATGATGATACATTCTATAATAAACATCTAAGTCCAGATAATATATTCTAGAAGAAACATCTAAGTTCAGATAAGTATATCTCTTTCAATCATCTTCAGAATAATCATCATGTTCGTCTTCCTCGACCTCATCTTCCTCTTCCTCCTCATCTTCACCTTCGTCGGCTTCATCTTCCTCTTCGGATAATTCTACATTTTCTACATTATGTGTCGTGTAATGCGTAACTTTCGTGGAGTCCACATCGACAATATTGGTTACAAGAGGTAGCTCGTCCTCCTGGTAAGCTTTTTCGTCAACATCAAAAGTATCTCTAGCTTTAGTCTTGCATACTGCCCACCAACGGTGAATGTATCCTCACAACCAGGATATAATGGAGTCCTTGCATTCTCCAGCAACTCCATGAACTATGTAGCATCGGGGTTCGGTGCCTCCTCAGGTGCATCATGATCATCCGAATCGAAACTAGGCCCGGCTGCATCAAAAACCATGTTCACCAACCCATCATCGTAAGGAGCGTTGTTGTGGACATCCACATAAGGCTCGTACTCCGATGCTAAAGACACAAGTTCTCCGTGCTCGCTTCACTGATAGTAATTCGGCGTGAAACCCTTCGAGTATAAATGATACGTGACATCCACTTCTTGATGATATTTCAAGTTGCGACATCTCACACACGGATACTTAATTTTGGTACCGTTCATGTACTGAGGGAACGCCTTGGCAAACAACAGGAACTGGTATACACCCTCTATGAATTCATCCCGCACACATCAGGATGACGGTTGTACATCCACGAACGATTTCACAGATAGTAATTCAGCTCCATATCCATTTGAGGATAATTTTGTAAGATAGATACATGCACATCGTTTAAACACTTGAAAAGTAATCATGATACAACAAGTGGTAATAGATATGATGTATCCTATGTAGTTTCTTTCCCTCTCTTTACTGTGAACCTTGGTTAACATTAATATTTTCACACTTCTCTAGGGTGAGGTTGAGGTAGATATCCTATGATACAGAATAGTCGACTGAATGACCCGAATGAGAAGGAAGGAAGTAGGGAGGCTCACTCTATACACTCTAGGATTGACTTATTTCGTCGTTGATTTGACTTATTTTGGTAGTGTGAAATATCAACAATATCCGATACGGTACCTCGAAGACCTAAATATAGAATATTAATGTCAATTGGTATTTTGGAATCATAAACATGATATACTAGGTCAATTCTAGGTCTCCAAGTCATTTTTAGGTCACACTAGGACAACTGGGTCAATACCTTGCCAAACTTGGTCAAACTAGGTCACACCTAGGGTTTTAGGGCCATACGTTGCCTTACCAAGGTATTCTAGTCTATACTAGGCTAATACCCTATGTATTTGCCCTACCAATATCCTATTCACATAGGTAAAACCATTACTATGGCCTATTTACCTAATTACCTATACACTAGCCTATCCTTAACTCTAGTAAAAACCAATACCCAAACTCAATACCCCATACACTACAACATAGGTATCTCCCATACCCATGTGTCAACCCATTACCTAAACCTATAGGCTTCCTAAACCTATATATTACCTAGTCACTCTAGGTAAAGCCATTACCTATACTCATAGGTAAAACAATTCCTATCTTGAAGTTACCTATAATTATTGTCCTAGTCCTCATCTATACACATTATCCTAAGGCCTCGTTTGGTTCACCGATTTAAGGAACTAGGAAAGGAAAGTTGTTCCTTTCCTTTGTTTGGTAACCACAAACTTGAGAATCAATTTCCTCACAAGGGGGAAAATTGGAGGGAATATGGTTCCACTCATGACCCATGGGATTCATTTTCCCTCCTCCTTTTTCAACATTTATTACAAAAATAACCATGTGTTATTGCTTATTTTACCATTAATGCTTATTTTACCATTGTTATATTTTTGCTTTCCTTTCCTACACCAACCAAACAACGGAAAGGAATGTGACAGGAATCCTACTTTCCGATTCCCATGAAAAATACAAAGGAATACATTTCCTTTCCGTGAACCAAACGAGGCCTAATAGTGTCAAAGTGTCCACGTGTTGTCAAAGTGTCAAAGTATCAAAGTGTCACAGTGTGTGTCAAAGTGTCCACTTGTGTGTCAAAGTGTCCACGTGTGTGTCAAAGGGTCGTGTCTGTGTCGCATCAGAAAAAGGGAGATAGGGTTAGGGTTTACCGACACAGCGTTGGGGTTGGGTCGGGGTCGCCGGGGCTGGAGTAGCGGGGAGGAGACTGGTCGGGTCGGCGTCGACGAGGAATAGAGGGTGGTCGTTGGAGGGAGTGAGTCGTCAGAGGAATGGGGTCGTCGGGTGTCACGACCCGGTCCCAATTTCTTGGGGCGAATCGGATCATGCCCAGCCTGCACCGTTGTTGAGACGGCGGCAGTAAGCTGTATCACTCATGCAGGTAATCAACAACACAGTCTAATTGCCACAACTTTTAATACTTTGATATTTAAAGAATTGTCCAACACAAAGTTTCAAATACAAACCACAACTGAAATAAAATATTTGTTTTCCACATAATCATAAACTGAAAATAAATCTAATTAGTAGTCTCCTCATCATCATCCTCTGGTAGAATAGCCGGGTACAGTTCAGGGTCATAGTAGCTACTTATCAATAGCTCAGTATCGTCCATAGTACCTACGGGAAATCCAGTCAGGAAAGGAGCAAAGTACACTTCATGATAATCCAACAATTGAAATAATAATAGAGTTATGCACTTTTAAACAATTTGAAATAAATAGTTTTCTAGCAGTTAAAATATTGTGATGTGAATAGGCAATGAATATGACCGGATTAGGTTGTACAGTTGTATCCTATTGAGACGATATGGCTTATCCCCGTGTGTTTGAGGGGTAAGCTAACACAGTCATTATACTACTTTAGATGTGGTCATACTCATTACACTACTCCCCCAGTACCCAACAGTCAATCAGTCAATGCTCTCAGAGAGAGTTTCGTGTTGTATCGTGGTTTAAACTTGCAATAAAACGATTACTAAATAATTGTAAACTAGCACAAAATGTACTTGTCTTGATTATAACTGGATTCGATGTTGGTTCCGGGATGATGCTAGTACAATCCTCGAAATCCTACAATTGAGAATTCCTGACTTAGCACCAATATTCAAACCATATCTAGGTGTGCTAGTTACAATCTCTAGTATTTGTCCTAATCAAATTTTAGGTTATTTACAACTCTACTTTAGAACGCTTATCGAGGTGAGTTTCTAACTTACGAAGAAAAATCAATTTAACTTTTTATTGGAAAAAATCGTATTTTTCAATTATTTGATAAAACTTTGTATTTCATTATATTATAATGAATAATATTTTTCTTTAAATGAGAAAAATATGAAATTTGTTTAAATAATAAACTTGTAATTTTCCTAATTTATTTAATGTGAAAAACAATATTAATTTTCTATAAAATAATTATTTTACTATTTTTTTACGTGTTTACGCCAACCACAAACCAGAAAAGAATAAAAACTACATTAACTTATTACAAAACCACAGAAAGTAATAAAAGCTGGACTTATGCCCTTTACAGACTTTTTACATAAATTGAAATAAGATAAAAATTTGTTAGCTCTGAAAAATTATCCTACAAATTAATCACAAAATAAAACTAGTAATTAAATTAAATTAAATTAATTTCGAGTCTCAGACTTTGGTCCAATCGTCAAAATAGCTAATGCCTCAACGTCCGGGTAAAACCGGTTTTGTTTGCATTTCGCTAAGAGCCCATTGACCGATATGGTCGTCGCCCAAAAATCTACTTTATAAAATATTTCCGAAATCCGATTTAAAATATTCCTTTATAAATTTTATAAAAATTTCGGCAGCATTCCCTCTATTTTCGGGGCAACCCAAAACTGGAAAAATGTGCCACAAACTCCAAATATCAGTCCCACACCTGGGAAAAATCCATTTTTATATAAAATATACTCACAGAATTGTTTCCGAAACGAATTCGGAAAACCCGGAACAAAATCGAAATCACCACAGCATAAAGAACCAGCATACCAACAATCAGAAAATCCAATTTAACTACTAAACCAAAAATCCCAGAAGCTTTTTCGAGATAATCTCGGAAATTCCGAGAACCAAAATACACAGAACCTATCCCGAAAATATTCGAAAATTCCGAAATCAAAACGAATTAACCACAGAACCAAAAATCAACTCACGGAATAAAATTCGAAAGTCACAACACAAAATACCAAAAGAACTTCGGAATTCCCGAAATCGAAACGTCTAACCAAATCCCGTAACGGGATTGAGGACCAAATTCATCATCGACTACGATGGGAGGGACGAACTACTGTGTTTATCAGAATTTACCCAAATCCGTTGGTCGGGGAGCCGCGGGATAAATCTCGAGAATGAAATCGGACAGCGGGTTCAGCCGAATGATCACAGAACTATGCGAGGTCAACCGGAGACAGGGACGTGCCGGGACAGCAGCTGGAACGCAGGATCGGGTCTACACCGGGGTGCTCGCGGGGCAGCGCAAAAGGCGGCGCTGGGATCGGCCGGCCAAGAGGTTGGGCGGCCTGGGAACGGGGACCCGAGGGCGGCGCTCGGCCCTGGATGGCTGGGCGCAGGGTCGCCGAGGTAGGCGGAGGCCGGCGGGGAATGGAAAGAGCTCCAGGAGCTCGAAAAAATTTAGGGCACTAGAATTTGGGGCTGGAGATGATGGTGATGGAGGTGTAGGGAAAAGGAGAAGTGGGTTAAATAGGAGAGGGGAGAGTGGGGGTTACCGGATCCGAAGGGTAGACGGTTTCGGGGAGGCGGAGTGTCGCCGGAGATGATGGCGGCGGCTACGGTTGGGAAAGGGAAAAGCCAAGAGCCATCAAAATGGACCCAGAGTTTTAAAGCTCCAGCCATACGAATGAATGAATGGAATCATTCCATTCCAAAAGGGTGCTGTACAAATGGTTTAATAGAATAGCTAACATATTAATGGGTTAAAGAGGTGGCTAATGGGCCTAAGGCTAAGTAATGGGCTTAATTAGAAAATAATGAATGGGCTAAAAAACTTTAATAATGGGCTTGAAAGGATGACTAAAAAAAATTTGGTAAAAAAAAAACTTTAAATAAAAAAATGGATTTATTAGAGATATCGTTTCTTGGAAAATTATAAATAATTATTTAAAACTCTTAGTATTTATTTAAAAAAAAATATTTTTAGATTCAAATTGAGTTCGGGTCTGGGCCAAGAAATAAAATTCCAAGTTATTAATTTTGAAAAGAATTTTTCCATTTAACTGATATTAATAATAACTCGAATAAATTAACAAATACACAATATATATAAAAATTTAATTAGAAATTTGCGGGTTTCACAACCTTTCCTCCTTAGAAAATTTCGTCCTCAAAATTTAAAGGATAGGGTTAAGAATTACCTCAGGTCTCAAATAGATACGGATACTGCTCCCGCATCTTATCTTCTCGCTCCCAGGTAGACTCGCCTGGGGAATTGTGCCTCCACATAACTCTGACTATGGGAGTCACCGAAATCTTGGTCCTCTTCTCGCCTCTGTCCAAAATCGCCACAGGCTTCTCTGGTACTGTGAGACTAGGTCCAATCTGTAGCTCTGAATGGTCCAAGATGTGGCTCGGATCTGGGATGTAGCATCTGAGCTGCGAAACGTGGAAGACGTTATGCACGCCCTCAAGACTAGCTAGTAGAGCTAATCGATACGCTACTTCACCAATTCGGCTCAAAACTTCAAATGGATCGACGTATCTGGGACTCAGCTTCCCAGCTCTGCCAAATCTGATCGTTCCTCTGGTAGGAGAGATCTTCACAAAGACACTATCTCCTTCTTCAAACTCCAGTGGTCGACGATTGCTATCAGTCCAATGCTTCTTTCTGTCTTGGGCGATCCTGAGTTTGTCTCTAATCACCTTCACATTCTCTGCTGCGTCAGCCACCATCTCTGGCCCCAGCAGTACTCTTTCTCCTACGTCGTCCCATGCAAGTGGAGTGCGGCAACGACGTCCATAGAGTGCCTCGAACGGTGTCATACCGATGCAGGCTTGGTAGCTGTTGTTGTAGAAGAACTCTACCAAGTGCAAGTGGTCTTCCCAAGACCCTCCAAATTCCAAGACGCAAGACCTCAGCATATCTTCTAGCGTCTGGATGGTCCTCTCCGATTGTCCGTCAGTTTGGGGATGATAGGCAGTGCTGAACTTTAATTGTGTTCCCAAGATGTCATGCAAACTCTTCCAAAAGTGTGAGATAAATCTAGTATCTCGGTCAGATACAATACTTACCGGTACTCCATGAATCCGGTAGATGTGTCTCATGTACAGTGCTGCCAACTTGTCACGACCCGCACCCGTTTTTTTTTTTTTTTAAACGGATACGAGACGTGTCCAAGCCAGCCTACGCTGCAGTGTCGGCGGTAGAACGCTGTCACGGCCATGAAGATCAAAATCACAAACAATGCTCATTCACATAATTAATTTAACTTATAAAGATTACAAGTTTTACATTTGTAGAAGAATATAAACTTGTACAAATAAAGGTATGACTACAACTCAACTATCTAGCTAGTCTCTAGGCTTTTGTCTGCAAGTATCCCCCGTCACTTCCCAAGCTAAGTGAATCCACGGCTAACATGAAAATGTTGGTTTCCAGTCAGGAATGGAACGAGCACAATTCACTGAATGCAATTTCAAATAAAGAAAATGACTATAAGACAAAGGTTAGGCATCAATCATGAGTTTTGAAAATAACAGTAAAGCCGTGAAAAAATCAATAGTAAAAATAGACCAATATACTTTCCACCGTTAGAAGTACCTTTGACATGTGATCGGTCTGGGATACTACACCGCACGGTCTATGAGATCTACTGCATAAAGTAAACAAGGTCTACGAGATCTACAGCATAAAGTAAACAAGGTCTACGAGATCTACTGCATAAAGTAAACAAGGTCTACGAGATCTACTGCATAAAGTAAACAAGGTCTACAAGATCTACTGCATGAAAGTAAACAAGGTCTACAAGATCTACTGCATGAAAGTAAACAAGGTCTACAAGATCTACAATGTCTACGAGATCTACAAGGTCTACGGTCTGATCACACATCCTTGGTACTTCTCATTCCCGACTCAATAATTTATAATAGAGTATAAAAATATCACATAACCAATGACTAATCAATGAAATATAGTAAAGATCAATATCGAAATGCAGACAATAAACTGTACTCGCCTGTGGTCCTCTGCTGGTGAAACCGACAATCTGAACTACTCAATGTGCCACAATAGTCAAAACCCGTACAACAGTCCCCGGAAGCTGAAATAAACAATACCAATGATCTCAGAATAGTCCAATTAGCTAGGATTGCCTATCCTTAAGTCCAATTCTGGACACAGGGGCAAAACGGTAATTTCGGGTCAAAACGATGTCCGCCGTTGGACCCGCTTTGCACCGAAAAGCGTGCCAGAGTCAACAGTCTCTAAAGTCGTCAAACTACATGTCTACGGATCCAGTTTTCCGATACGAACCCAACCGTATGTCCAAAATTGGATTCCGGCGGGCCGTGCACAAAATCGCCCGTTGAGTGGAACCGCGGGGGCCGCAAAACGACGTACAATTCAACTGTCTCAGAATTGGACCAAACTTGGCATACAGGACCAGAAAAATGATACGGTCCTGTTGGCGCAAGTTTCGTCTCGATCTGATGAGCGTGCACAAAGTAATTGGAAAACTTGTAAAGTGGCCGATACGGGAAATTTCGACGGATACGCATCAAAGTCGTCGCGCACACGCGACCAATTTGAATTCCGTCAAAGCCCACACGACCACGAAGCTGTTACGCAGCTTTCGATCCTTTCGGTACGCGACCACGTCGTCCGGATTGGCATGACGCACGTCGCGTGGATGGTTTTTCTAGTATTTTAAAACAGGTTTTTGGCAAAGTTCGGGATTCGATTTCTCGACACGTAGTCGATGGTTTCAAATTCTGTAAGAAGGGATTCAAAGCCCTACATGTTGTCTATAATCGTGTTCAGGTGGAATTTCTAAACAGCTACTGGATCGATCGGAATCGATCCGCCAATGGGGGTTCATGGATGGTTATCTGTCCTGTTTTTGGGACAGATTTTTAGTCGATTTCAACTCGATATAACGGCCAACCTAAACCATCTAAATTTAATCTAAAAGAAAGGAAATAATCTCGTATATATTGGGAACATACCCGCGAAATCGGTTCGTGAAACCGACGAGTGTGGAGGAAGAAACCTCGACGTGAAGTCGCCTCATTGTTGCAACTGCTGCTGTTCTGTTACTCAGTTGCGCGCGCTGTCGGCGCTCCTGGCCGGCCGGCCGTCGCACGGCGGTGCCTCGCGGCGCGCGCGCGGGGGTGGGGGTGCGCGCAGGTGGCCTGCGGTCGGCGGCGTAGGTACGGGTTAGGGTTTTCGTGCAGTTTGAATCCTTTCTCTCCACCTCTCGGTTTGATCGGAATACCTATAATACTATATGTAAAAATTCTGTTATATGGGGCTCGGCTTGGACTGGGGATGTTGGGTGGGCTTTACAACAGGCCGGCTATGTTAGGCTCGGGTGTGGGAAGCTACAGCTTCCATTTCCTATCCCATATTGTTTTTTTTTTATTAACCTATAATAACCTCATATATATAAATATCTATATATGTATAATAACACACAAATATACCTATATAATAATATACCACAATTTCTAATTAGTTTCCTAGAATATTTTTATCTATTATACATATATATTTATATATGTATATATACATAAATGCTTATGTACATATATACATATATACTTACACATATTTTTATATACATCCTTATTTATACATACACACACATATATATAATTATATATTTTATATAAATACACATACACGTATATATTTATATATATTTTATATAAATACACGCACACATATATTTATATTCATTTATATACATATTTAATATTTTTTAGAATTTACACATACAGAATTCACATATATCTACGTATATATATATTTATCTGTATACATGTATACACACATACACATATAATATATATATTTTATATATACATACACATACATATATCTTCACATATTTACTTATTATATTAATATGTGTATTTCCATACACATACGCAATTAGTATATATATTTTTATATATATATACATGCACATACACATCATATAATTTATATACGCATAAAATATAAACCACATTATAACAATTTAATTTAACAATTAAATATGCTAATTTATTATTTATAAAAATTTAAAAATTACTATTTAATACAAATAATAAAAAATAAAAATATCTCAAAATTTCGGGAAGGGAGGCTACAAATCTACCCACCTTAAAATAATTTCGTCCTCGAAATTCTAACTCATAACCATGCCAAACATTTAAAAAAAAAAATAATAATAATAATAATAATAATAAAAATAAAAGAGTAAGTCCACTATTACTACCATCCCCTTAATTTTAATTCCTCGAAGATAGTTGTATCCTCCTTTTAGCCATTTTGTAACCAGGAAACTCCGAGGTCTTCTACCCACCTTTGGTCACACTACTTCCTCCATGGTATGACTACCAGCTACTTGCTAAAATGGGTATCTATTGCTTTTGGTCTCTATAATCCTCTCCTACCTATTAAACAACCCAAAATCTAACATGCAACAAATTTACACAAGTAGCTAAAAATATTGGTAATTTCTAGTAAGCCTGACCATTCGTCGCTCTACAATAGGAAGGGCGGAAAGATAAGAAAACAAATCGAGAGCGAATATGAAGCTCCCAGAGCGGTAGAGGGTATCCAATGGTACAGATAGAGAGAATGTTTATGAACCATTACTTATTCGCTAGATTGGGCTACTATAGTCTAGTCACTTTACTAAATCGAAGCACCTTCATTTCCTATAGGAGCTTGCAATCCGTGCAATACAGAAGTCCCGTCCTCGAAATTCTAATCTAAACAAGATTCCAAAATAGAACAAAATTTGAGAAATCAAGATTACGATCTTTTCCGTGGTTATTCAAACACACGAGCAAGGGATACGAATGCAATGCAAGATCGTCTCGCGACGTCCAAGTAGATGGAATAATGGTTACGAAGGACATCACATTCTAAGGGGTGGAGACTTCACAGTAGGTATAGAGACCTATTTCAATGGGTTCGATTTTATAACCCAAATATAGTGGTATGCATGGATGGGTCCCAATGGGTTCTCTATTTAGACATCACTCGTTGGTTGGATGAACATTGGGTTTCAATCTATATGGTTTGGACAAGATCCCAAATGATAAACTTACTCCTACTAGGTTAGGGTGACATGAAACAAGTTTTCACTCAAGTGGTTGGGCTACTTGGGCAGTCGGATTGGTTGAATAGGTTCTGTAAGCCCTGAAGATGCGCCTTCCGTGACTTTTGTGTTTAAGTAGCACGAGAAGACACAATTTGAATGGCACACTAGTGACATGTGCGTAGTAGCTTCGAGTAGATCACAACTATATATTGGGTTGGAAGGTTTGCGTCGAGGTTGAGTCTCTAGTTGTAGTCGAAAAGTATACCGGGTAGGTACTATGGTAAGAGTTATAGCTAGTCCTTTTATCCTGAAAGTCGCAGCACAAAAATAGAGTACAAGGGGACGGGTTTGAGTGGGACATGATATACCTAGATGAAGGTGGACTCGTCTAGAGCTTGCATATAAAATTTGTTGGAAGGTAACAACTGGTCTTGTGCTCCGAATATTAATGGCACGATCGGGGACATAAAATAATCTAAATAGAAAGTGGAAGTCCATGGGGCATTAATTATCATGCTAATAAAAATTATTCTAATCACTCGGCAATCCTGGTATATCCTAAGAATTTTAGAGGGCTTACAGTCTACCCACCTTAAAAATAGGACATGGTCGTAGGAATATTGAGGTTAGAGGGTTCCCAAAGTCCGGATACTGTACCTCAATTCTTGTTAATAGAGAATAAGGCACGGCGTATCGGGATACGGTGGATATAAGTCAAGTCAAGGGTCGTTCCTCAATAAATGGGAAACGAGTACGTGTGCAATGACACAGGGTCGATAAAATAGAATGACCTACTCGTCCACATTATACAAGAGTTGTCGACGGGGTGACCAACTCTAAGGCACATCCCATGAATGGATCTCTAATAACTGAGTCGTAAATTTCTATTTGTGTCAACCTGCCAGACTATCGTCACAAGAGTTGTAGTGATCGCGTATTTGTTGTTGACAACTGGTAGGTCATAATATGACAGGGTATTTAAGCTACGGTATTGGCTAAGCTAGTGACTGTGGTGTTCCAACACTAGTTAGGTCTTAATAATAAAATTTACATAACTAGAGTAATATTTGTTGGAAACCAATCTCGAGATGAGTGTTACGGTAAATGATTACCCTATTGTCCACTTATCTCATGTCTAACTGTGGGCTTCGGTCGAGAAAGGGTTGGTTCAAGGCTTAAGGGTTGCTAGTTAAGGCCAGCTTCCAGCAAATAATTAGAGACTCACAACATTTGGTTTCTTGAAAATAGATAGTCTTCTAGGTTGGCGTTCTGACTAAGGGTAAAACCCTAATCATTCTCAAATTCAGATGGCTCGAAAGTCTCAATAGTAGTTTGAGGGTCGATGGGAGAACGAGTAACTCAATCACATGACTGGCCGTTGGTAGCTACACTTGTGCCTACCATTATCATAGCCATGAGAATACTCTGTATTTCTCTACCATCACGAGCTTTCATCTTTCCAAATCGGTGAAAGACAAAAATTAATAAAGAATTCAAGGGAGATGTTACTGAATATAATTTCGTGATTCAAGGACGAACATATAATTCAAGAGGAATTGTCAATGCAGTCGTGGATGAGACCCTAGAGACATCTATATCTCAATCCACGTAGGATAATTAAATAAAGTGCGAACCAAAATGCATCATGGTTGATCAGACCATAATACACTGATTCTGATTAGACAATAAGTTAGTGGGCGTCCCCAATAACATATGTCTTGAATCAAACTCGATGAAGAGTAAGCTTGCAAAACTAGGCTGTGATAGCAATATTGGTCGAAATAGTAAATTATAAGTACGCGAGATTTTTGAAAAGAGGCACAAGTAGTTCGAGTTTAGAGGGAATCAAGCTTCACCTGGTGTTCTTGCTTCTATAGACATCCCACTATCATCTTATCCTTAAGGCCTTGGTCGATTAATGGGTTATGGACATTCTAAAATCCATATTCTAGGTAAACCTATTAGTGTCAATCATTATCCTCGTTAATAGGTCACAAGGACCACGGAATGCTAGACCGGGAGACACTCTACTCAATCTCACAGAACTTCCACTACTATTGGCTTTGGATCTCAAGGAACGTACAGGGCATTTCCCTATCCTCTATTGTATCCTAACCTTGTAATCACGTCTGAAGTTATTTCACCGAGGACTACGCCTCGCCCGTATACTCGGGCTGTGGTAAACCCTTGGTTTCGTAACTCAAATATGATACGAAGTCAAACACTTCTTAACCCTATCCAATATTGACTCAAGGATAACGGCGATTAAAGAGAGGACCACTAGCCATAGTTTTGGCAATATCCCATCACCTATATTTTTTTAACTAATTTCACCTCTAGGGGTTATGTCTCGCCAGCGCGCTACTGGCTGCAGTGATTCCCTAGTCTCCAAAATTTAAATAAATGGCGACACTGCGCTGTTGTCCTGCCAGTATGAGTTAACTAACATTCTCGTAACTATATCTGTCAATAAATCCCTGAGCTTCTAGAGATTCAAATAAGTTGACTATGAAATAAGACATAAATATTTGTCCTATCAGTCACAATCTTTAAAATAACAGATTGCAAAGGGAGGAATAAACTGAAGACAAAGAACTACAAACATTCTGGTATCTCTTTCACATGTATTCAAACCATAGGAGAAATTTTTTGGATCAGTCTACCTCGAGGTTTGCATTTGAATAACCGAATCAAAAATTATAAACTATTCTCTTACGGCAAAATAGGATTTTAATTGGGCAATTCAGACTAAGATATGGAGACGATATCCAAAGAGGCAAGAGAATGAATTGAATAATCTATCAAGGCTAGATCATTAATACTATAAAGCCCTGCCTTACCAAGGGAATAAACTATCCAAATTGGATTACATTGTCGTATCAAGAGATAATAATGTACCTATGGGGATCTGATAAACTATCAAAATTAATAGCTCCTTATCTACATTGTATGGCCTAGACTACCCATTGGTAAATTTGTATAAGGGACTCCTAATCGCCTAGACTACCCATTGGTAAATTTGTATAAGGGACTCCTAATCCTAGTCATTCTCGTAAATTAAATTAATTTCTAATTCGTGAATGAGCATTTCTAGTCGCAGGCTCGCAATAGTACGACTAACTTAAGTACTATCACGAGTTCGTATGATTTGCAAAAACAGACCTGCATGGGCCACCACAAAAACTTGTCACGACCCGCACCCGTTTTTTTTTTTTAAACGGATACGAGACGTGTCCAAGCCAGCCTACGCCGCAGTGTCGGCGGTAGAACGCTGTCACGGCCATGAAGATCAAAATCACAAACAATGCTCATTCACATAATTAATTTAACTTACAAAGATTACAAGTTTTACATTTGTAGAAGAATATAAACTTGTACAAATAAAGGTATGACTACAACTCAACTATCTAGCTAGTCTCTAGGCTTTTGTCTGCAAGTATCCCCCGTCACTTCCCAAGCTAAGTGAATCCACGGCTAACCTGAAAATGTTGGTTTCCAGTCAGGAATGGAACGAGCACAATTCACTGAATGCAATTTCAAATAAAGAAAATGACTATAAGACAAAGGTTAGGCATCAATCATGAGTTTTGAAAATAACAGTAAAGCCGTGAGAAAATCAATAGTAAAAATAGACCAATATACTTTCCACCGTTAGAAGTACCTTTGACATGTGATCGGTCTGGGGTACTACACCGCACGGTCTACGAGATCTACTGCATATAGTAAACAAGGTCTACGAGATCTACAGCATAAAGTAAACAAGGTCTACGAGATCTACTGCATAAAGTAAACAAGGTCTACGAGATCTACTGCATAAAGTAAACAAGGTCTACAAGATCTACTGCATGAAAGTAAACAAGGTCTACAAGATCTACTGCATGAAAGTAAACAAGGTCTACAAGATCTACAATGTCTACGAGATCTACAAGGTCTACGGTCTGATCACACATCCTTGGTACTTCTCATTCCCGACTCAATAATTTATAATAGAGTATAAAAATATCACATAACCAATGACTAATCAATAAAATATAGTAAAAATCAATATCGAAATGCAGACAATAAACTGTACTCGCCTGTGGTCCTCTGCTGGTGAAACCGACAATCTGAACTACTCAATGTGCCACAATAGTCAAAACCCGTACAACAGTCCCCGAAAGCTGAAATAAATAATACCAATGATCTCAGAATAGTCCAATTAGCTAGGATTGCCTGTCCTTAAGTCCAATTCTAGACACAGGGGCAAAACGGTAATTTTGGGTCAAAACGATGTCCGCCGTTGGACCCGCTTTGCACCGAAAAGCGTGCCAGAGTCAACGGTCTCTAAAGTCGTCAAACTACATGTCTACGGATCCAGTTTTCCGATATGAACCCAACCGAATGTCCAAAATTGGATTCCGGCGGGCCGTGCACAAAATCGCCCGTTGAGTGGAACCGCGGGGGCCGCAAAACGACGTACAATTCAACTGTCTCAGAATTGGACCAAACTTGGCATACAGGACCAGAAAAACGATACGGTCCTGTTGGCGCAAGTTACGTCTCGATCTGATGAGCGTGCACAAAGTAATTGGAAAACTTGCAAAGTGGCCGATACGGAAAATTTCGACGGATACGCATCAAAGTCGTCGCGCACACGCGACCAATTTAAATTCCGTCAAAGCCCACACGACCACGAAGCTGTTACGCAGCTTTCGATCCTTTCGGTACGCGACCACGTCGTCCGGATTGGCGTGACGCACGTCGCGTGGATGGTTTTTCTAGTATTTTATAACAGGTTTTTGGCAAAGTTCGGGATTCGATTTCTCGACACGTAGTCGATGGTTTCAAATTCCGTAAGAAGGGATTCAAAGCCCTACATGTTGTCTATAATCGTGTTCAGGTAGAATTTCTAAACAGCTACTGGATCGATCGGAATCGATCCGCCAATGGGGGTTCATGGATGGTTATCTGTCCTGTTTTTGGGACAGATTTTTAGTCGATTTCAACTCGATATAACGGCCAACCTAAACCATCTAAATTTAATCTAAAAGAAAGGAAATAATCTCGTATATATTGGGAACATACCCGCGAAATCGGTTCGTGAAACCGACGAGTGTGGAGGGAGAAACCTCGACGTGAAGTCGCCTCATTGTTGCAACTGCTGCTGTTCTGTTACTCAGTTGCGCGCGCTGTCGGCGCTCCTGGCCGGCCGGCTGTCGCACGGCGGTGCCTCGCGGCGCGCGCGCGGGGGTGGGGGTGCGCGCAGGTGGCCTGCGGTCGGCGGCGTAGGTACGGGTTAGGGTTTTCGTGCAGTTTGAATCCTTTCTCTCCACCTCTCGGTTTGATCGGAATACCTATAATACTATATGTAAAAATTCTGTTATATGGGGCTCGGCTTGGACTGGGGATGTTGGGTGGGCTTTACAACAGGCCGGCTATGTTAGGCTCGGGTGTGGGAAGCTACAGCTTCCATTTCCTATCCCATATTGTTTTTTTTTTATTAACCTATAATAACCTCATATATATAAATATCTATATATGTATAATAACACACAAATATACCTATATAATAATATACCACAATTTCTAATTAGTTTCCTAGAATATTTTTATCTATTATACATATATATTTATATATGTATATATACATAAATGCTTATGTACATATATACATATATACTTACACATATTTTTATATACATCCTTATTTATACATACACACACATATATATAATTATATATTTTATATAAATACACATACACGTATATATTTATATATATTTTATATAAATACACGCACACATATATTTATATTCATTTATATACATATTTAATATTTTTTAGAATTTACACATACAGAATTTACATATATCTACGTATATATATATATTTATCTGTATACATGTATACACACATACACATATAATATATATATTTTATATATACATACACATACATATATCTTCACATATTTACTTATTATATTAATATGTGTATTTCCATACACATACGCAATTAGTATATATATTTTTATATATATATACATGCACAAACACATCATATAATTTATATACGCGTAAAATATAAACCACATTATAACAATTTAATTTAACAATTAAATACGCTAATTTATTATTTATAAAAATTTAAAAATTACTATTTAATACAAATAATAAAAAATAAAAATATCTCAAAATTCTGGGAAGGGAGGCTACACAACTTCTCGATGGATAGACCAACCTTGAAGGGGATAAAGTGAGCTGACTTCGTCAGTCGGTCCACAATAACCCAAATGGCGTCCTTTCCTCCTTGGGATCGAGGCAATCCTGACACAAAGTCCATCGTTATATGCTCCCACTTCCACTCCGGAATGTCCAGCGGCTGTAGAAGTCCTGCGGGTCTCTGTCTGCTCGCCTTCACTTGTTGACAAATCAAGCATCTGGCCACAAATTTGGATACATCCTTCTTCATTCCATACCACCAAACAATGGTACGCATATCCCGATACATCTTGTTAGATCCAGTATGTATGGAATAATGTAACTGGTGCGCTTCTTGCATCAGCTCATTCTTCAGTTCGCCAGATGGTACACACAGCCTCGTACCATTCTTCAATGCTCCGTCACTGGCGATAGAGAATCCTTCAAGTGTTCCTGCCAGTACTTGATCTCTGAGTTTGCAAAGCGTCTCGTCTTAGAATTGTGTCTCCTTGACTTTGTCCATCAGACTTAAACGTAATTGCAACTGCATCATAGTTGAGTCATCTCCAGGTACAATAGCTTCTCGCCCCAGTTCCTTCATCTTTTCCTCAGGCAGTACAATCTCCAGACCAAGCTTCTCTATGTCCTCCAACAAGTGCCGCTCCTTAGTTAAGAACATCGCCACTGGGTATCAACTAAGTGCATCTGCAACCACATTAGCCTTTCCCGGATGGTACTGCAGGTCGATGTCAAAATCCTTCATCAGCTCTAGCCATCTTCTTTGTCTCATGTTCAACTCCTTCTGAGTGAAAACATATTTCAGACTTTTGTGGTCTGTAAATATTTCCACTCTCTCTCCATAGAGATAATGCTTCCATAGCTTCAAAGCAAAGATGACTGCAGCAAGCTCCAGATCATGTGTGGGATAGTTCTTCTCATGAGTCTGTAATTGCCTAGATGAGTAAGCAATCACTTTCCTATGTTGTTGAAGAACGCAATCCAGTCCTTTTCCAGAGGCATCACTGTATATTGAGAAACCTCCGGTACCTGCGGGTAGCGCAAGTATCGGTGCTGTTGTAAGTCTCTTCTTCAGTTCCTCAAATGATGCCTGGCAAGCTTCCGTCTAGATGAACTCTTCATTCTTCTGAGTGAGCTTCGTCATTGGTTCAACAATCCTGGCGAAATCCTTCACAAACTTTCGGTAGTAGCCAGCCAAGCCCAAGAAACTTCTGATTTCAGCAACTGAGCTTGGGGTAGACCACTTCTCAACAGCAGCTATCTTCTTAGGATCTACCGAAATTCCTTCTCCTGTGACAACATGGCTAAGAAAATCTACCTTGTCTAGAAAGAATTCACATTTGGATAGCTTACCATATAGCTTCTCCTTCCTCAAAGTTCCCAGAACTTTCCTGAGGTGCTCTTCATGCTCTTCTTCAGTCTTCGAGTAGATCAGAATATCATCGATGAAGACAACGACAAACTGATCTAGGTATTCATGGAAAACCTTGTTCATAAGGTTCATGAATACAGCAGGAGCATTCGTCAGTCCAAACGACATGACCAAGAATTCAAACTGCCCATACTTGGTGTTGAACGCCACCTTGGGAATGTCCTCCTTCCTGACCTTGATCTGATGGTAGCCAGATCTTAGGTCAATCTTCGAAAACACCTTAGCTCCACTCAATTGATCAAACAGGTCATAGATCCGGGGCAGAGGGTACTTGTTTTTGATGGTGATATTGTTCAGCGCCCGGTAGTCGATGCACATTCGTACTGTTCCGTCCTTCTTGGGAACAAACAAGACAGGTACTCCCCAGGGTGAAGCTCCGTCTCGGATAAATCCCAAAGCCTTCATTTCATTGATCTGATCCTTCATCCCTTTAGCCTCCTTCGGGTTGACTCTATAGCATCCCTTAGAAATAGGGGAAGAGCCGGGGACTAGGTCAATGGTGAACTCTATGTCTTGATCTGGGGGTAACCCGGAAAGACTATCAGGGAAGACGTCCATAAATTCTGCTATGATAGGATGGGGAGGTCCGGGTTCTTCTGTGATAGAGGTGTAGGTAACACACTCTATATCCTCCGGAGTTCGAGAGATTTCAAACTCCGGTTCTCCAGGTAGGCTGAAGACTACACATCCTCTGTGACAATCTATCAGCGCATGCTGCTTACTCAACCAGTCCATCCCTAGGACTACATCATAGTTGGGTAAGAGCATCACAAGCAAAGGTGCTATGAACTGGTGGCCTGATATAGTTATGGGACAGTTGCAGGTCTCAGTGATGGGTAGGGGTCCCCCACCGGTCATGACTCTACATATCTTCTTGCTAAAGCCCGTAACTATGTGGTGTGCAGAGATAAATTTTGTTGCTATGAAACTGTGTGATGCACCCGAATCAAATAAAGCTAAGGCAGGATAGGAATGCACATAAATGAAACCTGCGATGACATCGGCGGTGGGTTCCTGTTCTGGCTCTTGCTCCTCTGCTGTTAGGGCAAAAGCTCGCCTAGTCTTCTGTTGATGCTGCCCAAATTGTTGTTGCTGAGTGGGCAGAGGACCTTTCTGATGAGTTGCTCCAGTCCGGTGGATCGACGAGGGGCAGTCCTTCACTTGCTGGGTGGCAGACCCACAGACTAGACAGTGCCCTAGCCTCTTACTGTATATGTTCGACTGATGTCCTGGCCTCTTGTAAAATCACAGACAGGGATCTGCCTCTGAGGTGCTCTATCATTGTTTCTCGTCTGCTGGTAGTACGAAAGCTTGTTGTTGTTGTTGGGCTTCTTCTGATTACCCTGGAAGTTGTTAGTTCCGGGATAATCCCTCTTTGAGCGAGCGGGTTGACTCTTCTCTATATCCTGAGCTCGCTCCAGGATCCTTTCATAAGTCTTAGCACCACCTGAGATCACATGGGTACGGATCTCTTCTCTCAGACCATATCTGAACCTTTCAGCACGATCATCAGGGTCAGCTACCAAATTCTTGGCAAAACGGCTGAGTTGGCCGAATTCTGTCGCATATTCTCCAACAGTCATATTTTCTTGCTTCAGGTTCTGAAATTGCCTCTCCATCTCCCGTAACTCTGATGTTGGGAAGAACTTCCTCTGGAACAACCTCTTGAAGGTTTTCCAGTCAAGCTGCTTATCCTGGAGACGGGGTTCATTCCGATACCAGGTGCTTGCTACATTTTGCAGTTGGAGTCCTACTGCTTCGGCCTTGAGGTCTTCTGGAAGTCGAGCGACGCTTAGGAGACGCTCCATGCTGTCGAGCCATTCATCGGCATAGACGATTCCCTCGGTACCCTTGAAGGGTCGAGGGTTCTGCTTCTTGAAACTCTCAATATCGCCCACCTTAGCAATATGATCCTCATTAATTTAAATGGCCTTAATGTTTCATAAATTAATCCCTTAGATTTATGTTTACCTTGGCAGGCCTTGGTTCAAGTTGAACTGCTTCTCCTCTCCCCAGAGCAGTCATAGCCACGTTATGAGCATTCTCCATGCTTTCCCTCATAATCGCGGTTTGCTCTTGATGAGCTTCCGTTTGAGCTCTCTGGGCTTCTAGCACTCCTCGTAGCAGACCTATGAGGTCGGTGGGGTCCACAGGCACCGGTGGGGCAGCTGGAGTGGGTACTTCCACAGGGGGCTGCAGCTCAGTCTGGGAAGATGATGGATCCACCGTTGTAGCAATATACATCCCACGGGGTGCATTATGGGGACGGTCGGTCAGCTGATGGGGTGTAAAACTCGGACTTGGTTGAGGAGGTGGGGTATGATCAGGTGATGACATCCCATCGCCAATAGGATTTGTGGCCATATTCTGGAAGGTTTAGGATTGCAAAACATAAGCAAGGTATCCTACCAGTCTATAACAAACAAAAATATTTATTTATAATATATTTCGGTCCTATGTTGTGACAAATTAATGTTCTAGTGTTCTAAATGTTTCTACATATGTTTTCCTAAGTTGTTGATCGGACCTGTATGGGCCACCACTAAAAACATGTCACGACCCGGTCCCAATTTCTTGGGTCGAATCGCATCATGCCCAGCCTGCACCGTTGTTGAGATGGCGGCAGTAAGCTGTATCACTCATGCAGGTAATCAACAACACAATCTAATTGCCACAACTTTTAATACGTTGATATTTAAAGATTTGTCCAACACAAAGTTTCAAATACAAACCACAACTGAAATAAAATATTTGTTTTCCATATAATCATAAACTGGAAATAAATCTAATTAGCAGTCTCCTCATCATCATCCTCTGGTAGAACAGCCGGGTACAGTTCAGGGTCATAGTAGCTACTTATCAATAGCTCAGTATCGTCCATAGTACCTACGGGGAATCAAGTCAGGAAAGAAGCAAAGTACACTTCATGATAATCCAACAATTGAAATAATAATATAGTTATGCACTTTTAAACAATTTGAAATAAATAGTTTTCCAGCAGTTAAAATATTGTGATATGAATAGGCAATGAATATGACCGGATTAGGTTGTACAGTTGTATCATATTGATACGATATGGCTTATTCCCGTGTGTTTGAGGGGTAAGCTAACACAGTCATTATACTACTTTGGATGTGGTCATACTCATTACACTACTCCCCCAGTACCCAACAGTCAATCAGTCAATGTTCTCAGAGAGAGTTCCGTGTTGCATCGTGGTTTAAACTTACAATAAAACGATTACTAAATAATTGTAAACTAACACAAAATATACTTGCCTTGATTATAACTGGATTCGATGTTGGTTCCGGGATGATGCTAGTACAATCTTCGAAACCCTACAATTGAGAATTCCTGACTTAGCACCAATATTCAAACCATATCTAGGTGTGCTAGTTACAATCTCTAGTATTTGTCCTAATCAAATTTTAGGTTATTTACAACTCTACTTTAGAACACTTATCGAGGTGAGTTTCTAACTTACGAAGAAAAATCAATTTAACTTTTTATCGGAAAAAATCGTATTTTCCAATTATTTGATAAAACTTTGTATTTCATTATATTATAAAGAATAATTTTTTTCTTTAAATGAGAAAAACGTGAAATTTGTTTAAATAATAAACTTGTAATTTTCCTAATTTATTTAATGTGAAAAACAATATTAATTTTCTATAAAATAATTATTTTACTATTTTTTTTACGTGTTTACGCCAACCACAAACCAGAAAAGAATAAAAACTACACTAACTTATTACAAAACCACAGAAAGTAATAAAAGCTGGGCTTATGCCCTTTACAGACTTTTTACATAAATTGAAATAAGATAAAAATTTGTTAGCTCTGAAAAATTATCCTACAAATTAATCACAAAATAAAACTAGTAATTAAATTAAATTAAATTAAATTAATTTCGAGTCTCAGACTTTGGTCCAATCGTCAAAATAGCTAATGCCTCAACGTCCGGGTAAAACCGGTTTCGTTTGCATTTCGCTAAGAGCCCATTGACCGATATGGTCGTCGCCCAAAAATCTACTTTATAAAATATTTCCGAAATCCGATTTAAAATATTCCTTTATAAATTTTATAAAAATTTCGGCAGCATTCCCTCTATTTTCGGGACAACCCAAAACTGGGAAAATGTGCCACAAACTCCAAATATCAGTCCCACACCTGGGAAAAATCCATTTTTATATAAAATATACTCACAAAATTGTTTCCGAAACGAATTCGAAAAACCCGGAACAAAATCGAAATCACCACAGCATAAAGAACCAGCATACCAACAATCAGAAAATCCAATTTAACTACTAAACCAAAAATCCCAGAAGCTTTTTCGAGATAATCTCGGAAATTCCGAGAACCAAAATACACAGAACCTATCCCGAAAATATTCGGAAATTCCGAAATCAAAACGAATTAACCACAGAACCAAAAATCAACTCACGGAATAAAATCCGAAAGTCACAACACAAAATACCAAAAGAACTTCGGAATTCCCAAAATCGAAACGTCTAACCGAATCCCGTAACGAAATTGAGGACCAAATTCATCATCGACTACGACGGGAGGGACGAACTACCGTGTTTATCAGAATTTACCCAAATCCGTTGGTCGGGGAGCCGCGGAATAAATCTCGGGAATAAAATCGGACAGCGAAATCGGACAGCGGGTTCAGCCGAACGATCACAGAACTACGCGAGGTCAACCGGAGACAGGGACGTGCCGGGACAGCTGCCGGAACGCGGGATCGGGTCGACACCGGGGTGCACGCGGGGCAGCGCAAAAGGCGGCGCTGGGATCGGCCGGCCAAGAGGTTGGGCGGCCTGGGAACGGGGACCCGAGGGCGGCGCTCGGCCCTGGATGGCTGGGCGCAGGGTCGCCGAGGTAGGCGGAGGCCGGCGGAGAACGGAAAGAGCTCCGGGAGCTCGGGAAAATTTAGGGCACTGGAATTTGGGGTTGGGGATGATGGTGATGGAGGTGTAGGAAAAAGGAGAAGTGGGTTAAATAGGAGAGGGGAGAGTGGGGATTACCGGATCCGAAGGGTCGACGGTTTCGGGGAGGCGGAGTGTCGCCGGAGATGATGGCGGCGGCTACAGTTGGGAAAGTGAAAAGCCAAGAGCCATCAAAATGGACCCAGAGTTTTAAAGCTCCAGCCATACGAATGAATGAATGGAATCATTCCATTCCAAAAGTGTGCTGTACAAATGGTTTAATAGAATAGCTAACATATTAATGGGTTAAAGAGGTGGCTAATGGGCCTAAGGCTAAGTAATGGGCTTAATTAGAAAATAATGAATGGGCTAAAAAACTTTAATAATGGGCTTGAAAGGATGACTAAAAGAAATTTGGTAAAAAAAAACTTTAAATAAAAAAATAGATTTATTAGAGATATCGTTTCTTGGAAAATTATAAATAATTATTTAAAACTCTTAGTATTTATTTAAAAAAATATATTTTTAGATTCAAATTGAGTTCAGGTCTGGGCCAAGAAATAAAATTCCAAGTTATTAATTTTGAAAAGAATTTTTCCATTTAACTGATATTAATAATAACTCGAATAAATTAACAAATATACACAATATAGATAAAAATGTAATTAGAAAGTTGCGGGTTTCACATCGGGCAGGGGGTCGTCGCGGGCAAGGGTAAGGGGAAGAGCGGGAGATTAGAAAATTTTGGGTGAAAAAGATGAAAAATCGATCGGGCCAGAACCCTATATGAAATGTTTTAGCGACGTCAGTTAAAGACGTCGCTAACCGTCGCTATTTATTAAAACCTGGCGACGTCGTAAAAGTGGCATCGCGAAATGTCGCTGAATAAAAAAAAACAATGACGTTTTGCGACTAGAATGCGACATCAGTTGTCCAAAACATAATTTGTGTCGCTAACTGTCGCTCAAACGTCGCTGATAGTGACGTTCAGCGACGTATATATAAAACGTCGCTAAAAGCACAAAACTTAGCGACGTATTTATCTGGAGTCGCTAATTTCGTCGCCAATATGACTTATTTTGGTAGTGACAGTTTCAGAAGATACAACTCAATCACAAAAGCTAAGGAGGAATAACATCACGATATAGATTTGGTAGAATGACAAAGTGCAATACAATCCAATAGAAACAATTCTAAGTGTTGACAGAGTAACTCAAAGTATCGAGAAGATAAATATAACATCTCAGAAATAACTGGAGACAAAGTCCATACAAAAGTCCTAACAGTCTAATCTAAGCACTACTGGTGCCTCCTCAGGCTAGCCGGATCCTCCTGATGATCCAAGCAATCCTCCAAGTTCTCTATAAAATTTTGTCAACATATACAGGCAGGATTGGAGCGAAATACATAACTCTGAAGGAAGTTCCAATGCATGATAGAAAATATAGAACTAGCAATAGAATAATATACATGACATGTTGTATGAATAAAGAAACTGAATACATGAATAAAATAGGGAATTTATGAACTATAGTAAATATAAGTGATTTAGAGCACAAGACAGTTATGTGATTGATTTAAGTTGTACATGAGTATTTTACGGTAACTCCATTATACATGAGGGTATAATCGACATATACATGAGTACACTAAAGGAATTTAATCACATAACCACTTCTACTCCCCCTACCCCAATCAATACACAAGGATCCGATCATGATATGTTACGTACATAATTATTAGTTTGAACATGAAGCACATGTGAGCACATGAGAGCACATGAGAGTACATAAATAATACGAATACAAAGAGTACATGATAAAGTACATGATCATGAAATATCCGATGTACCTGATAAGAGGATAACATCGTACGACAAGATCCATATAGTACCAATCTGTGTTAGCAATGTGTCAGCATTAAGTAAAGTAGTCTAAAGAAGACAATATAGATACGATCATGATGAAAACAATCAGAGAATGCATGATATCCTGAGCAATGGATGTATATCAGTATTCGAACTGGAGTCACAGAGACCTATGATGACAATTACAGGTTACAGAGTGTTCTAGATTAAACAATTTATTAAATGTGATATTTACACGCTGCTAGGTTATTTCTAGTTCAATGAAGTCAAATTTGGTCAACACTAGTTAAACTAGGTCAAACTTTAGCTAATTGGTCAACTTTAGTCAACTTGGTTTGTTTTAGCCTATTCTAGGGTATTTAGCTAAAAGTTGGACTATTCTAGTGCTAGGCTAGAAGTACAAAACCATATTCTAATCCTAGATTCTACTTATCCTATAGTGTAACTTATGGTACCATACTCAACCTAGGCTTTAACCTGCATATATGCTAAATACCTTATAATGTATATATATAGTAACACACCCAACACAATATCAAGCCACTAATCATCACATATTTAATGTATATATATATATATATATATATATATATATATATATATATATATATATATATATACATTAAATATATATATATATATATATATATATTTAATGTATATAAATAATATATATATATATATATATATATATATATATATATATATATATATATATATATATAACTTATCAATATATATATATATATATATATATATATATATATATATATATATATATATATATATATATATATATATATATATATATATATATATATATATATATAACTTATCAAACTTGAACAAGAGTGGGTGGGGATTGATGTCTAGGTATGTCACGCCCCGATTCTGAAGAATCGATAGTCGTCCCCCGGGCGTGATGCCGTGCGAACCTAAGTTGCGATCACACAAGACATAGTCATAAGGTTATCCAAAAAACACAATAACTAAGAGAGTACACAGAGAAATTGAACAACACATTGAGGCAGAGAAACTTTTCATTTCATTGATAATAGATATCATTTACAAGACTATTACAAACATGCCGCACGGGCTTTACAAAATGACTCGATTACAAAATGAATGCCAATGAGATAGTCATTCCATACATACATCCCTCAATTTACAACAAAAGTATTCCAGCCATCTGAAATGGAGGAAAATCGAGACATGTTTCTTGGACTGATGCAAAGAGTCTTCAAAAAGTCCAGTAGCGAGAGTCTTCGACGCGCGGTCGAAGCTTCAAAACACGAACGTCGCCTTGGTTAGTTGGCACGTTCCTTCGGATTCGCGGCACCTACGGATAGCAAGAGTTAGTACAATCACATGCACTGGCGAGTGGCTAATTAAACCCAAGCTTCCATTTGTTCAAGCAGTTTTATAAAAACATGTTAGCTATTTTGTGATCTTTCTAACCATCCGGATTGATTTGCATGTTAACATGTTAAGAGGCAAGTATTCGACAGGCAACAAAACATAACTTTCGATACATCTTACCCACGGCAGAGCGTGCTGTTGCAGCGTAACTTACCATGTTCCTTCCCTGTCATATTTTTAACAAGCTTATAATTTATATGCAAGTGTGGGTCACTGGCAATTCAAGCCACCATGGACGTATAGCCTGGTCGAGATGGCGACCCTTCAAGCGCGGGTAGCTAGCCCCGCTGAAAGTCCCAAATGATCCGTGCTAGCATCCAGCACAACTATCTTGCATTCCTCCTAGGCCGAAACGGTCCCGTGGCCTCGGATTGCCGTTCGAGGAAGCGAAGCCTTGCGCACAAGTTGTCCATGACCGTGCTTAAGTTAACAAGTTATTCAAGCACGTTTTATGGCATCATTCGGACTATTATGTAATCAATTCATTTACTTGGTTTTGCAGATTCTGAAATAATTCTATCTGTTTTCTAGAACCTTAACTTTTCTAAAACCATAACTTTTCTCTTTTTGAGCATAGAACTTGTATTTTTCGAATAAATCATTCTAATTCGATACAGTTATCTGAGTTCTTGTTTTTGAAATAGAGGGTCAAGGTGAAGGAGGTCAACCACTCACTTTAGTCTTTTGCTTCAGGCGAGGGACTGGTTGGCTGCGCTTAGACGTCGCTTACGCGATCACCTGCAATCACATAAACAACTGATTAGAACATTGTGTTATTCAAGAGATTCGATATGAATGCGAAGTTCAAAAACGCAAGCCATGAAAACCATCGAAAACATTCACGAAAACGCATTCACTAAAACCAAAGCCAAAGCCAAATCAAGTGCGGCATAAAAACCAGAGCAATAAAAGGTCTCTCCCGACTCAGTCGCAGAGCCAATCCTTGAGACACAACCCGAATATGTGACTTGATTCCGAAGAAGCATTTCCATAATGCGAAAATGATCTTAATTCAATCGTTCCCGTTCGACCGATTCAACCGATATATTGATTTCGACTGAATAGGTAGCGACAGTGTTCATTTCTCGCGTACCCCGTAGACGAAAATAGGACACGATGTAGGGACGAGGAACTACACCATAAACAACTAAGAAAAAGTTTTGTCCTCGAAACTTTAGAATAGAACCTACCTCTATGAGAAAAATGAAGAAAATTTCTCCTTCATCTCTGATTTAAGTTCCCAGGTCGACTCTTCGACGGAATGATTGCTCTAGAGCACGCGGACAAGAGGGATCGCTCGATTCCGCAGTAGTTTATCTTTACGTTCTAAGATTTGGACCGACACTTCAACATATGATAAGTCGGCCTTCAGCACCAGCTGACCAAAATCTACCACATGGCTTGGGTCATGCACATACTTCCGCAACTGAGAGATGTGGAAGACATTATGCACACCTGCTAGCACTGAAAATAGGGCAATCTGATTGGCCACTGGGGCGACCTGCTTGAGTATTTTGAATGGCCCAACGAATCTCGGACTCAACTTTCACTTTACACCAAACCGGGTAACTCCATGCATAGGCGACACTTTAAGAAATACGTGATTGCCTTCTAGAAACTCGAATGGTCGATGATAGACATCCGCGTAACTTTTCTGCCAACTCTGTGCAGCCTTTAATCTTTTTCGAATGAGCTTGACATTCTCTACGGTCTATTTCACTAGCTTCGGACCAAGAATCTGTCGTTCCCCGACTTCATCCAAATAAATGGGTGATCTACACTTTCGGTCGTACAAGACTTCGTACGACACCATTTGGATGCTGGACTGATAGCTATTGTTGTATACAAATTCGGCCAATGGTAGATGAACGTCCCAACTCGATTTGAAGTCAATTGTTTAGAGCCGCAACATGTCTTTGAGAATCTGATTCACCCGTTCTGTTTGGCCGTCGCTCTGGGGATGGTAAGTTGAGCTGAACTGCAACTTGGTACCGACAGCCGACTGAAGGCTACTTCAGAAGCGTGATAGAAATCGTGCATCCCGATCAGAGACGATAGATACAGGAACTCTGTACATCCGTACTATCTCGTCAAGATAAATCTGTGCCAGGCGATCAACGCTCCAAGTAACTTTAATGGCAATGAAGTGAATCAAAAATGTAAAGGTCGTTTTATTTAAAACCCCAATTATGACATCTCTTCTCTCCCACTTCACACCTGGGAACGCACTGTTCTTATAGAGAGAAACACACTTTCAAAAAAAGCCTTATTCTTTGGAAGATCTATCTCGTGTCTGGTATTGCATGGTTCCACTCTGCAAAAACTCCGAATCATTCTCTTTAAGTTCATCATCTTGGTTTAACAATATATGTTCCAACTACAAGAATTTCTTTTTTATTATGTACACTTTGTCTTTGTGGTATTCCACCTCTTGCTTGTTTTTGGTTCAAAGATGAAATTCTATGAACCCTGTAGACCATCCCCATGGGGGCGTTCAAATATTTCTTTTCTTGATCTATTCTATATATTTCGTGCTCCAGATACTAGAATCAATATCTGACGAGATAGAATCATCTTAATAAAGACGACAAGCTATTTCTCTGTATTATCAATAGGATCACTGACTTGGTTAGTCGATCAACGATGACCCAGATGGCATCATTTCTTCGCGTCGTCTTCGGCAGGCCAACAACAAAGTCCATAGTGACATGATCCCATTTCTATTCTGGAATGACAAGGTTCTGCATCTTTCCGTCCGGTCTCTCATGCTCATCTTTCATCTACTGATATGCCATGCATTGCGATACGAAGAGCACCAAATCTCTCTTCATTCTGTGCTACCAGAAGGTCGTTCGGAGGTCTTTGTACATCTTTGTGCTGCCAGGATGTAAGGTATATTTCGCGTAGTGCACCTCCGTCAATATCTCCTTTCTAAGTTCTGAATCGTCTGGAACGCATAGCCTACCCTTCAATCGAAGCACGCCGCTTTCGTTTACTGTAAAGTTGGTCGCACTACCCGTTGAAATTTGCTCTCGTACTTTCTTCAGGTAAGGATCATCCTTCTAAGCGGCCTTGATCTTTTTCCGCAAGCTCGGCTCTAACTGCAACTGCGCCAACTGTACATCCCTGAATCGAACCCGGAGGTCGATGACCATCTCTTCTAAGTCGCATAGCAATGTGCGGTCGATGGATAACGAGACAATATACTTCCGACTCAGAGCATCTGCCACAATATTTTCCTTGTCCTGCGTATAGTCAATAGTCACGTCGTAATCTTTAATCAGTTCAAGCCAACACCTTTGCCGCAAGTTCAGCTCCTTCTACGTGAATAGATACTTGAGGCTCTTGTGATCCGAATAGATCGCGCACGCTACGCCATAGAGATAGTGATACCACAACTTCAACGCAAACATAATCGCCGCTAACTCCAGGTCATGGGTAGGATAGTTCTTCTCGTACGGCTTTAGTTGTCGGAAAGCAAAAGATATCACCTTGTTCCGTTGCATCAACACACACCCCAAACCCTGGCTGAACGCATCACTGAAGATCTGGAATCCCTCAGCCCCTTCTGGAAGTACAAGTATCGGGGCCGAGATGAGCCGTTGCTTTAACTCTTGGAAGGAAGCTTCACAATTGTCTGACCATTCAAAAGCGACTCCTTTCTGGGTGAGGCGAGTCAGAGATGACGCGATCTTCGCGAAGTCTTTTACGAAGCGTCGGTAGCATCCTGCTAAGCCAAGGAAGCTTCGAATCTCGTCGACTGACGCTGGCCGTTTCCAATCGACAACAGTTTCAACTTTCTTTGGGTCGACTGCAATGCCTTCGGATGAAATAATGTGTCTGAGGAATGCGACGCTGCTCAGGCAAAATTCACAATTGCTCTGCTTCGTATACAACTAATTTTTCTGAAGGGTCTGTAGCACGGTCCGCAGATGCTCAGCGTGTTGCCGCTTGACCTTCGAGTAGATGAGTATATCATCGATGAAGACTACTACGAACTTGTCGAGAAAGGGTCAAAACACCTGATTCATTAAATCCATGAAAGCAGCTGGAGAGTTCGTTAGGCCGAACGGCATTACCAGAAATTTGTAATGGCAGTATCGAGTGCGGAAGGTTGACTTCGACACATCGTTTGGCTTGATCTTAAGTTGATGGTAGCCCGATCGAAGATCAATTTTAGAAAATATCGAAGCGCCTTGCAACTGATTGAACATGTCGTCTATACGGGGCAATGTATATTTGTTCCGGATGGTGGGTTTGTTCAGGTCTTGGTAGTCGATACAAAGACGCATTAAGCCATCCTTCTTTTTGACGAACAACACGGGTGCTCCCCATGGCGAGACGCTAGGCCGTATGAATCCTTTATCGAGCAACTCTTGCAATTATACTTTGAGTTCCTTAAGTTCTGCAGGGGCTATTCTATATGGAGCTTTAGGGATCGGTCAGGTATCGGGGAATATGTCAATGGTGAACTCTATCTCTCGATCAGGAGGCATGCCGGGCAGCTCGTCCAAAAATATGTCTAGGAATTCTGCCACAACGTCAGTCTGACCCCCGTTTGCACCATTCTGTCGCGTGTCTCGAATGGACGCTAGATAGCCTTCACATCCGGAATGCAGCATCCGGCGAGTAGATATTGCCGAGATCACCATGTAGGTCGACGATGCCTCACCACACAAATAACATAATTCAGGCACTCCAGGTATACGAAAGATGACCGTCTTTTTGGCACAGTCAATGGTTGCATTGCACGGACCGAGCCAATCCATTCCCAGAATGATATCATAGTCCTTAATGTCTAGGACTATCGTATCGAGACCTACCTTTTGACCACCTATACAGATGATTCTATCTCCGCAGGCTAAGTTTGCAAGTAGTGACGTACCCGATGGTATGTTGACGCTAAGATTATGGCCTAACGGTGTCACAAGTTGACGCTAAGATTATGGCCTAACGGTGTCACAAAAAATTTGTGTTCGGCGACAAAATTTGCTAATATAAAGCTATGCGTAGCACCTGAATCAAACATTACACGAGCAGGTTTCTTATTGGAATGCAGTATATCTGTCATGACTGTGTCATATACGAACGCTTCATCCCGGGTCATAGCGTAGACGTGCCCTTGGGCATTGGGGCGACGGTCTTGGCTATTTTATGGCACGGTTTGTTGGGCTCTTGGCGCTGGACCCTAATTTCCTGGGCGGTGTTATTGATGTTGAGGTGCCGTTGGGTTCAACCTTCAGGTCGGACAGTTTGCACGTAGGTGGCCCGTCTTGCCACAGTGCCACCATCCGCCTTCAGAGCATGACATTCATTTGCATGGTGCCTGAAATTATTGTATTTGTGGCAGCGAGTTCCTGGATTCCGTCCTTGGTATCTGCCCTGATTGTCGTTGTTTGGACGCTTGTTCGTATTGTTTTCTCCTGTATAGCTAGGGCGTTTGTGGTTGTATGCTTGCACAACGCCGGCAGCTCCTGGGGGATATTGGCGCTCAAGGCGGAGAGCGTAATTCAGAGACTCGTCCATGGTCGTGTATTCAGGCACCGATACATGGGCAGAGATAGATGGACGCAGATCCACTTCGAATCGTCGAGCGTGACTCTCCGTTGTCGGCAAGAATGCTCCAGCAAATTTGGCTAATTTATTAAATTCTGTTACGTACTGCCGTACCATCATGTTCTCCTGCTTCAACTGCATAAATTTATTTTTCTCCTGGCGAACGGCTGCGGGAAGGTATTCGATTTCAAATGCCTTTCTGAATGTAGCCCAAGGAATCGTCGCGGTCTCGTTTTCACGTCGGATTACTCGCTTTTGCACGGACCACCAATCGTGTGTGTTCAATCGGAGTAGAAGTTGTGCACATGCGACTTTTTATGAGTCATCGACACCCAGAAGTTCAAATCGGTCTTCCAGCTCCTCCAACCAGTCGATCGCCAGAGAGGGATCTTCAGTACCGTTCAAGAATGTGCGACAATTCTTCATGAATTTTGATACCTCGAAGTTGGAACTTCTTGGTGTTGCAGGTAGACGCTTGGGCTGTCACTCCTATTTTTCGTTATACGTATTTTTAGTATACGTCTACATAATTCTGACTTTTGTCAGGTGACCCGTATTTTGACTTGTCTTGCTTAGCCTAGTCTTGGTTTAATCTTGCATTGGTTTAATTCGGTTTGGTTCAACTTGGCTTGGCTTGGCTTGACTTGGTTTGTTTTGGTTCGAGATGAGAAGGGTTTGTATAAAAACTAACTCCTCTCTCTCCTTCATTATTTCTCATTTACTTCTTCATCTTCTTCACTTACTCCTCCTACCTACCAAGCCATAGGCAAGTGCAACTTGGTTCATGATGGATTTCAAATTTTATTGTTCCATTGTCTTCCTTGCTTGATTCTAAGCCTCTTTAGAACTTAGAGATTTTGGTTTTGATGGTTATACTTTTGTAGATCTAAGTTTATAGTTTTTTCGATTTTCTCTTGGTTTTGATTTCTTAAACTTTGTTATTTTCGAAAACTAATGGTTCCATTTTGTGGTGAATTCAATTCTACCCAATTTTGGCTTTTGAATCGCTTGATTTTGACTTCGTCTGAGAAGTTTAGCATTTTTGTGTTCATGGGTTCTGGCACATCTTCGGTGCTGTCGGGAGGCGCCGCACTTGCGCGATCCGTGCGCCGTGGACGATTTTGCTCACGTGCGCAATGTATTTTGCTTGCAGTGCGCAGACTGTGCACCGTGCTTGCATGATCCATGCACCGTTGGCAGTTTTGCCCGCGCGCGCAGCGCAACCGTGCAAGAATTACCCTAAATGACCGTTCTTGCCCGTTTAAGCTGTTTTGTAGCAAAAATCTCGTAAAACTCAAAACATGAATGTTGTAGATCTTTGTCTTGGCTTCAAGAATCTTTATGTCTCTCTTTAATTAGAGTTTGTATGCGACTGATAGTCTCAATCACCCATGGTGTCCTCGATCTTTTTTTCATGTTTTCTATGCTTGACCTAAATTACGACGACCCGACTTGGCAACTTTGTAATCTGAGCTAGTAACTTGCTTAAACATGATAATATGATCCCGTCTTGATAACCTTGATAGTGGCCCGTCGAGGCGCACTCTTGACATGACAAGTAAACCTGACATGATATGTCTAATCTTGATTGTTGTTGAGACAGCTATCCCTGATTTGCTAAGTGTAACTCTTGTCTTGACTCCGTGGTTGATTATGCCTGTACAAGCTACCTGTCTCGTCTTGCATCATGTCTAAGATATGGATTCTTAGTTACCACGATCAGGAATTCATAATAAATCTGACTAGGTTAACGACTAGATTGATCAAGTAGTTCATTTAGAGAGATTTTCCAGTTACAGGCGATCCCGTTATCCCAGCCACACCTGTGGACTTGTAGCCTACCGACGAGTAGGGCGCATTTCCAGCACACTATCATGTGTTACACTCTAAATCACATAATAATTCTCTTAGTTCTTGATAAACACTTGTAACCTCCCCTAGATAACCTGGATAGACTGCAGTGCTTGTGACTACGGGAATATCTCATTGCATCTTGTTAGTAACTAGGCATGTGATAACCCTAGTTAGCTAATGATAGCAAGCCGTAAGACTTGATTGGCCGTGCCTGAATGATTGTCTCATGATTAACATGGGAATTATATTCCACCTCCTGTTTCTCTAATGTAAGCTACCATGCCCCTTTAACTTTGTCTTTCATGTTATTTAATTATGTTCTTTTATCATTTCTTCTGGTTATTATATGCTGGTTTTAGTTCCTAAGTGGAGCCTCCCTTGTGGCACTTGCTCTTTCTGGGTCTGTCCCAGCTGGTTTTGTATAGCCAGATTTCGGAGTAGCACCCGAGAATCTATCCGCCTTCCAGCCAGATGAAGAACACCAGGCGTAACCCTGGCAACGAGTGAATTTTCTTATTTTGCTCTCCCACTTTATTGTAAATTATTCTTTTGAGGCATTTAGCCGCCGAGCACGTCTTAGCTCGTGTTGAAACTTTATTTCTGTCTGCCTAAGAGCTGTGACATGATTGATAAATCATAGGGTTGATCATGTATGACTTAACTTTTGCTAGTCTCGCATTTTGTATGACTAGCTTCATGATCATCTGAAAATATGTTTGGGACGCCTTACTTTGTATGTCTGATGATCTACCATCTTGTAACAATTATTTGCTTGCTTGAGATTGAGACACTAAGCTTGTTCTTGATCATAAGAGACTGTTGGCTTGTAGATAAACCCTCATGCATCTAGACAGCCGTGACCGTATTGCGAGGTGGGTTGCACTTCAATGTACGCATGTCATGACCCGCTACCCAAATTGTTAGGCCAAGCCGAGCCATGTCCAGCCTATGCTTGGTTAAAGCGTAGTAAGCTATTCTAAGAATAGACAATAAAAGATCTAAGCTCTAACAGTTCTAATATCATATTTAAAAGGTTCATTACAACACAACATCTATAAGCGAAAGTAAAATAAGTACAGACTTAATAATACACTTCCAAAGTATTAAACTAGAGACAAAGTCCAGTGACTACAAGATATAGTCTAAACAGTTCAATAACTAAGCCAAAAATAATCTAAGCGCGACTACCAAGCAAGGTTCCCTGCGGGACTTCCTCGGGGGTAATGACCTGGTCCTCTGCAGTGGGCCCATAGTAAGGATCACAGAGCAATTCTTCCTCAGAAAGTATGCCTACAACGTTATCCAGTCAGGACGGAAGCAAGTACTGGTTCTACAAACTAAACATACTGAGCATAGAATGAAAATAGATGTAATAAATAAGAATAATGTCATATCACAGTCTATCATGTAGAAGATACATTTGTCATGGCGACAGATGTACATGTAATGTTTAAAACTGGAGCAGGCACGTGATCGGTCAATAGGTGTAAAATGTACTGGCGTACAAGTCTACATGTAATAAAATGTACGTACGTACAAGTCTACAAGCATAGGTGTACATACATACAGAAATGTAGGATAATGGCCTACGACAAGGTATGCATGTAATGCAACCTTGCTCGGTACATACGTACGGGAGAAGGGTGCATGATCACGTACTCAACTATCAGTTTCCCCATAACCCAAGTCATAACATACGAGAGATACATGAACAGTTTAAAGCATGTGAAAGATACTGATAGCAGTTTAAAGCATGTGAAGCATACGGTAGGTACATAGAAATATGTTAGATAAGATTTTCAGTTTAAATAACTGTATTAACATTGTTCATACGCAATTCATTATCATATGCAATAAATAGAGTTTATAGGGATACTCGCCTCGAGCAAGGCAACGAAATAAAAATGCAGAGGAAGAAGCCTGGTGTCCTATCACTGTCAAAAAGGGTATAACAAACTCAGATCCTATTCTATGTTCAAGACTCTAGACTGCTAACTCTAACACTAGTGGTGTGCCACGACTTCCAACTGAGACACTTAACTAAGTGATGCCCTAGCATAGTAGACCAATATGGGGTGACACTAAGCCTATAACCAACACTCAGAGTCCTTAGAAACTCATAGATCATTCTAGAGTTTTACAAAACCCAATCATATACATATATACTAATAATAAGAATTAATTGTAATTAAGGGTGATATATAAGCAAAAATCTACAGATGTCATCGAATGATAAAACAAATCAACAACGTGTCCAGAATGGTCAAATTAGCTAAGATAGCCTACCCATAAGTCCAATTTGGACACAAGGGCAAAAAGGTAATTTTGGATCGAAACGGTGTCCGTGTTGGACCCACTTTGCACCGAAAAACGTATCAGGATAGAAGTGTAGAAAACCTAGCAAATTATATCTCTGTGCGTCCAGAATGACGATATGAACTCAACAGTATATCCAGATTTGGATTCCGATGAGCCGACCTCAAAATGGCCCATTGACTCGAACATTATGGCCCGCTTTGTACCGAAATACGTGTTAGGACCCTCGTTCTCCAAATCGAACAAATTTTATATAAAATTGTGCCTGAACGACGCCACGAGTCTACTGGTGGTGTCAGAATTGGAATCCGGAGTCCCGGGTCCAAAATTAGGATTTTACAAGTTAGAAATTATGAATTCGGACGACCAACTTTGACGTCAAATTCAACCAAACAAACAAGCTCATTATGAAACGAAACATAAGGGGAAGGAAGAGGGTTATACCAGCCGCGCATAGGAACTGGTGGCATGCCAAACGGAGCTACGACGACGGAGATACAAGTCCACGAAGTTGGCACCACAAAATTGTCCAAAAATAACACAATTTAAACTGTCAACTTGGCGGCCGATTTTGCCATAGCAAACGATAGAATTAACGGGTGAAATTTGACAGAGGTGAAGGGGTATTTACCAAGATGGAGACGGAAGAAATGGATCGACGATCCAACAGTCGGATTTCTCGAAAACTTGTACGAAGTCGCTGCGATGAAACACGAATTATGAGTTCAAAACTCGCGCGTCACGACTTGATCCCGTGCCAAACGCACGAATCGTCTGTTTCTTGCGTCGGGGACATTGCTGCCACGTCGAGGTGGCGCGCAGGGGGTAGCCGGAGTTGCCCGGGGCTCGTGGTGGTCGCAGGCCGGCCGTGGTGGCCGCACGCGGCCGCCGCCGCGCAGCTACAGCCGCTGTTGTTGTTGCCCGAGCTGTTGCTGTTGCTTGCTGCCACTACTGCAGCTGCGGCTGCTGCTACTGGTCGCCACCGGCCGGCCGCACAACCGCCGAGCGGGGGAGGAGAAGAAGAAGGTGGTGGTGTCGGTGATGAAAATGATGGTGATGGTGTTAATGTTGGAGAATGGATGAGGTGGCTGTGAAGAAGAAGAAGATGATGTGGAGGAAGAAGAAGAAGAAGAAGAGAGGGGGGGGTGGAGTATGTCGGCTGGAAGGAGGGAGAGAGGTCGGCCATGGGGGGAGGTGATGTCGGCAAGGAGAGAGGGGGGTTGTGCTGTGATGGGGAGAGAGAGATATTTGTATATATATATATATTATTAGAATGAGAGAGAAAGAGATATTTATTAAAGAAAAAGAGAAAGAGATATTTTAAATAGGAAAAAAGGGAGAAATTGTGTGGGGTGTTTGGGTAGTCATGAGAGGGCCTACATAAAATCTGGTTGGGTGTTGGATCAAGTTCGGTCAAGTTTGGGCTAAGGTTTGATCATAATTATAAATTTAAATCATTTATAATCATGGATGAAATAGGAGCACACGAGAGATCAATTGGGTGGCACGCAAGTGGCACGTGCATAGTAGGCTCAAAATAAATCAAAACCATATATTGGATCAATTAGATTGGACCGATGTCGAGTCCCGAAATTAGATTGGAAGTTAAATCAGGTTTTACGGTAGATGATCAATTGGCCTAAATTGATCCGAAAATTGCGCAATGCAAAAAGAGCACAAGGGAACAAGTTTGAGTGGGACATCTTATACCAAAATAAAGATAATCTGGTCTACTACAAAACTCATAAAGAGAGTTCCCAGAGACTGACATCTCTGACGCTCCAGAAATCAAAATCACGAAAAAGTACATTTAATGATCAAAAATAATTATAATAAAATATTTATTGAAAATAATTCATTTAGAAAATTTAAAATAAACCCTAAAATTCAGGGGGCTTACATCCTACCCACCTTACAAGAATTTTGTCCTCGAAATTTAAAATCATCCAATAGGTCAAACTATAACATGTAGCTGCTCTGGCTACAATACTCAATCTGCTATCCTTGTGATCATCTCTTCTGTTTCTCTTTACAATCATTTTGGTTCAGGTTCAACAAGGGTCCTTCTATCATAAACTACGTCATATATTCTTTAGAATCTTCCATACTAATATGGAACCTTTATGTATACCCTAAAATATAGGTCATTCTCTGGATATGTTTATAAGCCAACAATGCTTGATCATCAATCATATTTCCAACCTCAATTGTAAATAGTTGGGTTCCTTATCCTATCCTAAGTATCTTTATTCTATCAACCACAAGCTCTTTGCATTATTTGTCTTCAATCCTTTTCTACAGCTTCTCCTTGAAATTATACGTTCAATACTTATCCTTGGCGTAGAGCCTTCTTCTTTTTACTCAACAACTCCTTCAAATACAATCCTCAATTTCAAACTCTCGATTCATTTATTGATTTATAAATTTTCAATGTACATATGTCCCTTCTTTGTTCCTTGTTACTTTATCTGCTATCTTCTGATCCGGTACGCGATGTTATATCTTCTTCTAACTTGCCCTATATCATTTCACATATCGATCTAACCTCCAATCATATGTAATTAGCTTATAGATAACCAATAATTACTTGGTCATCAAAGTCCTACGAATGCTCAACCCTCAACTCTAAACACAAGATTCTAATCCTCAATCCATAGTCACAACAATATAATATCTCATCATTCCATCTTAGATACCCTATCATCAAGTTATACTATCAATACAATCGTTCTTAATGGTTTCCAAGTCTACTATAGTCAGTCACTCATACTTGTCCTATAAGCTTAATCTAACCAATCACTAGGAAATGTACTCATCACAATCGCACAATAAAATTTATAGTTATACTATAGAATCAGTTAACGGGGTTTGGCTATTTCAATCGTCAATCAAATAGAAGGTAACAAGGCCTAAGACTAGGTCGAGCAATCCATATCAGTATCCAAACAAGTTAAAGGGTTAAGCAAGACAGAAAAGTTTGTCGGAATATCTCCAAGAATGGTACGAGGACAACAAGATGCATAGGACGTAGTCGAGGTAAAACTCGAGAACCATATACCTCCGCGATTAGGTCACGTGTAGTTATTGCCAAGTCAATGTGCATCCGGCTGAAATAACTTCTTTGTTCCGTAATACGACGGATGGCTGCAGTGCACATCTGCCATGCCTGATAGTACAGGTTCTTGAACTTATCTTGGCTAAATCCATGAAATATTAATCAAATACACAGGGTATGATTCAAGTAAGATCCGTGAAACATATGTAACCATGAAGCCGTCACCTGAAGTCCTGCCTCGCTAGTATTTTTCTGGCCGCAAAACTCGATTCCGTAATACAAGGTTAAAATCTACTTTCTCGAACCTTCCTTGGATCAATCTATAAGGCATTTCCAACAATTACCAAGAAAGACGAGAAGAATTACCCAAGAGGTTAGCGAAAAAGAGTTTAGTTAAATCATAGGAAAGATGGAACACAAAAACAATTATGTCCAAAAAGATAACGTGAAAGCAATCCTGTTGGAGATCCTAGAGAACCTATAATCCTAGTTGTGGATGTAGATAGGACAGAGTTAATCAAGACGGGGAAGAATGATGATAAGAATTTATTCTTGCCCATTTGGTCATAACAAAGTGAACCAAGTTGAGATATGATCTGATAACCATACACGTCTTCCTGAAATCATGTTGCCAGAATTTTTGCCACACCGGTAAGCTTAGATGCAATAAACGATAGAGTCATAACTAAGGTATATACCATATAATCATGTTATCTAGAATTCTCGCCACGCCAACCGGTATGGCTGCGAGAAAATCTAAATTCCATAACTAAGATAAGTATACCCAAAATCAGGCCCTATGTTTTTGTCATACAAGCTAATATGGCTGCGATGAAATCTAAACTCCATATCTAAAGCAGACATTTACCGTTCTCACTGTTATCATCAAATATGTTATCAGAATACACCTTAACTCAATCCATAAATTTATCTCGATGCAAAATCAAAGTCAACAACGAATATCTGGAATCAAATTCAACAACGAATTAAAAAGAGTAAATAGAAACAAGTGGAAACAGATTTCGAGGTAAGATTTAGAGTGAGATTCTCAGGGGTCATCCCAGAGGTACTATCTTGGTCAAAATTGTAACCCACTGAATTTCAAGCAAGAGACTAAATATAGTTAACGGTCCTATGCTGTAATGAGTTGTCCCTATGTTGCAATCCTAGTAATCCTCTAGGTATTCTAATTGTTGTCTCTAGTGTTAACAAGTTGTCCTAAGACCTAATTGCAGGCATGCTTGGTATAATAACGTAACCAAAAAACTTAAGTCTCGACCTGCATGGGCCACCACTAAAAATATGTCACGACCCGTTACCCAAATTGTTGGACTAGGCCGAGCCATGTCCAGCCTATGCTTGGTTAAAGCGTAGTAAGTTGTTCTAAGAATAGACAATAAAGGATCTAAGCTGCTAACAGTTCTAATATCACATTTAAAAGATGCATCACAACACAACATCTATAAACGAAAGTAAAATAAGTACAGACTTAATAATACACTTCCAAAGTATTAAACTGGAGACAAAGTCCAGTGACTACAAGATATAGTCTAAACAGTTCAATAGCTAAGCCAAAAATAATCTAAACGAGACTACCAAGCGGGATTCCCTGCGAGGACTTCCTCGGGAGCAATGACCTGGTCCTCTGCAGTGGGCCCATAGTAAGGATCACAGAGCAATTCTTCCTCAGAAAGTATGCCTACGACGTTATCCTGTCAAGATGGGAGCAAGTACTGGTTCGACAAACTAAACATACTGAGCATGGAATGAAAAGAGATGTAATAAATAAGAATCATGTCATATCACAGCCTATCATGTAGAAGATACATTTGTCATGGCGACAGATGTATATGTAATGTTTAAAACTGGAGCAGTCACGTGATCGGTCAATAGGTGTAAAATGTACAGGCGTACAAGTCTATATGTAATAAAATGTACGTACGTACATGTCTACAAGCATAGGTGTACATACATACAGAAATGCGGAATAATGGCCTACGACAAGGTATGCATGTAATGCGACCTTGCTCGGTACATACGTACGAAAGAAGAGGGCATGATTACGTACTCAAGTATCAGTTTTCCCATAACCCAAGTCATAACATGTGAGAGATACAAGAACAGTTTAAAGCATGTGAAAGATACTGAGAGTAGTTTAAAGCATGTGAAACATACGGTAGGTACATAGAAATATGTAAGATACGATTTTCATTTTAAATAACTGTATTAACATTGTTCATACGCAATTCATTATCATATGCAGTAAATAAAGTTTGTAGGGGTACTCGTCTCGAGCAAGGCAACGAAATGAGAATGCAGAGGAAGAAGCCTAGTGTCCTGTCACTGTCAAAAAGGGTATAACAAACTCAGATCATATTCTATGTTCAAGACTCTAGACTGCTAACTTTAACACTAATGGTGTGCCACGACTTCTAACTAAGACACCTTGCTAAGTGATGCCCTAGCATAGTAAACCAATATGAGGTGACACTAAGCCTATAACCAACACTCAGAGTCCTTAGAAACTCAAAGATCATTCTAGAGTTTTACAAAACTCAATCATATACATATATACTAATAATAAGAATTAATTATAATTAAGGGTGTTACATAAGCAAAAATCTACAAATGTCATCGGATGATAAAACAAATATCACCAACGTGTCCAGAATGGTCAAATTAGCTAGAATAGCCTATCCATAAGCCCAATTTGGACACAGGAACAAAAAGATAATTTCGGATCAAAACGGTGTCCGTGTTGGACCCACTTTGCACCAAAAAAAGTGTCAGGGTAGAAATCTACAAAACCTAGCAAATTATATGTCCACGCGACTAGAATGACGATATAAACCCAATGGTATGTCCGATATTGGATTCCGATGAGTCGATCTCAAAATAACACGTTGACCCGAACATTTGGAATCCGGTTTGCACGGAAATGCGTGCCGATGCCAAAGTCCACTAAACCTAACAAAGTATATGTCAACAAGTCCAGAATGACGATATGAACTCAACGATATATCCGGAATTGGATTCCGATGAGCCGACCTCAAAATCGCCCGTTGACTCGGACATGGAGCCCATTTTGCACCGTAATGCGTGCCAGGGCCCACGTCCTCCAAATCTAACAAACTTTATATGAAATCATGCCAGAACGACGCCACGAGTCTACTGGTGGTGTCAGAATTGGAATCCGGAGTCCCGGGTCCAAAATTAAAATTTTACAACTTAAAAATTATGCATTCGGACGTCCAACTTTGGCATCAAATTCAACCAAACAAACAAGCTCATTATGAAACAAAACTTAAGGGGCAGGAAGAGGGTTATACCCGCTGCGCACAGGAACTGGTGGCACGCCAAACGAGCTTCGACTATGAAGATACGAGTCCACAAAATTGGCTCCACAAAACTGTCCAAAAATAACACAATTTAAACTGTTAACTTGGCGGCTGGTTTTGACATAGCAAACGATAGAATTAACGGGTAAAATTTGACAGAGGTGAATAGGTATATACCAAGATGGAGACGGAAGAAACGGATCGATGATCCAACGTCAGATTTCTCGAAAAACGTGAACGAAGTCGCTGCGACGAAACACGAATTCTGAGTTCAAAACTCGCGCGTCACGACGGGATCCCGTGCCAAACGCACGAATCATCTATTTTTTGCGTCGGGGACGCTGCTGCCACGCCTTGATGGCGTACAGGGGGTCACCGGAGTTGCCCGGGGATCGTGGTGGTCGCGGGCAGGCCGTAGTGGCCGCACGCTGCCGCTGCAGTGCTGCTATGGCCGCTGCTGTTGCTGCCCGAGCTGCTGCTGCTGCTCCTGCTGCTTGTTGCCACTGCTGCAACTGCGTGTCACTCTCGTTTCCCATTATACGTATTTTCATTATATGCTGGTTGGGGAAGATGAACAGTGTGCGCGCGCGCTTTTTAGCACCGCACCATCTAGGTTGTGCGCGTTCTGGCGCAACCTGGCTTCTGGGTTCTGGCGCAACCTGGCTCCTGGGTTCTGGCGCAACCTGGCTTGGCACAACCTAGCTTGGCACAACCTGACTTGGCACAACCTAGCTTGACACAACCTAGCGTGCACAACCTGGCTTGGCGCACTCTTGACAAGTAACAAGTAAACTTGATATGACATGTATAATCTTGATAGTGGCCCGTCGAGGCGCACTCCTGACATGCAATCCTGACAAGTAACAAGTAACCTGACATGACATGATAATCTTGAACGCTGTTGCGACAGCTATCCTGACTTGCTAAGTAACTCTTATCTTGATACCGTGGTTGATTTTCTTGATTGTGCCTGTACAAGCTACACGTCTCGTCTTGCATCATGTCTAGGACATGGATTCCTGGTTACCACGGTCAGGGATTCATAATGAATCTGACTAGGTTAATGACTAGATTGATCAAGTAGTTCATAAAGAGAGATTTTCCCAATTACAGGCGATCCCGTTATCCCGGCCACACTAGAGGGACTTGTAGCCTGCCGACGAGTAGAGCACATTTTTAGCTCACTGTCATGTGGGGCACTTTTTGAAAACATAAGTACTGAAAGTACACCAATAATCTTGATAACTCTTGTAACTCTAATAAATCACCTCGCCTGGATAACCTGGATAGCTGTAGGGCCTGTGACTGCGGGAACATTTCAACTGCATCTTGCTAGTAACTAGGCCTGTGATAACCCTAGTTAGCTAACAATAGCAAGCCGTAGGACTTGATTGGCCGTGCTTGAATGAATTATCTCATGATTAACATGGAAATTATATTCCACCTCTTGTTCCTCCTACGGCATGCATGTTTTATGTTAACTCAGTCTCTCATGTTATTTAACTATGCTCTCTTATCAGTTCTTCTTTCATTATATGCTGGTTTTAATTCCTAAGTGAAGCCTCCCTTGTGGCACTTGCTCTTTCTAGGGTCTGACCCAGCTGGTTTTGTATTGCAAGATTTCGAAGTGATACCCGAGGATTTTCCTGCTTATCAGCTAGATGGTGAACACCAGACGTAATCCTGGCAACGAGTGGGTTTCTTATTTTGCTCTCCCACTCTATTGTAAATTATTCTTTTGAGGCGTTTAGCCACCGAGCAAGTGTTAGCTCGTGTTGAAACTTAATTTCTGTTTGCCTAAGGGCTGTAACATGATTGACAAATCCAAGGGTTGATCATGTATGACTTAACTCTTGCTAGTATTCACATTTTGTATGACTAGCTTCATGATCATCTAAATATGTAATGTATGGGATGCCTTACTTTGTATGTCTGATGATCTAACATCTTGTAAACATCTACTTGCTTGCTTGAGATTGAGACACTAGATTTGTTCTTGACCATAAGAGACTGATGGCTTGTAGATAAACCCTCATGCATTTAGACAGCCGTAACCGTATTGCGAGGTGGGTTTCACTCAATGTACGTAGCTGGCTGTGTCTGTCCCCCGCTCTCCAGTATTCTGGTTGTGGGGCGTGACACGGTTTAAGTGGTAGCCCATGCAGGTCTCGTAAATCAAGATGTGTGAGGGTTTTACCGAATAGATGTCCCAATCAGCATTCGCCTTTGATCTCAACTCGTACTTTCTAATCTTCCTGGAATCTTGACCTGATCACATTCTTATATCTCTGATCTATCTTGGTCCTTCCTTATTGTCCCCCATGTTATTGTTTTCAGTGGCATTGTTCCTGGTCCTGTCGATCAGTCGGGTGAAGCACCTCCAGAGAACCAGCAACAAGTGAACCAGCTGCAACATGGGGACCAAATCCAGCACTCAAGGGCAGCATCTCGAGTCATGCTTTCTGGGGAGCAAGAGCCGCTAGTTCAGCCAGTCCAGCCTGCAGAGCCTGACAATAGAACCCTGATGGGACTCATCCGGGACTTGCTTGCATCACAAGACCGTCGGGACGATACCCTGCAGCAGACAGTACAAGATGCCATGGGCAGAGTTGGTTATCAAGGAAATAATGCAGCTAACAGCTTTAAGCGTCTGAACCCTCCTTTCTTTGACGGCAGTGAAGATGCTATTGCTGCTGATGCTTGGCTTCAGGATATAGAGGTTATTCTGGAGGCAGCTCGAATTTCAGAGGGAGAGAAGGTGGCCGTCGTGCGCCTGCAGTTATTGGACTTAGCCCGCAGCTGGTGGGCAATGCAAGCAGTTGGATTGGCGACGCCTGTCTTATGGGCGGTATTCAGCGACAAGTTTCAGACGAAGTACTTTGATGCAGTAGCTCGGTATAATCTGCAGACCAGATTCAGCAATCTCAAGCAGATGGGAAGGACGGTCGATGGATATGCGGCCGAATTTTCTAGGCTTAGTCGATTTGCTCCCACCTTGGTGGCGACCTAATTGGACCGAGCGCAGCGATTCCAACAGAGACTCCACCTAGAGATCATTCTAGCAGCGGAGTAGTTTGAGCACCAGACCTTTGATGCTATTTTGAGAGCAGCTAGGAGGCATGAATATACCTCCCAGAGGATAATAGATCGAACTAGAGGACGGAAGAGGTCTTATGGACAGTTGTCCCAGTCATCAACACCAGCCCCGGCAGCTAGGACTTTGACCATTGGAGCTCCTAGGAGGGCGACCACAGTTTCGTCGGTTCAGCCCTCGACACCGACGTACCCTCAACAACAGAAGCAGAAGTAGTCTTCCACGATAGGTTGCACTCATTATGGGAAGCCAGGACACGTAGTCTCAGAGTGTCGCAGAGCACAGGGGTTGTGCTTGGCTTGCGGGACACCGGATCACATGATAGGGTCCTACCCGCATAGAGCCAGTTCATCTTCATCAACCCTAACCAGTCCATCGGTTAGGGGACCAGAGAGAGGAGAGAGAGAGAAAGAAAGATATTTGTATAAGAGGGCGGGTGGAGTATGTCGACTGGAAGGAGAAAGAGAAGAGAGAGAGAGGTCGGCCATAGGGGGGAGGTGATATCGACAAGGAGAGAGGGGGTGTGTGCTGTGATGGAGAGAGAGAGAGAGAGAGATAATTGTATATATATATATTATTAGAAAGAGAGAAAGAGATATTTATTAAAGAAAAAGAGAAAAAGATATTTTAAATAGGGAAAAAAAGAGAAATTGTGTGGAGTGTTTGGGTAGTCATGAGAGGGCCTGCATAAAATCTGGTTGGGTGTTGGATCAAGTTCGATCAAGTTTGGGCTAAGGTTTGATCATAATTATAAATTTAAATCATTTATAATCATGGATGAAATAGGAGTACACGGAAGATCAATTGGGTGGCACGCAAGTGGCACGTGCATATAGTAGGCTCAAAATAAATTAAAACCATATATTGGATCAATTAGATTGGACCGATGTCGAGTTCTGAAATTAGATTGGAAGTTAAATTAGGTTTTACGGTAGATGATCAATTAGCCTAAATTGATCCGAAAATTGCGCAAAGAGCAGAAGGGAACAAGTTTGAGTGGGACACCATATACCAAAATAAAGATAATCTGGTCTACTACAAAACTCATAAAGAGAGTTCCCAGAGATTGACATCTCTGACGCTTAGAAATCAAAATCACGAAAAAGTACATTTAATGATCAAAAATAATTATAATAAAATATTTATTGAAAATAATTCATTTAGAAATTTAAAATAAACCCTAAAATTCAGGGGCTTACAACACAGCTGGCTGTGTCTGTCCCCCGCTCTCCAGTATTTTGGTCCTGGGGCGTGACACGGGCACTTCTGGTTCGATTTCAATCGGTCAGACCGCAGGCTCGATCACGGTAGGCGTTGTCGTAGAATTATTGTTATTGGCCACAACTGTTAGGGCTATTTGTTGAAGAGTGTCAAGATGCTTCTGCTACAACTTGAATTGGGCTTCGAATCGGTTCTCAAACTGAGTCTGCCAAGTCTCCGTCTGTTGTCGATGTAGCTCATTCTGGCACCGGTTGGCCTCGGCCTGACGTTGTTGCGCCTGTAGCATATACAAAATCCGTTCCATAGGGGCATTCGAGGGTTCAGGCCTTGAGCTACTCGAGCCACTTGAGTCACTCTCCTCGTTCACGGTCGCAGCTTCTCCAGCTTCTAGAATATAAAAGCAACTCTCATTAGTTTTAGAAAATGTCATGGGTTCACCATATGGAACAACTCATCTCATCGACACGAGGTCAACTGTTCGAGACTAGAGACTAGAGACTCGAGGCCAAGGACGTAAAGTCGTGCCCTGATACCATTATGTCACGTTCCGATTCCGAAGAATCGATAGTTGTCCCCGGACGTGATGTCATACGAACCTAGGTTGCAATCGCATAAGGCATAGTCATAAGGTTATCCGAAACACAACTAAAAGAGTACACAGAGAAATTGAACAACACATTGAGGTAGAGAAACTTTTCATTTTATTGATAATATACATCATTTACAAGACTCTATGACAATCATGACGCGCGAGCTTTACAAAATGACTCGATTACAAAATGAACGCCGATGAGATAGTCGTTCCATACATACATCCCACAATTTACAACAAAATTATTCCAGCCACCTGGAATGGAGGGAAGCCGAGACATGTTTCTTGGACTGATGCAGAGAGTCTTCAAAAAGTGGAGTAGCGAGAGTCTTCGACGCGCGGTCGAAGCTTCAAAACACGAACGTTGCTTTGGTTAGTTGGCATGTTCCTTCGGATTCAGGGCACCTGCGGATAGCGAGGGTCAGTACGATCACATGTATTGGCGAGTGGCTAATTAAACCCAATCTTCCATTTGTTCAAGCAGTTTTATAAAACATGTTAGCCATTTTGTAATCTTTCTAACCATCCTAATTGATTTGCATGTTAACATGTTAAGAGGCAAGTATTCGATAGGCAATAAAACATAACTTTCGATACATCTTGCCTACGGCAGAGCGTACCGTTACAACGTAACTTACCATGTTCCTTCACTGTCATATTTATAACAAACTTATAATTTATATGCAAGTGTGGGTCACTGGCAATTCAAGCCATCCTGGACGTATAGCCTAGTCGAGACGGCGACCCTTTCAGCGTGGGTAGCTAGCCCTGCTGAAAGTCCCGAATGACCCGTGGTAGCATCCAGCATAGCTATCTTGCATTCCTCCTAGGCCGAAACGGTCTCGTAGCCTCGGGTTGCCGTTCGAGGAAGTGAAGCCTTGCGCGCAAGTTGTCCATGACCGTGCTTAAATTAACAAGTAATTCAAGCACATTTTACGGTATCGTTGGGGCTATTATGTAATCGATTCATTTACTTGGTTTTGTAGATCCTGAAATAATTCTCTCTTTTCTAGAACCTTATCTTTTCTCTTTTTGAGCATAGAACTTGTATTTTCTGAGTAAATCATTCTAATTCGATACAGTTATCCGAGTTCTTGTTTTTGAAACAGAAGGTCGAGGTGAAGGAGGTCAACCACCCACCTTAGTCTTTTGCTTCAGCGAGGGACAGGTTGGCTGCGCTTAGACGTCGCCTACGCGATCACATGCAATCGCATAAGCAACTGATTAGAACACCATGTTATTCAAGGGATTCGATATGAATGCGAAGTTCGAAAATGCAAGCCAGGAAAACCATCGAAAACATTCACAAAAACGCATTCACGAAAACGAAAGCCGAAGCCAAATCAAGTGCGGCATGAAAACCAGAGCAACGGAAGGTCTCTCCCGACTCAGCCACAGAGCCAATCCTTGAGGCGCAACCCGCTGAATATGGGACTTGATTCCGAAGAAGCCTTTCCATAACGAAAAAAGTATCTTAATTCAATCGTGTGAGACTCGTCTCACTGTATCGGTATATATATACGGATACGTATTTATGTACTGTATTTAGTGTTTTCTTGGTTTCAGAGTGCTTTAAAATTTTCTAACTTATAGATTTTCTCCTTGATCGGCATACCGCCAGTATACCAGTGTATACCGATGGCATGCCTGTCGCTCCCATTTTTCGTTATACGTATTTTCAGTGTACGTATACGGATTTATGACATTTGTCAGGTGACCCGTGTTTTAACTTGTCTTTCTTAGCCTTGACTTGGTTTAATCTTGACTTGGTTTAGTTTGGTTTAGTTCAACTTGGCTTGGGCTTGGGCATGGTTTAGTTTGGTTTTAGATGAGAGGGTTTTGTATAAAACACAACTCCTCTCTCTCCTCCATTATTTCATTTCCTTTCATCTTCTTCCTCTTCATTTTCCCTCCAACCCTCGGCAAGTACATCTTGCCAAATCTTGAACAATGTTTTTTTTTGTTCTATTCTGTTCCTTTCATGATTCTAAGCATCTTTGGAACTTGGAGTTTCCGGTTTCGATGGTTATATTTTTGTGGATCTAGGTTTTAAGCTTCATCTTATTTTTCTTGGTTTTGATCTCTAAAAACTTGGTATTTCCTAAAACTAGTGGTTCCATGTTGTAGAGAATTTGATTCCATGCAGTTTTGGCCTTTATTTCGCTTGATTTCGAGTTCGGGTGAGGAAGTTATGATCATGGCAAATTTTTGGAACTTCCATGGCTGAACTTGCTGTTCGGGGACGACAACCCCCATGCGCCCGGGAGGCCATGCGACAAGAGGCCATGCGCCGTGAAGTCCCGGCAACGCATCCTTTGACTCCGAGCGTGTCATGCGCGTAGGTTCCCTACACGCATGTACTGAAGACGTAACGTGAGTTTCCCATGCACGGATGTGCAGGAATTTCCATGCGCGGATGTGCAGAAATTCCCATACGCGAATGTGCAGGAATTTCCCATGCGCGGATGTGCAGAAATTTTTCATACGCGGTGTCACGCCCCAGTACCAAAATACGGAGACGGACTAGGCCAGCTACTCCATATGAGGTATTCAAACGTCATACGGCGATCGTGGCTGTCAAGAGACAAGGGGGTGTATGCTACATTCAAGTCACCTATGGTCACACGGAACATCTAGGTCTCAATCATTCAAAGCAAGAAAGCATCAATTAATGAACATATAAGATAAATCAGTAAGACGTCCCTGTCGCTTCATCATAATGGTCATGGGGTTCTAGCTTTATAAGGTAGCTAGCCCAGAGAGTCAAAGATACATAATTGTATTCAGCTGCAGTCTGATTTAATTACAATTGTGCAAAAGACAAAATGTCTAGATTAGCCGGCTAAACAGGTGCCGGTGGCTAAACGCCAGGACATAAATAAAGATACAAGAGTGGTGGAGAAGAAACCCACTCGAGTCCCCCGCCAGTCATGCTCCTAGTATGTACCATTGACGTCAGGGAAGAAAGTCGGATCCTCAGGCTCTGCTACGCGATCTGGCCAAACAAAACCAGCCGGGTCAGCCCCGAAATAGCAAGTACCACAAAGGAGCACAAAAGAGTGAGATAAAACCCAGTCATGAAATAATAGTAATAGTAAGCTTCCGGTCGTAACCTCGGTCCACAGCCTGTCTTAGCACGATAGACCAACCCAACAACCAAACAAGGACATGGGTTGGAACACGCACCATGACAGTCCGTGTCCCTCGGCTACTAGCGGAAGGCCCAAGCACAGTCAGGTCGTTTTTCAAGCGGCCATTCATTCCTGCGGCTTTCTATATTTGGCGGAGTTATCCCCGTTATACTGATTAAAAGGAATCCTCAGATCGTGTCAACCCAGCAGGGCTAGCCAAACCATAAGACTTATAACACTTTGATGATGCACCAGTCCCCCGAAGGGCTACCGCGCTGAAACGTTTAACACATAGCTCGTAGGAGTCGGATATAGCTATTCGCTATAGGCGAATGAAACCATATCCGTGGCGGCCAACCCGGCACGTCAGGACGGAACCTGGGGTGGCTAGTATGGCACGATCTCGGGATTCTTCCCACCCAATGCATCTACTAAGTTAGTTGCCTAGTTAATCCCTAGGTTATCCTCAGAGTTCCCATGTCGTGGTCACATGTTCACTCCCTTAGATGTCGTACATTGTACGAGTACCCCAAGAAGGAATCCGTACTGGCTCAAGGATTCATACGTATGTTTTCCCTTCTTGGTGTAATGCAACACACAACACCTATCACGTCATTGCCAACGACCATTACTATGCAAATGCTGGACTCTTGGGAGTACTGGCAAGTATCACGAATGAACACTTAGCGCGTAGGATAGCACCTCGGTGCTCACATAGGTTGTACCATTGTACACACATAGGATCATCCAGCCATCACATAGGTAGTCCAATTAGAAATGAGGACTAAGATACAAGGAACATTCGGCCAGGGCTCATGCGGCTGATATATGCGGGGCACATGCGGCTTAGAACAAACGGGGCGCATGCGGCTCAGGAAATCGAGCAAATGCAACTGGAATATGCGACTCAGTCAAGCCATGCGGCTAAGGAACTCATGCGGCCGAAAGAATGCGGAAGTCCATGCGGCAATGAGGATAGATCTTATGCGGCTGGGGAGTGGAACCATAGCCTATGCGGCTCAAATGGAAGTCTTGCATATGCGGCAGTGAGAGGGCAGTGCCATGCGGCCAAGAAGTTCAAAGTTCATGCGGCAATGAGCTCATGCGGTTGCGAAGGCTTTATGCGGCCGAAACTGCCCAGCGCCCTGCGGCACGATCGCATGCGGCTGGGGAAATGCTTATGCGGCTGCAATTGTTTATGCGGTTGGGAATGCTCATGCGACTGCAATGCTCATGCGGCTGCCTTGCTCCTGCGGCTGAGAATCACAACTTCATGCGGCTGGGAAGTTAAGTCCCTGCAGCATAGTCCATGCGGCCAGGTAATGCCGCTAGGCTTATGCGGCTAGGAAGGGAACTTGTCGCATGTAGGCTATACGGCTAACTTGTCGCATGTAGGCTATGCGGCTGTGAACTGTTCTTCTTCTCCATCTTTTCGAGAAGAAGAACCCTTCAAGCCATGGCTCCCAAGTTCCATGAATCTTTTATCCCGAGTCCAAAACCGAACTTCCATAGGTCAAAATGGGGTAGAACAAAATTCTCTACAACATATAACCATCAAAACCCGAAAATAACAAGATTAAATAGATCAAAATCCATAAAATTCGAAAATGCAACAAGCTTAGATCTACTAGAATCTGTCCATCAAAACCGAAAACGCTAAGTACTAAACTTGTTGAGGATGTTAAAAAGAACAAAATGGAACAATAAAAATCAAAGAAATATCAAAAGATCACAAATCTCCTCTTTGAGCAAGTTGTACTTGCCTAAGTGGATTGGTGGTTGAGGAATTCAATGAAGGAGTGAATGAGGAGAGAGAGTGTGGAAAAGATATTAAATAGGGGTTGGGTTGGGTTAAGAAAACCCTAATCCCTAACCACTAATCTCTATCCATCCCACTAATGACAAGACTAAGGGCTACATGCAACCTTTAATAAATAACATACAGAAAATTACACATGCTAAATACAGATACCGTCTACAGAATTCATGAAGATTACGTATATCGGGATCGGGGAGTGACATCTCTATCCTCCTTAGAAAAATTCCATCCTCGGAATTTCAGCCAAGATAAAGACAGAGGTATCTAGATAAGCAAGGTACAATTTCAAACTACGCAAGCAACCTATCATTAGCAATCATTGATCATACATTTCAAAATCTACCAAGGCATGAGGAGAAACATACCTTCTGAGTCGAACAAGTGCGGATACCGAGATTTAATCTCGTCCTCGCGCTCCCAGGTCGACTCTCCCGGAGAGTGATGGCCCCAAGCGACACGGACAAGGCTAATAGTCCGGTTCTTGAGCACCTTCTCTCGCCGGTCCAAAATAGACACGGGTTGTTCCTCGTAAGTTAGGTCGGCACCAACGACTAACTCTAAATGGTCGAGGACATGACTCGGATCCGGGACGTGCCCACGTAACTGAGATACATGAAACACATCATGTACGCCAGATAGCGAGGAAGGAAGGGCAAGCCGATAAGCAACATCGCCTACCCGAGCGAGAATCTCAAAAGGACCAACGAATCTCGGACTAAGCTTTCCTCGAGTTCCAAATCTAATGACACCCCGAGTCGGCGAAATCCGCAGAAACACTTGGTCACCGACACCAAACTCTAGAGGTCTTCGATGCCGATCTACCCAGTGGCGGTGTCTGTCTTGCGCGACTCGAAGCCGCTCCCTGATCAACTTGACTGTTTCCACGGTCTGCGTGATCATCTCTGGTCCCAACAATTTTCGTTCGCCTACATCATCCCATGCCAAAGGGGACCTGTACTTCCTTCCATATAATGCTTCAAACGGCGCCATCTGTATACTTGCCTGATAACTATTATTGTAAGAGAACTCTACTAAATGAAGATGATCTTCCCAAGTTCCGCCAAAATCTAATGTACAAGCCCGTAGCATATCTTCCAAGGTCTGAATTGTTCTCTCCGATTGTCCATCCGTCTGCGGATGATAAGCTGTGCTGAACCTCAACTTGGTGCCCAGACTTTGGTGCAAACTTCGCCAAAAGTGAGAGGTGAACCGTGTGTCTTGATCTGATACTATGCTGACTGGAACACCATGCTGCCTCACAATCTGCTTCATATACATTTCTGCCAGCTGCTCAGTAGACTGCCCTACTCTGAAAGGAAGGAAATGAGCAACCTTCGTGAGCCGATCCACGATTACCCAAACTGCATTTCGGCCGGTCGGAGATCTAGGTAATCCTGTCACAAAGTCCATCGTGATGTGCTCCCATTTCCACTCCGGAATGGAAAACGGCTGTAACAATCCTGCTGGCCTCTGCTGCTCTGCCTTCACTTGCTGACATACTAGACATCGGGATACAAATCTCGCTATCTCCCTCTTCATACCATTCCACCAAAAGTGCTGCTTCATATCCTGGTACATCTTTGTGCCTCCAGGATGAATGGAATAAGGTGAACTATGAGCTTCTGACATAACTTCGTGTCGAAGGTCTCCACCGGGTACACAAAGACGATTTTCGAACCTAAGTGTACCATCCTCATGGATTACTAACTCCTTCCTGAGACCTGACTCACACTCTGATCGAAGCTTCTGGATTCGCGAATCCTCTGCATGAGCTGCTCTGATCCTCTCTACTAAAGTGGACTGAATCTGCAAACTGGCCATAACCCCCGTATCTTGCGGCAAGATCACTTCAATTCCCATTTCCTGAAGATCTTCTAAAATATGCCTCTGCGTGGTTAGAATGAATGCACCATCTCTCCTGCTCAAAGCATCTGCTACCACATTCGCCTTGCCTGGATGATACTGAAGATTTACATCAAAGTCTTTCAACAATTCCAACCACCTCCTCTGTCTCATGTTCAGGTCCCTCTGGGTAAACACATACTTTAAACTCTTATGATCAGTGTAAATCTCCACTCGATCCCCATATAAGTAGTGCCTCCATAACTTAAGCGAGAATACTACTGCTGCTAACTCCAGGTCGTGAGTTGGATTGTTCTTCTCATGATCTCGAAGCTGTCGAGATGCATATGCTATCACCTTACCATGCTGCATCAATACACATCCAAGCCCCTTCCCGGATGCGTCACAATACACTGTAAATCCTCCCGATCCTACTGGAAGTGTCAAGATCGGGGCTGAGATTAATCTCTTCTTCAACTCTTCAAATGATGCCTGACACTCTGCCGACCAAACAAACTCTACGTCCTTACGCGTCAAACGCGTCAAGGGTGCCGAAATCCTGGCAAAGTCTGCCACGAATCTCCTGTAGTAACCTGCCAATCCCAAGAAACTACGCACTTCTGCTACCGTCTTCGGAACTAGCCAATTCTCTACTGCCTCAACCTTCTTCGGGTCTACAGACACCCCTGCTCCAGAAATAATGTGTCCCAGGAACGAAATATGGTTCAACCAGAACTCACATTTGTTAAGCTTCGCATAAAGTTGATGCTCCCTCAAGGTCTGCAAAACTGTCCGGAGGTGCTTCTCATGTTCTTCTTCACTGCTGGAACAGACGAGGATGTCGTCTATAAACACTACTACAAACTTGTCTAAATAGGGCAGAAAGATGCGATTCATCAAATCCATGAATACTGCTGGGGCATTAGTCAGTCCAAATGGCATCACCAGAAACTCATAATGCCCATACCGCGATCTAAAGGCTGTCTTGGGTATGTCCTGCTCCCGGACCCTCACTTGGTAATATCCAGATCGAAGATCAATCTTAGAGAAGATGCAAGCCTTACTCAATTGATCAAACAAATCATCAATCCGCGGTAGCGGATACTTGTTCTTCACTGTCACTGCATTCAACTGTCGGTAATCAATGCACATCCGCGTCGATCCATCCTTCTTAGGTACCAAAATCACCGGTGCTGCCCAGAGCGAATTACTCTCTGATAAATTGCTTCACCTTCAATTCTTCTTCATGCTGGTATAACTTGTCCAATTCTGACTGCGACATCCTGTAAACTCTACCGACCTTTGGCTCTGTCCCAGGATTCAGCTCAATGCAAAACTCCACTTCCCTGACTGGTGGCAAACCTGGAAGCTCATCTGGAAACACATCGGCAAATTCTCTGACTACTCTGGGAATCTGCTCCTGTTCTGACAATGCTTCTGCAACGATGCCCTTGGGTCGATCCTCCAATGATCGAACAAAGACAAACTCCTCTACGCCAGGTACATTAAATACTACCTTACCTCCCCGACAATCTATCGTCGCATGACTGTCTCTCAACCAGTCCATGCCTAAGACAACGTCAAAGTTGCCCATAGGGAACTCAATCAAAGATGCGGGCAATAATCGCCCACTCACTATTACTGGACACGCTAAGCATACTCTGCTAACTCCTACGAGCCCATTAGCAGTGAGTATATTCATCCTCTCTGGTAATGCCTCGAATTCCAATCCGATACGTGTCGCAAATCGTGTAGATACAAAAGAGTGGGTAGCCTCCGAATCAAACAATGCTACTGTAGGAAAAGAGGTAACAGAAATATCACCTGCAACCACGCCGCCTGAAGCTAGCGCATCCTCCAATGATAATGTGAAGGCCTGGCCCTGGCCTTGCTGAGCTCCCTCCTGCTGCCTTCCTCGACCATGCTGTCGCTGCGGCCTCTGCGGGTCTTCCTGGTTCTGTGCCTGGCGGTACATCTGAGCCTGCGTAGGTAGACGCTGGGCTAGCGGCCTTACGGCCAATGTTGGCCCTCTGCTCGGTGCTGCCCCTGGAGCTGGCAATGTCGAAAACTGCTGAACTGGCCCTCCTGGCCTCTGCATCATAGGACAATTGGCAATCCGGTGGTCTGGACTGCCACACCTCATACATAACCCATTAGTTGAACGACACACATCCCTAGTGTGCCCACCCTTACCACAGTAAGTGCATCCAATAGGCGCCCCCTGGCGCTGCTGCGGGTTCCTCGGCTGCTGTTGCCGAATTGGTACGGATATCTCAGATACTGCCGTCCTCCGCGGCGCTCCTGACTCATGAATACGGATGCCGGGCGCTGGCGCCGATGTTCGCTGTACTGCTCCTCCGTCCCTACTCTGAGAATGAGTCCTCTTCTGGCCCCCATGCCTTGTCACCAGCCTTTGTTGGGTGAGTTCATGCCTTCGGGCTGCCGTTAAAACGACATCAAAAGTCTGATAGTTGTAGAAGCATGGAATTTCACAACCAGAAAGCCCATGCGCCAGACACTACATGCGCCAGAACTCAGACGAAGAACTTCACAGCAAAGTCAATAAGTATAGACATTTGAAGAAGGACTTTTTATTTAAATATAAAAGTCTATTACATGTCTAGAAAAGGTTGTACAAAGGAGAATTTCTACAAGGGAAAGAGCCTAAGTCTACAGCCAGCGGCCACCATGCGCCTTCAGATAAGCGCAGCGGCCACCATGTGTCTCCAGATAGGCGCAGCATCACTATGCGCCACCAGTGAGGCGCAGCAGATATCATGCGCCTCCATCCAGGCGCATCCCATCATCTCTTCAGCAGCTCAGTTATGTGCATCCCTTCAGCCAAATTCTTCCAGCCAGGCTCACCTGGCCGAGCAGAGCCCAGTTATGTGCCGCTCTTCCAACCAGGCTCGCCCGATAAATGCTTCGACATAAAGCATTTAACCCTCTGGCTGGAACCAAGGAAGAGAAGAGCACCGCAAATGCTGTGGCCAGGGGAGGCTTCGAAAGAGCCTCCAAAGCCGAAGGAATACCGTGATCGAAACCACGGCTAAAGGAGCAGCTTTCGACACGATCAAAGTGGGGAAACCCCACTTTGCAGGAAGAGAGAGCCTTGCACCGCCATTCCGATCTACGGCTCTTCCGGAATAACGGAGACGAGGCTCGAGCATCCCTATCTTTGGATGCAACAGGCACCTTCCGCCTGCCTCAGAAGCCCTCGACTCCGTCTTTTGGATGTAACAGTCACCTTCAAGTGCATCAAAGACAACACATCGTCTCATCTTCACCCTCGGGAGCACTTCGTCAGCAGAATGCACCCGTATGTTCAAGTTCATATTGGAAGTACGTAAGGGAATGAGAAGCAAATCTTCTCTCCATGCCACTATTTATAGGCCGGGCAGATCAAACCCACGCGCCAAGTGGATGGCCCTCCGAATTCCGTGCAATGAATTTACATTAAATGGATGAACCGGACGCCTCGAATTCAGCCAAACGGCTATTTATAGCACTCGAAGAGCGAGACAGCCGCATCATTAAAAGACATGTCCGATGCGCCAGCCAGACAGCGCATCACACGGACGCGCCCTTCGGCATCAGGCGCATCACACAGACGCGCCCTACAGTACTCGACGTATTATAGAGGGTGCGCCCCCACACATCTCCATACCGAGTGGAACGCCAACCGACGCGCCCACTCAGCTGTCCATCGAACGTCACCAACATTAAATGCTGAACTGACAGAGTTGGCAGCACGCTTCCCAAAGTCTGAACAGTTGACAGCTTTATTCAGAAAACGAAGCGTCGGCAACGTCAGCATCATCATGACTTCCGATGGTTGCTGCCACGTGGCCACCCGCATGCGCCTCTACGGCCATGCGTCCACACCCGCATGCGCCTCTACGGCCATGCGTCCAAACCAGCATGCGCCTCAAAAGCCATGCGCCTCAGACCCTTCACTGATCCCTAAAGACAGAAGAAGAGTCTCCGGTTGAAGTTTTGCATGCGCCTCAAAAGCCATGCGCCTCAGACTGCTCTCTGATCCCGAAAGACAGAAGGAAAGTCGCCTGCATGCGCCTCAAAAGCCATGCGCCCCAAATGGTTTGTAACTCCTAAAGGTTATGAGCCGCAGCCTCCTCCTGCGCCCAATCCAAGGCGCAGCCCACCAGATCACTCCTCTCCACCAAATCCGAGATCTTCGAACCATGAGTCGACGACACGTGTCTTTTGACTCAACTCGTCCAAGATTTCAGCAACGGAAAGATCTTCTCTTCTGCTACGTGCCGGCTCACAACAGCAGTATGAAGAGTTCTCCCCCTCGATCAGGGCGCAGCATCCATGCGCCTCCATCAGCAACCTCCACGTGGCGTCCCCACACTGGCGCATCCTACATGCGCGCATGAGCAGCCAGCCTGCAAAACTATAAATAGAAGGATCATCCCCTTCACACACACACAGAGACTCAGAACACAAGACTCACAGAGAATCCACAACAGAGAATCACCGGAGAGGCAGTTCTAGACACTCAACGTCTTCCTCCTCTCAGCAAGCTCCAGCACCCAGAGCAATCAACACCTTCAGAGAACCGATAACCGCCGTCAGCCGGTCAACGGAGTCAACGCATTACCACTCGCTCCATTGGCACTAAGGACCCAGCTTAAACAAAAGTGTACTCCTAGGACTACATCTAAGTCCTATATTGTATCACTGTTCTGTTTGTATTAAGATTTCAATCAAAACAATTTTAATGGCAAACAAGCTGGCGACTCTGCTGGGGACCTCTTTCTCCTCTACCGAGAAAGTCGTGTCACAGGCCGACGACGTGAAGGTGGGCTCCTCCCACAAGACGCTGGTAGTGCGCCTCAATCAACAGGCGTACGAGGAGTTCATTTCTGAAGGAAGTGCGAGTCCTTCGAAGCGGCTGTCGAAGCCGAAGAAGACCCGCGCAGTCTGGGTGCGCAAAGTCGACGCCTCGGGCACCACCGTTGAAGGGGATGCGCCCGTCCAGCCTTCCCTTCCTGCTGACGTCCTCAGCAGTCAAGGTGCGCCCGCTGATGCAGCGCATCTCTCGGGGAAGCGTGCGGCTGACCACGTTCCCCAGCCATCTTCCTCTCAGGCGAGGAAGATACGTCGACGGAGCAGGGGCGCAGCCAATGCCCCGCGCATTATTTCTGATGCGCCACAAAGAGCCTCTGTCTTTGACAGACTCACTCGCTGTAACGGCGAGGAGAATTTGGATGCTGAGTACTATGCGCCCCAGCGGGCTGGTACGAAGAAATCCAAGGCGGCACGGGCCATGCGCCACAAACGTGCTATGCCAGCAGCCGGCCAGAGGCACGCGCTTACAATCACGCGCGCTGCCGATGGCAAGCTGTACAAGGTTGACTCAGGTGCTCCTGCACTGACAACGAGTCGACCTTCAAAGTCCTCATCCCACTTGGGCGCATTCACTGCGTGCACAACCAAGCCGAGAGAGGCAAACTCTGTGGTCTTGAACTCCCGCGCCTCCTCTGGTTGTGCGTTCGAGGTCCGTTCAAGTCACTTCAAATGCTGTGGTTCCCCCACTACTGATCGTGATGCCTGTTTGGTATTAGATCAGGGGGCGCAGCACTCACCCGACCACCCCGGCGCTTGGCCTTGCCATGCGCCTGAGAGGGGTGTGAGGGTAGCACTCTCCTCCAACGACTTGCGCAACGTGATCACTCACAAGCGCCGGTCAGGAGAGTTGACCAACAAGCACGATGCGCCTCTCACGGGGCACACTTGTGCAGTGGTCACCATCAACTGCTGTTGCAAGACGGCAGTACCTCCAAAGCAGTCGGTCTTCCAACGGCTACAATCATCGACACCCCTCCGACATCGCCTTGGGACGAAGGTGTCAGCAGAAGAGGAACTAAAGATTGCGTCATGCAACGTGATCTCCAATTCCTCATCTGTCCGGAAGACGACTGCCAATTCCTCGTCTTCATCCAAAAGCCAGCCGAGGAAAACCAAGGCAGCTGTCACGACCTCTGGAGTGTTCGAAGGCACTCGGTCGAGGAAGAAGTCCTTGGAGGAAGCTGGGGGTAGCCAGACCCTTGTCGAGCCTCCTTCCGAAGACGAAGATGTCCAAAGCACAGCTACGGCGGATCTTCATCAAGGCGAAGATGGCCTCCTTGAAGCCCCTCAAAAGGACGATGTCCTCCAGGACACCGCCGGGGGTAGTGCTGAAAACGAAGAGGCCCTTCAAGACAGAGCTGAGGGCAGTCAGGCCCTTGCAGATGCGCCTGTCGAAGACGAACTCCAGAATGTGGCTGGGGGTGGCCAAACACCAGGAGAAGTAACTCCCCCACATGAGAGCGAGGCTGAAAGCGAAGCCTCAACTAATCCATCCACTTCCGGCCGTGTCATGACAGTATACATGACCGGGGGTGATCTTGAGACTGATGCGCCGCCACAAGACATTGTCCAGCGCATAGACTCGCTAGAGGGAGGACTCAAAACCCTCTCTGCCTCAATGCAAGCACTGACTCAAGCAGTGTTTGAGATGCGGTCGGCCTTGATCAGGACACCTTCAAATGGTCCCGACCCAGGAGCCAATGGAGAGTCGAGTGTGCCCCTCCAGCGGACACCCTCAGACACAGAAGCACCCCGGACATCGGAGCCCTCAAACGCTCCACTCCAGGTAGTACCTCCTTCCCAGACTCCTAGCTCCACGGAGGACGTGGTCGAAATGATCAAAGATCTGCGGGAGCGCTTCGAGTCCAAGAACAGGCAGGAGGAGCGCCAGAAGATGGGCATTCCCCAGCCTTATCCCCTTGAGTGGAACAAGGTGGTTTATCCCCTAAAGTATAAACCACAAACACTCACGCCGTATGACGGGAAGGACTCTCCACGACGGTACCTGACGTACTTCCAGTCGCAGACAGGGCATCTTCCAAAGGAGGACGCGCTCCTCACCAGCATCTTTGTTGGGGCCCTGAAAGGGGTGGCGTATGACTGGTACTGCAGCCTCCCCGATCATTCCATATCGTCCTTCGACGACCTGACACGCCTCTTCCTCGACCGCTTCTACGACGGTGGGAAGGACATGACGATGGCGTCTCTCATTGAGATACGCCAGAAGGACAAGGAAACGGTTCGGGCATTCATCGAACGCTTCCGTCAGGCCTGCTTCAGGCTACCTCCAGGCATGCCAGAACATGCGCTTCTCTCCGCTTGCAGTATGAACATGCTGCCTGCAGTAAAGCTCTGGCTTAACTCTACTCCCCCTCCCGACTGGAGCTCCCTAATCATTGAAGCTGAAGCTGCAGAGAAGAAGGCGGCCAATGCACGTCTTCTGGGTGTTAGCTTCCCCGCCTTTGACGATAAGGGGAAAAAGTCCGCAACCAACAACTCCGGACGAGAAACAAAGGGGAAACAGGCATTGACTGTTAATGCCTCGAAGGGCGCATCTGCGCCTACTCAAAAGCCTCCACTGGCACCGAGACCCAAGGAGGTTTATTCATTCAATGATGACGACACCCTGCAACTCTTTGAGATACTGAAGCAGGGTGACAAGATCAAGCTTCCGGACCCGAAGCGGCCCGATGAAGTCGGGAAAGTGGACAACCCGAGGTACTGTCACTACCATCGGTTTGTCGGACACCCGACCAAGGACTGCTACGTCCTCAAAAATTACATCCAGCGCATGATCAATGCGGATGTAATCTCCGTCGACTACGAAGAGAAGACGGTGTCAGCTAATGTGGTGTCACTTCAGTTCGGCACCTTGCCGCCGACTACCACACAAGATGGCGTCGTCCCCATCCCTAAGGCGACAATGGAGGTGGTGAACTTGCCACCCACCCGTGACAATGTGAGTGGACTTGTCCCACTCACCACATCTCGAGGAGAGGTCCTCTGGGTTCACCCCGACCTCGTCTCCGAGGTGACTCAACCGGAGGTACGCCCTACCTCCAAAGCAAAAGGCAGGAAGATCAAGTCTTGCCGCACGGTCTCTTCTTCAACGGAAGAGGCGCTTCCAGTGCAGACGCGTGCACAACAGAACTCCCAGCCCGGTGAAGCTGCCGCCCAAGTGGTGCCTCCTGGCACCATCCCTGAGGAGGGTCCATCCAAGCCCTCAGCAGCCAAAAGCAATAAAGGCCTAAGCGCAACCTCAGAAAGATGAAGGCGAAGACCAACCGCCGGAACCCTTCGAAGAGGAACCCTGGGCTCAACGTCTAGGAGAACAATGGGAGTCTCGTTTTGAGTTACGAGAACCTCCCACCGAAGACGAAGTCGAGCAGAACCTCGGGGATGGGTCTTCTTCTAAACCCATCTTTATCAGCAAAAGCTTGGAAGGAGAAGACCGAGAATCTTTAGTCCAACTGGCTAAGGAGTATATCGACGTCTTCGCCTGGAGCTACAAAGACATGCCGGGTCTCGATCCACAGATCGCGATGCATAGGTTGAACATCTTACCAGATGCCAAACCTATCAAACAACAACAGCGACGCTTCCGCCCGGACATCATGAACGCCATCGATCAGGAGGTGGACAAACTCTTGACCAGTGGCTTCATCCGTGAGGAACAACACCCGGACTGGGTAGCCAACGTCGTCCCTGTCACCAAGAAGAACGGGAAGATACGAGTCTGTATCGACTTCAGGGATCTCAACTCTGCTTGCCCGAAGGATGAATTCCCGCTCCCAATCACCGATGTAATGATCGACAACACATGTGGCTTTGAACGCATGTCCTTCATGGACGGGTATTCAGGCTACAATCAAATCAAGATGTTCCCCGATGACGCAAAACACACGTCATTCAGGACTCCAAAGGGTGTTTTCTGCTACACAGTAATGCCCTTCGGCTTGAAGAACGCCGGTGCAACGTACCAGCGAGCTATGAGCACCATCTTCCGTCAACATCTTCGCAAGACAGTTGAGTGCTATGTTGACGACATCGCAGTCAAGAGCCGCCTCAAAAGAGATCACCTACAAGACCTGAAGACGGTCTTCGATCTCATGCGGGCACATCAACTCAAAATGAACCCCGCTAAATCCTTCCTGGGGTTTCTAGCGACAAATTCTTGGGCTTTGTCATCACGGCAAAAGGCATTCATGTCGATCCCGAGAAGACTAAAGCCATCCTTAACATGGACCCTCCGAAGAACCTTCGAGAACTTCGGGGCTTACAGGGACGTTTGGCATACATCCGGAGGTTCATAGCAAACCTCTCCGGTAAATGTCAACCCTTTACTCAGCTCATGAAGAAGGGAGTCTCTTATGTCTGGACAGAGGAGTGCCAAAAGGCTTTCGACGACATCAAGGCTTACTTAACAAGTCCGCCAGTCCTAGTGGCACCTGTCGCCGGCAAACCATTCCTCCTCTACGTCCGTGCCATGGATCATTCCCTCGGCGCTTTGCTGGCTCAAAACAGCGATGCAGGCTACGAGCAAGCAATCTACTACCTCAGTCGAACACTCATCGGGGCCGAACACCGGCACAACCCCGTTGAAAAGGAGTGCTTGGCTTTGGTGTTTGCCATTCAGAAGACTCGTCATTACGTCTCGGGCCAGACAATTCACGTCATCTCCCGAGTCAATTCGCTCAGAGTTCTCATGACGAAGCCAGGGTCATTAAACTCCCAGCTGGCTACATGGGCGATCCTACTAACGCCATACAACATGGTGTTTGTCCCGCAGAAGGCGGTCAAGGGTCAGGCTCTGGCTGACTTTTTAGCTGCACACCCCATCCCAGAATCTTCAAAACTCTATGAAGACATTCCGGATGAAGTCCAAGAATCAAACGTCACTGAAGAAATCCCCGTCTGGCGGATGTTCTTCGATGGCGCTTCAAGAACGGGCCCCAACGGCCAAATCATCGCGGGAGTGGGGGTAGTCTTGGTCTCCCCCGATCAGCTGGTCATCCAGCGCGCATACTCCCTTTCGAAGCCGTGCTCCAACAATGTTGTTGAGTACAATGCACTCGTCATGGGACTCCAGCTAGCACAACAGCTGGGGGTGGATCATCTGGAAGCCTACGGCGACTCGAAACTCGTCGTAAACCAGATTCGGGGGCAATACGAGGTTCGCCATGAAGATTTGATCCCTTACCATGAAGTTGCATTGAACATCATTTCAACCTTCACTGGGTTCTTCATCGAACATGTACCCCGCCTACAAAACTTGGAGGCTGACGCTCTGGCTGGCCTCGCAGCCTCATTGGCCGCGCCCCTTGGGACTCAACATTATGTTACGGTGACTGGCCGAGACCTGATTTGTCCCAGAAACAACCTATGTTTGCAAATGGCTCACGCCATGCCGACAAACACTGGGGTTAATGTCCGAGACTGGAGGTTCCCGTTCATCGACTTCGCTGTCTACGGAATCCTTCCAGAGGACCCGAAGGAAGCCGTCTCAGTCAGGAGACGCTCTCTTCGATTCTACTACGATACAGCCACTAAAACGCTGTACCGACGCTCCTTCGACGGGCTTCTCCTTCGATGCCTGTCTAACGAAGAAGCGGCCGAAGCTCTTCGAGAAGCTCATGACGGAACTTGCGGAGCTCACCAACCAGGTCCTAAGTTGCAAGATCGACTGCGACGTATGGGCTACTACTGGCCAACCATGGTTGCCGACGCAGTGGAATATGCTAAGAAGTGCCATGCATGCCAACTTCATGCAGACTTCATACATACACCATCTGAACCTCTACATCCTACAGTCGCCTCCTGGCCATTCGAAGCCTGGGGCATGGACATTGTAGGGCCAATCACCCCTCCTTCATCGAGAGGACACCGCTTCATCCTGGCCATCACCGATTACTTCTCCAAATGGGCGGAAGCAGTCCCACTAGCAGAAGTAAAAAGCTCCAGGGTGGTCAGCTTTATCAAACACCATGTCATTTACCGTTTCGGGGTACCCCGGCGAATCATCCATGACAATGGTCCTCAGTTTATCAGCCACATTTTCAGCAGGTTCTGTGACAAGAATCGCATTCAAAACGTGGCCTCAACCGCCTACAATCCGGCAGCAAACGGATTGGCCGAGGCGTTCAACAAAACTATCGTCAGGCTGCTCAAAAAAGTCGTGTCATCCAACAAACGCGACTGGGACGAAAAGCTTGGCGAATGCCTTTGGGCCTACCGCACAACGGTACGGACCCCAACAGGCAACACTCCATTCTCCCTGGTCTACGGGAGCGAAGCAGTACTGCCTCTCGAGATACAGATACCTTCGCTCCGCGTGGCAATCACAAACGATCTCACAGAATAAGACAATCAACGTCGTCGTCTGCGGGAACTGGAGGCACTTGACGAAAAGCGTCTCCTAGCTCAACAACGCATCGAACTTTACCAAGCCCGTATATCACAGGCTTTCAACAAGAAGGTCAAGCAAAGAACTTTCCAAGTTGGCGACCTGGTTTTAGCAGTCAGAAGGCCAATGGTGTTAACTCACAAGACACCAGGGAAGTTCGAGCCCAAATGGGAAGGACCCTTCATCATTGAGACGGTATACTCAAACGGTGCTTACCGGCTCGCCAAACCCAATGGGGACTTGTTCATGATGCCCATCAACGGCAAGTTCCTAAAGAAGTACTATTCTTGACATCCTCCAAGACATGTATTTCCCCAAACAACCTCTTCTCACAAAATCAATCGCTTCCGGAACCCAGCTGTTCCGTGGCATCCTTCCGTAGAAAGATAACCACGTCCACATTACCTCTGAGTTGTCTCTCTACATCCTACAAAGCGGAACCTTACACTTCGTGAGCTTACGCTATCATTCATGTTTACCACGTCCACATTACCTCTGAGTAAACATCCCGTACAAACAACTCCTATGTTGTCGTACATTGATCGCAGAACTTCCACGTCCACATTACCTCTGAGTTGTTCAGCGTATCCCCCAGGATCATTCCTACCACGTCCATAAACACCTCTGAGTAGGAAGATTCTATCATTCGAACCTAATGATTGCCATGTCCACATTACCTCTGAGCAAACATGTTGGTTCCTTTATACTTATTATCTGTACCTAAAAACCAAGGTGCGCAAAAGATAATAGGTCCACATAAATTATCAAGTTCATGAGATTAAAAATGAACACATCACAAAGAGATAGTGTATTTCTTTATTTTTCAAAAAAAAAAAAGAGAGTACAGAAATACGCTATTTCCCCAGCAAGAATTGAAAAAACACATAAAAAGAAGAGAAGCTACAATCCCCGATCCTCCCCAGGGTGGGATGAGAGTTCTCTGACTCGACGTCTCAGGTCGGCAGTGCGAGTTTCCACAGTCGCCTGGACTCGCAGCTCGGCTTCTTGACGCATTAACCCGACAGCCTCAGCAGAAGTTTTACTCTCATACTTCTCATCAAGCTGTCGTCGCTGCTGAGCCAAAGCAAGGGTCCGCTGAGTAAGAGTCGCTTCCTCCTGCTTGAATGCCACGTGTTCAGCCAGGACACGATCAGCTTCTAGTTGAAGTTGGGCCCGCTGGTCTTCAAGACGGCGCATCTGAGCATCAACCTCTGCGATGTTAGCATCCACCGCAGCCCGCTTCTCCGTCGTCTTCTCCATAGATTGAGACAACTGCTCCGCCGCAGCCTCAGTCCCAGCCACTTCACGCTCCCAACTGCTCACATCGGCCCGATGGGAAGCCTCGATTTCAGCAATCAACTTCCCTATCTCTGCATCTATCAAGACAGAGAGGTCATTTCGTTGGATGCGCTGCAGTTCCGCGAGCCGCTCGTCCAGCTCAATCACCGAAACCTCCAGAATTTCGGCCATATGGTCATGGCCTTGGTGAATGCGGATCAGCTCGATACAAGGCATTGCCAAAGCTTTTGCTGTCGCAAAGCTCCCCTTGCCATCCATCACTGCAGATACTCCTTTCTCCAGCATTTTGTACACTCCCTCGACGAGGAACTTCACATACTCGTCGGCATCCGCCAGCACCTGCGGCGTCATAGCAGGAGTTGGGGGAGCTACTACAGTTTGCGGACCGGAGGAGGATCCGCCAACCTCGATCTGAGAGGTTTGAACCTCGGCTGCAATAGGCTCTTCATCAACAGGGGCCAGACTGCTAGCCCGAGGTGCCGAAGGAACAGAAGGAGCCGGCACATGCGTCGTGATAGTACCCCAAGTAGAAGGAGCAACAGAGGGTTCCACACCCTTACCCTTCTCAAGCCCGGAGACATCACCGACGTCAACGGCCACCTCTTCTACCCCCGACGTTCTATCAGCATCAGCTACCTCCCCCGGCAAAACGGGGAGATCAACATTTATCTCCTGGCCAGCCCCAGGAGACAAGACCGGCAGAAGGGTCTCATTCTTCTCAAGTCCCTCTACAGGGATAGAATCTGTCGCTACCGCCTGATCGGTAGCCATCTCTATGTCCATGGTTGAAGCCAAGGAAGGATTCGGCAATGATTCAGCCGACCTCCCTTCATCATGACAAGGAGGGGAATCAACCCTCTCCTCTATCCTCACCGCTTCTGCTGCCCCCGCAATAGACTCCTGCAGCTCCGGAGCGATGTCATCGGAAGATGATGAACTCCATTCCTCTTCATCACCTGGAAGCTGCGCACTTGCTAAACCTTCGATATGTGAAGCCTCCGCTGTGGCCTTCGTCACCTCAGAAGCTGCTGCACCCTCAGGGTCCCTCCTGACATAACCCGGGGATACTGGAACCTCCACGATGACAGTATCCTCCGGATCTTCCTCCATGAGAGACATCATTGTCGGCGGGATACGCACTCCAGGCGAGCTCGCCATCTCTTCTCGCCTACTCCCACCCGACTTTGGGGTACGAGGTTTTCTTTTTAGCGGCTCCTACAAAAGAAGATCAGGCCTCGTCAGTGGCGGAACCAAAATCAGATTTAGTAGGATGTCCTTACCTCTTCGGACGCCGAATCCGATGACACCGTCGGTAACGATGCCTTCTTCTGCTTCTTCGACACAAGAGATTCAGCCCCTGTATCTGCACATCGTTTCGATCGATCGCCAGAAGGTTCTGCTTGTGATGCGGAGGGGGCACTCCGTTGACCCACCCCTGACGGACGATGCGGCCGGGCCTTCACTGGCGTATCCCCAGTCGCTGCTAACTGGGTGCCTGCGATAAGGCTGGTCTCCCTGTCATATCCGGAGGGCGGGGCAGCCATAACACAGTAAAATTTGGCGGCCGAGTAAAGAATGGGCGGCCGCGGATCGGGGACGGGCAACGTAAAACGAGCTCCGGTACATCCGGCATTATAGTAATGCCAAGCTCGTGCACCATCCAACAAACTTCCAACATACCCCAGGGTATTACTGGGGTTATCCAACATCCTGTTCCGGTACACCAGATGGGACGGCCGGATACTTTGCAACCAGCGGAATCTCCATTGAGGCATAGTGGTGGTACCTTCGCCCAGTTCTACAAACCGGGACACCGGTATACGACCAGCTCCTCCGATGGAAACGACGAAGGAATGCATCTCCATACTGCTGTTCACGGATTAGGGTCATTCTCTCAGGTGGCTGATCCAGCATAAGAGCATCTTGAGCAGGGTTTATCACTTCCTCGTTATGCTCTACTCCCATTTGGTTGAAGGCAGCCTCCAAGAAAACTTCACTCAAAGGCGGGATTGCCATCGACACTAGTAAAAAATCAGAAAAAAGTCAGAAGAGAACACACAAATGTGTCTAAAGGAGAAAACTGCGGCGCATCATCAGGGTTTGAACCCATGCGCGTCAGCAGTATAGCCTCGGCGCATCATCAGGGTTTGAACCCATGCGCGTCAGCAGTATAGCCTCGGCGCATCACCAGGGTTTAAACCCATGCGCGTCGGCGGGCAAAGACCGCGGCACATCATTAAAGACTCAAGGCCTATGTGCGTTGGCGTACAGACAATGAGACGTACCAACCACCTCCGGCCGAACTTCGACAGGCCGACGAGGAACGATAGCCGCCGCAACTTCCGCAGGCTCCTTCGCTTTCTCCTTCCCCTTGCCGGCAGCGCCGCAAGGAGTCTTGGGAGCCATTCTCTCGAAGAAGGAGAAGTTAGGGTTTTTGAAGAAGAAACTCTAAAGAAGCAGAGGCACAGAGAAGAAGAACCCTTTTCTCTCTCCAACTCTTACCTATTTATAGGGCTTGGTCGCACGCGTGAACAGATGACGTATGATCTCAACCGTCGCCTCGGGTTCTATGCAAGGATAGCAGCAAATAAAACCAAAAGATCATCATTAATCTTTTCGGTTACCGAGGCACCATCATCATCAACTGAGAAGAGCATGCGCCCGAACAGGCATGCGCCCAGAAATCATGCGCCCTGACCTCCATGCTTCTTATTCAAAGTATTCCAAAACTTATTCAAAAGTTTTGAAAACTTTGAAGGGGGTCTTGTAGAAGCATGGAATTTCACAACCAGAAAGCCCATGCGCCAGACACTACATGTGCCAGAACTCAGACGAAGAACTTCACAGCAAAGTCAATAAGTATAGACATTTGAAGAAGGTCTTTTTATTTAAATATAAAAGTCTATTACATGTCTAGAAAAGGTTGTACAAAGGAGAATTTCTACAAAGGAAAGAGCCTAAGTCTACAGCCAGCGGCCACCATGCGCCTTCAGATAAGCGCAGCGGCCACCATGCGTCTCCAGATAGGCGCAGCATCACTATGCACCACCAGTGAGGCGCAGCAGATATCATGCGCCTCCATCCAGGCGCATCCCATCATCTCTTCAGCAGCTCAGTTATGTGCATCCCTTCAGCCAAATTCTTCCAGCCAGGCTCACCTGGCCGAGCAGAGCCCAGTTATGTGCCGCTCTTCCAACCAGGCTCGCCCGATAAATGCTTCGACACAAAGCATTTAACCCTCTGGCTGGAACCAAGGAAGAGAAGAGCACCGCAAATGCTGTGGCCAGGGGAGGCTTCGAAAGAGCCTCCAAAGCCGAAGGAAGACCGTGATCGAAACCACGGCTAAAGGAGCAGCTTTCGACACGATCAAAGTGGGGAAACCCCACTTTACAGGAAGAGAGAGCCTTGCACCGCCATTCCGATCTACGGCTCTTCCGGAATAACGGAGACGAGGCTCGAGCATCCCTATCTTTGGATGCAACAGGCACCTTCCGCCTGCCTCAGAAGCCCTCGACTCCGTCTTTTGGATGTAACAGTCACCTTCAAGTGCATCAAAGACAACACAGCGTCTCATCTTCACCCTCGGGAGCACTTCGTCAGCAGAATGCACCCGTATGTTCAAGTTCATATTGGAAGTACGTAAGGGAATGAGAAGCAAATCTTCTCTCCATGCCACTATTTATAGGCCGGGCAGATCAAACCCACGCGCCAAGTGGATGGCCCTCCGAATTCCGTGCAATGAATTTACATTAAATGGATGAACCGGACGCCTCGAATTCAGCCAAACGGCTATTTATAGCACTCGAAGAGCGAGACAGCCGCATCATTAAAAGACATGTCCGATGCGCCAGCCAGACAGCGCATCACACGGACGCGCCCTTCGGCATCAGGCGCATCACACAGACGCGCCCTACAGTACTCGGCGCATTATAGAGGGTGCGCCCCCACACATCTCCATACCGAGTGGAACGCCAACCGACGCGCCCACTCAGCTGTCCATCGAACGTCACCAACATTAAATGCTGAACTGACAGAGTTGGCAGCACGCTTCCCAAAGTCTGAACAGTTGACAGCTTTATTCAGAAAACGAAGCGTCGGCAACGTCAGCATCATCATGACTTCCGATGGTTGCTGCCACGTGGCCACCCGCATGCGCCTCTACGGCCATGCGTCCACACCCGCATGCGCCTCTACGGCCATGCGTCCAAACCAGCATGCGCCTCAAAAGCCATGCGCCTCAGACCCTTCACTGATCCCTAAAGACAGAAGAAGAGTCTCCGGTTGAAGTTTTGCATGCGCCTCAAAAGCCATGCGCCTCAGACTGCTCTCTGATCCCGAAAGACAGAAGGAAAGTCGCCTGCATGCGCCTCAAAAGCCATGCGCCCCAAATGGTTTGTAACTCCTAAAGGTTATGAGCCGCAGCCTCCTCCTGCGCCCAATCCAAGGCGCAGCCCACCAGATCACTCCTCTCCACCAAATCCGAGATCTTCGAACCATGAGTCGACGACACGTGTCTTTTGACTCAACTCGTCCAAGATTTCAGCAACGGAAAGATCTTCTCTTCTGCTACGTGCCGGCTCACAACAGCAGTATGAAGAGTTCTCCCCCTCGATCAGGGCGCAGCATCCATGCGCCTCCATCAGCAACCTCCACGTGGCGTCCCCACACTGGCGCATCCTACATGCACGCATGAGCAGCCAGCCTGCAAAACTATAAATAGAAGGATCATCCCCTTCACACACACACAGAGACTCAGAACACAAGACTCACAGAGAATCCACAACAGAGAATCACCGGAGAGGCAGTTCTAGACACTCAACGTCTTCCTCCTCTCAGCAAGCTCCAGCACCCAGAGCAATCAACACCTTCAGAGAACCGATAACCGCCGTCAGCCGGTCAACGGAGTCAACGCATTACCACTCGCTCCATTGGCACTAAGGACCCAGCTTAAACAAAAGTGTACTCCTAGGACTACATCTAAGTCCTATATTGTATCACTGTTCTGTTTGTATTAAGATTTCAATCAAAACAATTTTAATGGCAAACAATAGTCATGCCCTTCCACTAGCTGTAGAATCTCCAAGTGAAGTCCCTGCTGGAACCTCATCGCCTTCTCTGGCTCTGTAGCTACCATCGTCGGTGCAAACCGACTCAGTCTGCAGAACTCCGCTACATATCCATCCACCGTCCTCCCGGCCTGCTTGAGACTGATAAACCTTTGCTGAAGCTCATACCGTGCTACCGTGCCAAAGTACTTGACCTTGAATCTGGTACGGAAGCTGTCCCAGGGAACAGGACGCCTCAGTCCAACCTCTTCTGATGCCCACCAATCGCGGGCAAGATCCTGAAGTATCAGTCTGACCTGATCAACCTTCTCTTCTGCTGGAACCTTAGCTGCAGTCAATATGGCCTCAGTGTCCTGAAGCCAAGCATCCGCCGTAATGGCGTCCTCCGTGCCGTCAAAATATCTCGGGTTAAGTCGACAAAACCTCCCCGAGGCTCCTGAATCATTCCTAACACTTCTCTCAAGGGCCAATTGCAACCCCTGATTCAGCAGCACATTCAGTTCCTGCTGTCGAGTCTGCTGTTGCTGATGTGCTGCCACCTGTTACTGCTGAGTAGCCAAGAATCCCCGGATGACCTCCAGGAGTGCTGCAGCATCAGGTACTGGCGTCGCTGCTGGCACCATAGGAGGTGCAGGAGTTCCCAGAACCTGCGGTTCCACCGGCTCTGATATCACTTCTACTCGGATCTGATCAGGAGGTTGCACTCCTTCTGGTTGTTGCCCCGTCGAGCCATGCTCTACTGGTTGTTCCTCCATGTTGGCCTCGCCAGCTACTGAGAAAGAAGCACCCCTATATGGAAAGGCACAAGATATTAATTATCAGGACGAGGAAGATTTGAGGATACAATTCAGGGGGTCAATCAAGGTGAGGAAGGAGAAATCGAATCAAGAGATTCAAAGGGAACAAGTTTTGATTGAGACTCCTATAAGAGTAACACCCCACAAGTCTGAAAAGTCAGACCTGCATGGGCCACCAATAAAACCTTGTCACGCCCCGGTACCAAAATACGAAGACGGACTAGGCCAGCTACTCCATATGAGGTATTCAAACGTCATACGACGATCGTGGCTGTCAAGTGACAAGGGGGTGTATGCTACATTCAAGTCACCTATGGTCACACAGAACATCTAGGTCTCAATCATTCAAAGCAAGAAAGCATCAATTAATGAACATATAAGAAAAAGCAGTAAGGCGTCCCTGTCGCTTCATCATAATGGTCATGGGATTCTAGCTTTATAAGGTAGCTAGCCCAGAGAGTCAAAGATACATAATTGTATTCAGCTACAGTCTGATTTAATTACAATTGTGCAAAAGACAAAATGTCTAGATTAGCCGGCTAAACAGGTGCCGATGGCTAAACGCTAGGACATAAATAAAGATACAAGAGTGGTGGAGAAGAAATCCACTCGAGTCCCTCGCCAGTCATGCTCCTAGTATGCACCATTGACGTCAGGGAAGAAAGTCGGATCCTCAGGCTCTGCTACGCGATCTGGCCAAACAAAACCAGCCGGGTCAGCCCCGAAATAGCAAGTACCACAAAGGAGCACAAAAGAGTGAGATAAAACCCAGTCATGAAATAATAGTAATAGTAAGCTTCCGGTCGTAACCTCGGTCCACAGCCTGCCCTAGCACGATAGACCAACCCAACAACCAAACAAGAACATGGGTTGGAACACGCACCATGACAGTCCGTGTCCCTCGGCTACTAGCGGAAGGCCCAAGCACAGTCGGGTCATTTTTCAAGCGGCCATTCATTCCTGCGGCTTTCTATATTTGGCGGAGTTATCCCCGTTATACTGATTAAAAGGAATCCTCAGATCGTGTCAACCCAGCAGGGCTAGCCAAACCATAAGACTTATAACACTTTGATGATGCACCAGTCCCCCGAAGGGCTACCGTGCTGAAACGTTTAACACATAGCTCGTAGGAGTCAGATATAGCTATTCGCTATAGGCGAATGAAACCATATCCGTGGCGGCCAACCTGGCACGTCAGGATGGAACCTGGGGTGGCTAGTATGGCATGATCTCGTGATTCTTCCCACCCAATGCATCTACTAAGTTACTTGCCTAGTTAATCCCTAGGTTATCCTGAGAGTTCCCATGTCGTGGTCACATGTTCACTCCCTTAGATGTCGTACATTGTACGAGTACCCCAAGAAGGAATCCGTACTGGCTCAAGGATTCATACGTATGTTTTCCCTTCTTGGTGTAATGCAACACACAACACCTACCACGTCATTGCCAACGACCATTACTATGCAAATGCTGGACTCTTGGGAGTACTGGCAAGTATCACGAAGGAACACTTAGCGCGTAGGATAGCACCTCGGTGCTCACATAGGTTGTACCATTGTACACACATAGGATCATCCAGCCATCACATAGGTAGTCCAATTAGAAATGAGGACTAAGATACAAGGAACATTCGGCCAGGGCTCATGCGGCTGATATATGCGGGGCACATGCGGCTTAGAACAAACGGGGCGCATGCGGCTCAGGAAATCGGGCATATGCAACTGGAATATGCGGCTCAGTCAAGCCATGCGGCTAAGGAACTCATGCGGCCGAAAGAATGCGGAAGTCCATGCGGCAATGAGGATAGATCTTATGCGGCTGGGGAGTGGAACCATAGCCTATGCGGCTCAAATGGAAGTCTTGCATATGCGGCAGTGAGAGGGCAGTGCCATGCGGCTAAGAAGTTCAAAGTTCATGCGGCAATGAGCTCATGCGGTTGCGAAGGCTTTATGCGGCCGAAACTGCCCAGCGCCCTACAGCACGATCGCATGCGGCTGGGGAAATGCTTATGCGGCTGCAATTGTTTATGCGGTTGGGAATGCTCATGCGGCTGCAATGCTCATGCGGCTGCCTTGCTCCTGCGGCTGAGAATCACATCTTCATGCGGCTGGGAAGTTAAGTCCCTGCAGCATAGTCCATGCGGCCAGGTAATGCCGCTAGGCTTATGCGGCTAGGAAGGAAACTTGTCGCATGTAGGCTATGCGGCTAAGTTCATGCGGCTGTGAACTGTTCTTCTTCTCCATCTTTTCGAGAAGAAGAACCCTTCAAGCCATGGCTCCCAAGCTCCATGAATCTTTCATCCCGAGTCCAAAACCGAACTTCCATAGGTCAAAATGGGGTAGAACAAAATTTTCTACAACATATAACCATCAAAACCCGAAAATAACAAGATTAAATAGATCAAAATCCATAAAATCCGAAACTGCAACAAGCTTAGATCTACTAGAATCTGTCCATCAAAACCGAAAACGCTAAGTACTAAACTTGTTGAGGATGTTAAAAAGAACAAAATGGAACAATAAAAATCAAAGAAATATCAAAAGATCACAAATCTCCTCCTTGAGCAAGTTGTACTTGCCTAAGTGGGTTGGTGGTTGAGGAATTGAATGAAGGAGTGAATGAGGAGAGAGAGTATGGAAGAGATATTAAATAGGGGTTGGGTTGGGTTAAGAAAACCCTAATCCCTAACCACTAATCTCTATCCATCCCACTAATGACAAGACTAAGGGCTACATGCAACCTTTAATAAATAACATACAGAAAATTACACATGCTAAATACAGATACTGTCTACAGAATTCATGAAGATTACGTATATCGGGATCGGGGAGTGACACGCGGATGTGCAGGAATTCCCGTGCGCGGATGTGCAGGAATCCGCGCATGAAATTCCCATGCACGGATGTGCAGGAATTCCCATGCGCCGGACATGCCCAGAATTGTCCATGCGTCAGAATTGCTGTTTTTGGCTGTTTTTACATGTTTATGTTGTTTTGTAGCTAAAATCTTGAAAAACTCAAAACATGAAAGTTGTAGATCCTTGTCTTGGCTTCAAGAATCTTCTTGTTTTACTTTAATTGCAGTTTATATGCAACTGATAATTTTAATTACAGTTTTTGATCTTCTTTGCATGTCTTCTATATTTGACCTAAAATGTGACGACCCAACTTAATAACTTGTTAATATTGTACTTAACTTGAACATGACAACATGATCTCATCTTGATCATCTAGCATAGTTAGATAATAATTGTACAGCCTATGTACACTAGACACTAGCACACGTACTCATTTTTATTCCTTCTCACATGCCATGACATGTCTTTTCTTTCGATTCTTTCTTATATACTATGATATGTATTGCTATGCCTTCCCGGATTTATTGTACTTTACAGTCTATGCCAAGTCTAGAATTTTTTTGTTATGGCCCGTCGTGGTGCATTTATGTTATATGTCTTCTTTGCTTACTAGATAGTGGTCCATCGTGGCGCACTTATGTTACATGTCTTCTTTGCTTACTAGATAGTGATCCGTTGTGGTGCACTCTTGTACATGTCTTTCCTTACTTACATGATAGTAGCCTATCGGGGTGCACTCATGATTTATGTCTTTTCTTTGCTTACTAGATAGTGGCCCGTCGTGGCGCACTCATGTTACATGTCTTCTTTGCTTACTAGATAGTGACCCGTCGTGGTGCACTCTTGTACATGTCTTTCCTTGCTTACATGATAGTGGCCTGTCATGGTGCACTCCCTATTTTCTTTGTAGTGGCTCGTCGTAGCGCACTCTAGCTTCCAGCTCATTATATTTTCTTGTTGTGGCTTGTTATAGTGCACTTTCTTGTATTGTCAAGTCTTGCATATCATGCCTAGGATGGATTCTGCGGAATGCCACACCCAGAATTCCACAAGAAAATGTTAAGGGCTAAACAACTAGCTTAATTTTCTAGATCATTGGGAGGGGAAAATTTTCAAGTTACCTGCAAGCCCATTGTTCCGGCCCCAACCTGGATGAATTTGGAGCTATCTGTCATGATGAGCACACTTCCAGCGCACCGCCGAGAGTTGCATCTTGTATATGTCTATAGGGTACATTTGTCTCCTGGATGATGTACCCATTATTCTATGTCTACAGGGTACATTTGTCTCCTGGGCGATGTACCCACTATTCTATGTCTATAGGTACATTTGTCTCCTGGACGATGTACACACTATTCTATGTCTATAGGATACATTTGTCTCCTGGACGATGTATCCACCTTTACTTTTCTTTTTGGCCTGGATAATTCGGACAGTCTGCAGGGCAGGTAACTGGATTGGATTTCTCAAAACTGCATCTTGTTAGTAATTAGGATTGTGATAACCCTATTTAGCTAATGTATAGAGTCGTACTCATTGCTTGGCCGTAATTGATGGATGGAGTCCAGTCTAGTCTACTTTTGTCTAGGTAGTGTCCGTATATTTAATTCAGTACATTGTTGTTTATGCTTTACTTTTGTCGATAAATGATTAAAGAATAAGTTCTGTTCAGGAGAAGGGTTACAATCCCGGTCCTTGTTTGGTTTACGGGTTGTAACCTGGGTTCCGGATTAGTTCCCAAGTCATCTAGTCATTTGTCATCCTATTCAGTACTCACACGTCATACATGAACTTTATGTTATACAATGATTAGAGACTAAGTTCTGTTCTTACATGCTCACACGTACCATTTCTCTAACATGCCAACATGTCCCAGTTACCCTACATGTTACATGTTCCAGTTGTCTCCCATGCTCACATGTCCTAGTTATCTCACATGTTCAGTTATCTCACAAGCTATACATGATACCCATGCTAAGTCACCATGCTCTCATAACCCGACTACCCCACATGCTCTCATGCCAATTGATTTCACATATTCTCGAACTTTCGTTTACTTAACATGGCTACACTTTACAATATGTTACATGTTAATTACTTTAGGTCACATGATGCTTTGCTTTTGTCTTTTCTATTCTCGAGATAAGTGCATTGGTAGTGCACGAATCTCGATCCGCATTTACTTATTTCTGTCTCTATCTGTTGTTATATTAGTTATTGCTGGTTTTAGTTCATAAGTTTGGCTTCCTTTGTGGTACTTGCTATTGTGGGTATAACCCCACTGATTTTGTTTGGCCAGATTGATAGAGGAGCCCGAAGGATCTTCCGTACCATCTACTCGGCGGTGATTACCCGGAGCACCAGAGTACCTTAGTGGGTTTCTTATATCATTCTCCTACTAGTTATGTACATTATTCTTTTGTGGCGTTTAGCCTCCGAGCACGTGTTTAGCTCGTGTTTTGGAATCTTGACATGTATCCTACGGGCCTAAACATGTTTGTGTATTCTAGACTATAGCTAGAGCTTATCATGTATGACTATTACTCTTGCTAGTTTTCTCCATTTCGTATGACTGGCTTTATGATCATCCATGTATATATAGTTTGGGACGCTTTACTATTTTATGTCTGATGAGCATACTTCTTGCACTTTGTATATTTGCCTGTGATTGAGATACCTAGGATCGTTTGACCTAGGATTGACTGATGGCTTGTAGTAGTAACCTTCATGTCTTGACAGCTTATACGTTATTTCAGAGTACTGGAGTACTTTGGTATTACGTAGCTGGCCTGGTCCGTCCCCACTTGCCAATATTCTGGTTCTGGGACGTGACAAGTCGTTCCCATTCGAATGATTCAACCGATCCCGATCTATCGATTCTGACTGAATCTGTAGCGACAGTGTTTCTTTCTCGCATACCCCGTGGACGAAAACGGGGACACGATGTAGGGACGGGACACTACAAGGTAATACATGAAGGTTTACATATATGATGAAAAGGATTGATACACTGTAAAATGGGACAGTGGACAGAACATCAAGATGGACAGAGTGTTCAATTTGAAGGGACTGATCCAATTTAGAGTTTGGACAAAAAGAAGGGATTGACACCAAGTTGAATGTGGATAGCACAATGTAATGTGGACTGTACAGTGAAGTAGTGGTCTGGAATGACTATAGGGATTAGGCATATAGGAAGAGGAACAAAACAGGGTGTATGGACTCTACTAAACAATTGCAAATACTGATCATATGTTCATGACTGAAACAAGGATACATCCTAAATTCCTGATACATGCTACTTGCCCCTATTCATGATGGCTGCTATTAAAAGAAACTTTCTACCGTAGATGGATATATAATGTATCAAGACGAGGATTTATGTGAAAGAGTGAAATCAACTATTAGGGCCCTTCTTCTTTCCATCCTAAACAACCACTACAAGAAAATACATATTCAGCAACATAAGCAATATGTAGCGTAAAGTTAGATTTATGACGCCAAAATATTTTTGCGACATATTTGATTATGTCGCACACATGTCGCTGTAGCCGTGTCTAGGAAAGTCTTTGGCGACACGAAATCACCTATGTCACGAAATGTAATCACTTTTAGTGACATATTATATATTTTTATTTAAAATAACTTTTTGGCGACATGTTCTTGTATGTCGCAAAAAGGTAATACATTGGCAACATACATGTCGCCAAAAGCCTATTTATTTATTTTATTATTATTATAAAAATACTTCTTGCTATACATTTTGACATCGCAAAAGCTAAGGTAGGCAAATATAAATACACTTCCTGCTACACAATTTGATGTCGCAAAAGCTACTTTATATTTTTTATATATTAATTTTTATTTTTTATAAATTTTCCAACATAAATGTAAAAAACCTTATTTCTAAAATAACTTGCAAACATTGAAATTTGTATTCAAAGAAGTTGAGAACAAAGAACAACAAATTATTGTCAACACAATATGATATCCAATATAATGTCTTCAAACATCTCTTCATAAAATAATCCAATAATACAACATTTTAAAAAAATTCAAGTAGCACATTCAAAAAAAAAAAATATGATATTCCACAAACGTACTGTATTCCAGCTAGATGACTATAATGTAAACAAAAATACATGAATTTAGTGCCTTCCCAAAAGAATAGCCTACAATAGATCATATGATATTAATGTCTTCCCCCAAAATTGGATTGTTGCCTATGTGATCTTGCAAACAAAATTAAAGAAAAAAATTGTAAGTAACACAAAATATATACTAAAAGAATGATAGATTTAAGGGACTTACATGAAAAAAATATCTACAAAAATATATTACATTATCATGTATATCCAGTGCAAGTTTAAGGGAGTTACATGCAAAAAATCTACACACATAATAAAATCATATATACAAAAAATGAAGCAGTAAAAAAAATAAAAGGAAGACACGGGTTGCTATATCTACATGAAAAGAAAAGAACAGCATTTTTCTTTCATTTACCTCACTTCCAAACACTTAATAACTTCAAATGAAGTTTGAACATTTCAAATTTCATATACAACTGTCTGGTACCAAAACCTTAATTTTCGTCTACTAACTTTTTGCAATCGCATAAACAACTATATCTGACACACAACCGAGCCCAGCCAAGACTTAGTTCCCAACATGCTAGGAACTGTGCTTGGGCTCAAACATAAAACCAAAGGGTGGATTGAGCCTAAATGTTAGAAACCGCATTAAATGTCAATAGGCATTGAACTATTGAAGCCTTTGGATGAAGTCAAATACAAGGATTAGGGGATACAAACATAAAGAATTTGTGTCCACATACCTCCCCCCCCCCCCCCCCCCCCCCCCCCCCCCCCCCCCCCGCCCGACACGTCTTAGCTGCTAGAACATGGACATATAGTCTTCACGGGCCTAGTTCCGAGCTAAGCCTGTATGAACCTATACTGCACTCACCCTTGAAGTTCAGGCCCAAGCTCTCAATGGGCCAATCTTGGGCTTTAGTGAGTATTATATGAGGCCCAGTCTGCGTTTATATTATGTTGCACAAGGATAGATACAATAGGACACATTCAAGACAGGGTGACATGGACAGGGCACAGATTTGGTGTCTCTTATTGTATTTTGGAGTGTCATGTCCGATACACACGTCCGATATTATATGACAGAACAATAATTTTTAGAATGTCCATGTTTCCTATAGCTTATACAAGTCCACATCACAGCAGAGCCTTATATACAACTCAGTAGTTGGCATTTAAATGTAGCATGTTTCTAGTTCTATTCCTGCAAAAAGCATCTAAAATTGTATTATTCTTTCAGTATTAAGTATGCTCCGATAGCAATTGATTTGAGCCTAACTAGGTATGAGCCTCACCATATCTAACCTTTCAGCCCAAGCATAGTTCAAAGATGAGCTCATTTGGGGCGGAGTCAAACTTGGGATGTTTGCGACATGATTTGCCCATTAGCCATGGTTCGGGCTCACTTTATTTGAACGTCATAATCAAAATCTGCGTTGTTAGGGTTTCTGCAATGCCCTAAAAAAGTGATAGAAATAGTTGAACAAGGGAGCCTGTGTGATTGAGCATGTATGCCAGTGAACATTGTCCATTTGACTTTCTTAGCTCGGTGGAGTACGACCCTATCGAGTTAAGAGCAGTATCCAAAAACTCAATCAAGCACAGGATTAGATGGTGAGCTGTAGTACCAAATCTCCATCAAGCATAAAATTGAAACTTCACATTTTGATGAACTATAAACAATTTGCACGATTCAAGGTTTAGATGCAGTGGAGTAATACTAACCTTTGAAATTGTTAATGCAGGACTCCATTGCTCCTTTAAAATGTCAAGGCAAATGCTGCCATTGTTGTTAATATTTGGGTGGTAGACCTTTGTCCTGACTGCTACCTGCTCAATCCACAGACAGACTGATGATTCCAATACATAGTCAAGTATTGAGTATAACAAGCAAAGTTTTAGAAGAAAAAAAAAAGTTTCTCGGTCTAGTGCTATGAAAAGAAAGCAGTCATCTGAGCATAACTATATTGCATTAGTACACCTTTTAACTGTATTCTGTAGTTGACTCTTGAAGAAGCCAATTAAAGCCTCAGTAGCTTTTTTCCACCTCATGGGATTGAGATGGTGCTCGAATGAACCTGAATTAGTAGTTACCATAGCTGCAGGCATTCAAGCCATGAGGAATCCAATCATATCAAAGGGTTGCCTTGTGACAAAGTTGAAGCTATGTTGCATGGACACGCCAAAATGGTGTAGCTGGACATGGATTCATCTCTATTTTGTGGCAGGATTCGACTATTGCCTCGCTTTTCACTTAACCAAAAGTATAAACGAATCAATGAAAAACATTTATCATCAAGAAAGAACATCTTTGTTTATGATATAGTACTGGATATAAGTAGGTATGCTTTGTCTTTGCAGCTGAATTATAGTGAAATTCAGCTGTCCTGTGCTTTATTTGCTCAAGATAGTATCGAATATGAAATGTTTTTGTTGTGGATCTAGTCGACAATACTAGTGAAGGAGACATAAAAGTAATCTTACTTCTCGTATCTTGATTATGACTGACTGGACCTTGAATGTGCTACATTATTTTTGACAATGTTTTGGAACAGCTGATCGTGTCCTACATATGTTCGCACCAGATAAGAGTTGTATATGGATACAAATCTCTAGAGGTGTGTCTATGTAACCTTGTTTCTAGATTTTTTTTGCTCTTGAATTTATTGAAAGAGGCAAGAATAAAAAGATTGATAGCTCTACCATGGTTTATGAATTAGAGAGGGATAATTATTGATGTGTGTCATCACATGGCTTTGAGGTTTACTGCAGCGTCTTGATCCTGAAGAGGGGAAGCATTCACAAGTCGCGACTTGGGGATCGGGGAAGTGATTCCTAGTGATTCATTATCTGTGAGTAATTTTGTAACATCATATGTAGTGGATTGGGTATAGATAGAAAACAGGATTTAATTTTGTATATTGAGTAAGATAGGTTTAGAGCCTGATATTTTGGATTATCATATTCATTAAAAATTTGGAGCTCAAATTTGTTTGCTTAGTCTGGAATCATGGTGGTACTTGAGTTTATATAAATCTTCCTTCGTTATTTTTTAAGGCATTGCTTTTCTAATAATACACGTTAGGTTTATTATCTAATGACTAATACTTATTGCTCATGATGAAAGTTTTCTTCATTTTCACTTGTTCATCACTTATTTCTACCCTAGATCAATTGAAACTAAGCATGGAATATCAATGTTAATTTTATGCAGTACAAAGAACACAAATTCAGTACAAATGACATTACCAGTAGTCAGTAAAACTTATCAATATATTCTACCACCATTTGCTCTTGTCAGATAATTAGGTATTCTTTCTTTGGTTTGAAAGAAGCACTTGGATCTGCACCTTCCTGGCTTCTATGGCTGAGGCAAGTATTACCTCAGTTAACATATTGCTAATTCTAGCAAGAAATCATGTCCCTCATCGTTTTGAATCACTGCAGGAACAACACCTTCTTTATTTTGTATCCTTCTGGCATCACCAGTGAGGTTGGCCTAATATATACTGCCTTGCCTTACATTAAGGTACTCTATTTTTGCCTTCTCACATCCAAATATCATTTTATAGTCTTTTTCCTTTTTAAGGTGAAATTATTCATGACATGCTTGTTATCATGACAGGCATCAAAAAAATACTGCATAAGGATGCCAAACACATGGAACTTTTATTTTGACTATTTCTATGTAGCGATCATTGCTCTTGCAATATATGTTCCAGGTTGGTATCTGCCCTTTCTCAGCACATACTCTCTCTCTCTTTTCCAGTTAAGTTGCTCCTACTGGGGGCAAGTTTATATTTGATCCTGATGCTTTTGCAGGCAGCCCACACATGTATACTTATATGCTCGGGCAATGGAAGAAGGCTCTCTCCAAGTCAAAGAAGGCATAGACCTAACCAAGTATCCAACGATAATGAGCTCGGTCTAGTTTGCATCTTGTATTGGCAATGGATGTGATTTGGTGACTGATGGCATCTTGTATTGGCAAGGAATATATTTTTGGTAGAACCTTAGAATGTTTTAGCTGAAAATTAGTTTGGAGGACACTCACTCCATTAGTGATGAGAAATTGTTGATAATGTTGTATTGTTCTATGATCATGCATTGTTGGTCTGACAGTTCCTTTAGGGATTTGCGACTTGATCCCATTGTATTCATTTTCTTGTGTGAGCCAAGCCCTCTTCAGATCCTAAGCCCCTTGGAATCAAGGGAAACCCCTTCTAGGGCAATGTATTGTCCTTCACCCTTTTCACCCTCTGTTTATTATAATAACATCCTTTTGAGAGAATATATTGCTTGGACATGCAGTTATTCCAGCACCAAGTTCACAGTAGGTTCATATGATACGGGGAAAACATTTGCATGGTGAGATGACTCTAATGGGCGTTTCCTATGCAGAATTTTTTTATTCCTGAAAAAATTCAGGACGAGAAACCTATTCCCATCTTTATTTAGGTTATCTAACTGTCCCCCAACTCGCACGGGACTTTGTGCAACCAAATGTTTTTGAGCAGCTACAACCAAGCCAAGATCCACATAAGGATGCTCACAACTGCAACAATGTAGAAGGCTTAATTTGGTTTTAAGCTTATGGAAAAGGTGATAACTGGGTGGTTAGATCTTAAAAGATTAAACATTAAATGATAACAAAAAAAAAAATACAATAATCATTTAATTCTCGAAACAAGAGTATGTTATTATGGGATTTGTTATGAATTCTTCCATGCCAGGCAACTATATATCACTCTAATAAGCACATAAATGGCTAGGTTTTTAAGTGAACCACAAACCTGAATAGTGTTCTAGTTAAGCCTACGACTCTCGTACCATGTACTCGACAAGTAGCATACCATGTAGCATACCATGTACCTATGCCCATTCTGCATAAGAACGAGTGAATTCTCGACATACAAAACTATGGTACTAACAAGTATGATACTCGTCAAGCTGTGCTAGGATGCTCGTAGGTTGGGAGGAAAATGAGAATTACCTGGAACACGTGCTTGTCGACGACGGTGGACGCGGTGGGTTCCGGTGCTCGTCGGTGTTCCTCAAGCAGCAGTACTCCATGATCTTGATGCCCGATCCATTGAGCACGACGGCGTCGTCGTTGCCTTTGGAGAATTAGTGGGCGCCGACGAGTTTGAGGATGTAGAAGAAAGGGAGAGGTTGGGGTGGAATTTTTTGGAGCGGGAGAGAGAAAATTAGGGCACGTCGGAATTTGGAAAAATAAGAGAGCGAGGGGGAGGTATATGCTGCGGCTAATTATAAGGGCACATCAAAACCTTATCAGGACTATCCCATTTTTAACTTTTCTTTATTTACAGGTTTGTCATTAAATTTTTTACTCTGGGCTATTCTATTCTAATGTATAAAGGCTTAATTGCTAATTGCTACCCTCAACTATCACACTTTTTCAAGTTGATACCCTAAACTTTTTTTTGTAACAACTTGATACCTGGATATTATTTTGGACAAAAATGCCCCTACCCCTAACCCCCCTCCCCCGTGATAGCTTCGCCCCCCCCCCCCCCCCCACCTCTGCTAGCTCCGGCCGCAGCTCCCCCCCCTCCACCTCCCCTGCTCGCTTCAGGCCATCCCCCCCCCCCCTCTCGCTCCGGCCGTCCGCCCGCTCCCGCCTCTCCCTAGGGCTCGGCAGCGGGAGGAGGGGGGCTGGGAAGGGGGGTGCGGAGCGGGAGGCGGGGGCAGGAGGTGGCCCGGAAGCGAAGAGGGGGGGGAGGTCGGCCGGAAGCGAGGAGGGGGGGGGGGTCGGCCGGAGCTAGCAGGGGGGTGGCCGGAGTGGGGGAGGGGGTGGAGGGAGGGAAGGGATAAGGGCATTTTGAAATTTTTTAAAATGTTAGGTATTAAGTTGAAAAAAAAATAGTTGAGGTATCAATCTGTTACGAAAAAAAGTTTAGGGTATCAACTTGAAAAAGTGTGATAGTTGAGGGTAGCAATTAGCAATTAAGCCATGTATAAAAGACAACTATTTTAATTTTTTTTTTCTCTCTCTTCTCATTCTTTACAAGAAGAAGAACAAGAAGATCAAGAAGAAAGAATAAAGAAGAAAGAACAAGAAGAAGAAGAGCAAGAACAAGAAGAATGAAAAAAAAAAAATCTCTTTTTTCAAATCCTAGTTTATTTTTTTTGCTCTCTTCTAATTTCTCTTTTTTTTTCTCCAAACCCTAGTTTATGGATGAAATCCTAATTGTAGAAGAAATTGGGTTGCCAAATCTATCAAATTTACTAATATATTAATCAATTAATCAATTTTTCTTTATTAATAGAAGAAATTATGGATGAAACCATAATTCTAGAAGAAATCGATTTGTTGAATAAGTTTATATCATGACTGCCATAATTCCTGGCAGTCCTAGAAGTATTGAGGACTGCTAGGAATTGTGGCAGTCCTGAAAGGGACTTGCTGTACAATAGGACTGCCATAATTTCTGGCAGTTCTATAAGTATCGAGGACTGCTAGAAATTGTGACAGTCCTCAAAGGAACTTGTTGTACAACAGGACTGCCATAATTTCTGGCAGTCCTAGAAGTATTGTGGACTGTCAGGAATTATGGCAGTTCTGAAAGAATCTTGTTATACAACAAGACTGCCACAATTTCTGGCAGTCCTATAAGTATTAAGGACTATCAAAAATTGTGACAGTCCTGAAAGGGACTTGCTGTATAGCAAGTACATTTTAGGACTGCCACAATTCCTGGCAGTCCTAAAATCGATATGGCGGAATGAAAAATATATGTTAGGATTTATTTTTATCTTGATAATATAATGAAATATACATTTTAGGATTTATTTTCATGCATTTTTTGTGAGAAAGAATGAAATAAACATGCTAGGATTTATTTTCATGCATTATTTGTGAGGAATCAAAATGATGAGAATGAAAATTGTGGAGAGAAAAACTAGGGTTTTGATGAAAATGATGGAGAAGAAAACTAGGGTTTAGAGTGGAGAAATTATGGAGAAGAAGATGAAGAAGAAGATGTATAGTTTGGGGAGTGGGAAATGGTGAAGAAGAAGAAGAGGAGGAGGAGAAGGAGGAAGAAAGTTAGGGTTTTGGAAGAGAGAGAGTGAATTTTACAAATGAGTAGAATTTGGGGTTTGGGGGGTATGGAGTTTGGGCAGCCCCTTCAGTAGAAAATTTGAATAGTCCTAGTAATTTTTCCACAAACATGGGCTAGCCCCAATCCTGTATAGCCCTGATAAGGTTTTGATGTGCCCTTATAATTAGCCTATGCTGCTAGCAACTTATTTCTAATCGGCTAAATAAATTTGTTATGTTATTTTTTGTGTGTTAGCTTTTGGGGGCATGTCTTCTTTTTTGTGCTTTTTTTAATATTTTAGTTTATATAATTTGGTCTAAATTTAATTTTAGAATAATATATTTTAATCTTAGGCCACCAACTTATTTTAGTTTTTGCTAGATAATTTTTGGTTGTCGACGAAAGTTTTCACCAAACATGTTGCGACTAACTAATAGTCCTCTAAGAAATATTCATCATCGTCTAAAATTTGATGAAAAAATTAGTGTTCCTGCTCAACTTTAGCCAAAAAAAAATATTTTTTACATCTTAGTTTTTTCTTATTAGTCAGCCTAAACTAGTTAATAGTCCCTAAAGAGTTCATAATTTTGTTTTGCCAATCTGAAGGACTTTATACGACAACTGCATTTTTGAACGACTAAATTTCTTTACTTGTCCCTGATTTTGTGACATAAAGACCTAATCCTTATAGTGAAGAGATGTTGCGGTGGGTGTTAGTGGTGGTGGTGGGAATGGTGGAGGAGATAGAGATTAGGAGATAGAAGGGATTTGGAGTGAGGAGAGAAAATAGGATTTTTAACATTTTTTTGCCGGTGAGATAAAAGAGGGATTGTTGAAAAAATAAAGGAGGGAGAGAAACCGTCTCCCTATGAAAATTTTTTATGGTGCATAAAATATTTTTTTATATGTTATTATACCAAAATAAAAATATATATAAATGTATATTCCTACATAGATACATGTCATTGAATATATAGTGTCTTTTTGTGACATGTGGTATATGTCGTAGAACATATAGTGCCTTTCTGCGACATATGGTAAATGTCGCTAAACTTATAGTGTCTTTCTGCGACATGTGGATGTCATATTTTCCTCTAGTGAAATTTGTATAGATTCCGCGACATACTAAAACTCATGTCGTCAATACATGTAAAAATAGCTGTTAGAGACATAAAAGACCCTATGTCGCTAAAACATGTTGCTAAAAATACAATTTCTTGTAGTGAACTTAATTGATACTCTGAAAGTATCAGTGCCAAAACTTCCATTTGACTGATAACTAAGTTTCTAAAACACAAAACCCAGTTCAGTCATTGAACAATTACCTGAGCATGACTGAACCCAAACAATATAGAATTTGGACTGGAAAGAAATGTAAATAGGACTGAACCTATGTAGACTGGACATAAGGTTTATACAAGAGGGATTTACTGATACATTGATATGGGCTAAATAAGTATGTTAGAAACTGAACTAAAATATAAATGTCTGAACTAAAATATCAAGTTTGGGACTGCTGCTATGCTAAGCAATATTGAGCCTATACTCCCCTTATCATATAGCTGATGTATACAGGAGAAAGGTGTATAGTTGTTACATCATCACCTATCTACAACTGGTACATGGCTCACCCCGTCATCACAGACACCCCAAGTGGCCTAAAACCTGATCCTTTTTTCCCCTTTCACTGGTACATGTATTCCCCAAGACTAGGGCATGTTTTCCCCTTCACCTATACTGCAGCAAAGGACCCTCAAACTGCACTCGACACCCGCATACTTACTGACACACTAAATGTACGTACCTCTCCATGACACTCAATCACTCAACACTTATACATAACATTGTCACACTACTCACACATGGTGATCCCCTTTCTCTGATATCTATTTTCTTTCATATATGTCTTCCTAACCGGCCTAGCTGCTACTGTTTCAAAACCTAATCCTTCAACTGCTTGCCCATCACTCCAAGACACTCTCTCACCTGTGCAATCCCTCACCCTTGCTAACCCAAGTCATGCTACATACTGGCCTGTGGTCTCTCTATCACTCACACTCTTCATTTTCCCTTATCTAATCTGTCACTTAGATGCAGTAGCAAGAGGGACTGAGATATATACATAGACTAAACCATAATAAATCTGGGACTGAAATATGAATAGGCCACTTGAGTCATCATATTTACTGATACAAGTTATACAAGGACTGACACAATATATGACTGATACATGCTCTATGAGACTGGTAACTGACTCTATATTAGAGTAGGGACTGATGTATACAATTGATGACTGAACCAAGGTATGAATTCACTGACTGGCATGTAAAATGGAAGACTGAACACAATGAACAATAATTAATTGGGACTGTTACATAATGGTGACTGAACATTGTATGATGTAAGGCTGATCAAGAAGGTAACTAAATAGACTGAACATGTATGCAGGGTCTGAATACAATTCTAAACTCGAGCCACTACTCTCATTCCTCTTTGACTGATACAGAGATAAGTTAAACAGGGCCTACACATGAAAGGATACTAATTAGCTGAACCTAAAAGTTACTACAACTGGATCATCATGGCAATATTTGTTACCATGTCCACATAGGGACTGAAACGAAGGATAACTAAAGACTGATACTACATGGTAGTAATTGATATCAAAATCCAATACTCAAGCCTATACTCTATCCCATATTAGCCCCCTTACAACTGATACCCATAGGAAGGACTAAAACCATGTAGAGACTTAACAAATATGAGTAAAGGGACTGGAACATAAGACTGAGTAGGACTGAATAGATAATGAAATGGGATTGAACTACTATAACAAAGACATGAATAATGGACTAACATGGGTGAGTATTGGGACTGACATATTAATTGGAGCTAGGTTCACTATGGGTCTGAACCTATAAACTGAGGACCGATACTAGTAGTGGGCAAGACTAAATCAATATACGAGCAAGTATAGGTTGTCCTATCTTTCCACTTGACTAAACAATTAGACAAGGTTAATGAATTAAGAATGCATGAACAACAATTTGGGACTGGATGTATAATGCATGCAGTGAATGGGCAGGACAGAGCTATGAGGACGGAATGATACCTGGACTGCAATAACCAAATGGTAGGGGATCTCAGTAGATCTGAGCACACAAGATGTAATGACCTATCCTAACAATTGTAGTGGACTAAACCAACTATTCTAAAGGATTGAACATTGTGAGGAAAAGGAATGAGCTAATTCCCTAATGGCTGAACAACAAATATGGTATCCTAAGAATGATATCTAATGCATGACTGAAACAAGATGGACTGAATAAAGGAGTCTAAACAATAGAGAGAACTGCATCAGAAATGAATGGACTGACTGTCTAAAACAGTGAACAATGCACTGGAATACAAATCCCCCACAACCAATTTAACCTATCAAATTCTTCTACATTATGATGAAAACAAAGTATATATAACAAAATAAATCCTAAATCAAGTTCACATCTGAAATTTGTGCTTTGAATGCTCTAAGAGTCATTTTGTCAAACACTTGGCGTGCGTATCTGATACTCTCGTAATACGCACTCCAAATGGATTCAAACCTGACCCAAGCATACCTATATGCTCCTAATCACTAACATGACCGAATCTACCAATATCACAAACCCTAGATTTCTATTCTCGGATTTTTCCTAATTTATATCAAAATGAAATGGAGAAAACCTTCAAATAGGAAGATGAGAGCCTCAACTCCTCTTTAATGGCACCCTAATGCAATGGGGGTCCTAAATGAATGCATATACACTAATGAAATGAAACTAAAAGAGTTTAGAGGGCTCATACCAATTGGGAGATGGTGTAAACCCTAAATTTTCACTATATTTTTTATTAATTTATTTTGGTATTGATTTTTATTTTGGTATCGTACCTCGAGTGCGAATGCGTAAAGGCGTAAATACGAGATATTTGTTCATTTATATACAAAATATTTTATTATTGTTTTTCTTATGAATATAGAATAAATATGTTGTTTCAATACATAGTATAAACAAATATTTTCATATCAAAAGAACATTTCACGATATTTGCCAAAAACTTTATCATTTACTTTTATAAAAGATTATTTTATTTTTTGTTCAAATATAGATATTAATTTAGAAAACTATATTTTATGTAAATATCTTATTTGCATGGATGTACAAATTTTTATTCATATATTTTTGGATTTTTGAAATTATTTATTATTATTATTTTTAGAAAAGATATTTTGAACTTATTGTGGTAATTTAAACTTTGATTAGATTTTATTGATTTAATTTAAATAAGTTTAATTTAAAGATGGGAATCATCTATATTTAATTTGGATTTGAAATTATCTAGATTTAATTGAGTTGGATTTGGATTTGGATTGAATCGGTTTTAAAATAATTTAAATTAAAAGTAAGATTATCTAAATGTGGCTTTAATTTTTCCTAATCCTTATCCCGCTAGGAGTTTCAACCCCCTATATATAGGGGAAGCCTCCATATTGTTTTCCTCCATAATTTTTTATCACAAATATTTTTTTCACCACAAGAGAGTGTATCGTGTCGGTGTCCGCTTCCTCGTGTCAGCCGTGACGGCCTCGGGTCCAATCTCGGATGTCATTCCAATATAATATTTTACATATATTTAGTATAATGCTCATTAGTGAATTTAGTATAAAAATATATAAAGCTATTTTTCTAGTACATTAAGGATCTAAACTATATTATACAATTTTTCTCAAAATTTTAGGATTTATTTCATAACTTTTATTACTTTTTACATGTTACTTATATTGTACACTATTTACATAATATAGAATAAATGTCAAATTAGTATTAAATATTTCAGCTTGTATAAATGAGACTAGATGAAGGTTGTTTAAATAAATATTAAGTCTATTTATTATCTATAGTAATTTTAAATAATGTTATAGATAATTTAGATTAATATGAACTATATTTTAAGTTAATCATAATCCTAAGTCTAATAGGAAAGCATCCCTATCTATATTATATCATAACAAAGTAACTTCTATCAATTTAAATCAAATCCTATCTAATTTAGGAGATAAATCTGAAATAAATACCTATATAAACCCAATACATTTCCCTTCTATCAGCCATAATTCAAAATTATTTTTAGTCCAATAGAAACTCTAAAATTCGTCATTAGAATTCAGCCCCACTTTTTAGCAGCAAGAGCAACTTGGAACGACGATATCTCCTAGTTCCGAACTCCGTTTTACCTCCAGTTTTTTAAAAGAAGCGTATCGAGGTAAGGTTTCCAAAAACATATTTTAATAGACAAAATTCGTTCTGTAAATTTTTGCAACACGGTTTGAGTATCTAGTGTCCAAAAAATAAACGTGTTTCGATATTTTTACGATTTCGGGAGATTCCGAAAACGAAAATGCGATCCGTTTAGTTTTTCAGAAAGATGATACAAAAACCTATACCATATCCTAACTTCAAAATTTATTAAATAAATGTAATAGGTGTAGTATTAATTATAATTAGATAATAGACTATTTTCAGCATCCGAAGTTGTTCCTACACCTTCCTCTTTGTGCGCTATTGTTGATTCGTTGCCAGGACATCATCTTGTCTAACTCGGACATCAAGCAAGTACACCCTGCCAAACTTTACAGTACTTACATGCTTTTCCTATACTACTATTCTTTTGTGTCTCACTTGGTACATATTTCTCTTTCGCTTCATATCATGGTTACATCTAGGTTTACGTGCACGTAGATTATACTCTTTCTTTTCTCATGTTACTAGCCATATTTTTCTATCATGTTTATGTCTAAGTGATAGTATTGCTTAGCCTCTGTCGTGTCCCTTTGACATAATTGAGATGGACTTGACTTGTTGACATCTTGACTTGACTTGACTCGTAGTTCTAGGCGAGGACTTTGTGATAGACGATGACTATACTTGACTACTCTCTATTGTGAGCCCCCACTGAGCTACGATAGAGACTATAGGTTGTGAGCCCCCACTGAGCTGTGATCTATAGGACCGTGAATCCCCACTGAGCTGCAGTTTACTCCGATTTATTCTTAGTCATGTTTATCAGCATGATTCTTGATGGCATACCATTTCCTTATATTTTATCTTGTACTACTCTGCAGTCTTTATTTCTTGTACTATTTCCTATCCTTTCTTGCATGTTAAAACTGTTAAAGTAGGCATATATATTATGTGTCTTGCTAGTCCTCTGAGGACCTGGTGATCTCTTCAGGTGTGTTGGTGATTTTTGTAGGTGCTCTAGCCAAGGACATAGTTTACAATCTACCTTCGTGATGCTAGCTTTCAGATCGTCTTTCGCTTCACTTGACTCTTCTATAGTTGCTATGTATTTCTCTCTTTTTGTTGGCAGTGGATTTGTCTCCGCCCAACATTTTATACAAATAACATTTTTAAGTTGATTTTAATATATATTTATTTGTGGATGAGATTAGTTTCATGGTTACTGTATTTTACAGCTTATGTATACATACGAGATTTCCATATATTGGAGTATGCTTCGTATGTATGAGCTGTTATGTCTACGTACTTGGTCCTATGGTCCTACGTATTTTGGGACTGGGGCGTTACAGATGGATTCCCAATGAACAAATTCCTAGATCTAGATCTTCTCCAAGTTTCAAGGGCCAAATTGCTCTAAATGCTCCCAAGCTAGCCAATAGAGGCTTCTCCTCTTCAAGAGAAAGAGAATGCAATTGGTTTGAGGGAATTTGGACTCAATTTGGGAGATGGGGAAAATCTGGGGAAGAACTACAAATTAGGGTTAGAAATAAAATTTTATGAGGAAGAAGATGAAGTGATGCTATTAATAGGCAAGAGGCAAGGTGGGCCGACCACACTAGGGCTAGAGTTGGTTCAATAGGGAAAGTCTAAGGAGTCCCTATCTAATTGTCATGACATGTTATTAAGGAAGGGTCCAATCTCACTTAGTGTTTTAGTCAAATAGACCCTAAATGGCTTATAGCTAGTTTAGAGACTAACTAACTAATTACAGATGAATTTAAGATTTGTCTAATCTCACTAACTAAGTCCTCCTTGGTCATGACTAATATCTAATTAAAGTGGCTCTAAGTTCCCAATTAATATTACTAACACAAATAAATACATTAAAATAACATGATTATTAGATTCACACAAAAGTTCAAAATTACCCTCAATTTAGGAAAGTGGTAGTTACAACCCCCTTAATTTGACCTTGCCTCAAGGTTAAAATAAGGATAGGTCTTAATAAATTGTTCATACTGAACCCAAGTAGAATTTTCAGGACCTCCATTCTTCCATTGCACAAGTAAGTCAACTGTAGCCTAGTTCTTCATTTGTACCAAACTCCTGTCCAATATCCATTATGGTTCTAGTGATAACTCTTCTCTTTGCACTGGAATTCCCTCCTGTATAACTACTTTGCTAATAACCTTCTTCTTAATTTGGGACACATGGAAAACTGGATGAATTAAGGATCCTTCTGGTAGTGCAAGTTCATAAGCTACTGGCCCAATTTTAGTTATTGCTTGGTAGGGCCCAAAATACTTAGGGGCAAGCTTCTGTGATTTCCTTTGGGCCTCTAAAATCTGCCTGTAGAGTTGTAGCCTCAGGTATACCCAATCTCCTACCACAAACTCTATATCAGTTTCTGTGTAGGTTTGCCATTTTTCTAATCCTGTCTTGGGCTAATATCAAACTGTCTTTGAGAATTTGCAGGAAATTGTCTCTCAAGGCTAAAGCTTCACCTACCCCTCTATCTTGTATTAGTTCTAGAACATAAGTAAGAATATTAGGAGGGGTTCTTCCATAAACAGCTTCAAATGGAGTAATTTTTGTCGAGGAGTGCCAGTTTGTGTTGAACTAGTACTCTGCCCAGAATAGGTGTTTGGTCCACTCTTTTGGTTGATGACTACAAAAACATATGAGATATCCTTCAATGCATCTGGTGACTACCTCTGTTTGCCCATCTTATTGGGGGTGATAGGAGGTACTGTAGCTAAGCTTGGTGTCCTACAGTTTAAAGAACTCTTTCCAAAATGTACTGGTGAATATAGAATCCCTATCAGTTACAATTGTCCTAGGCATCCCATGTAATCTGAAAACTCCCTCTAGAAAGACCTGTGCTACTGTAGCTATAGTGTAAGGATGTTCTAGAGCAAACAAGTGTATATACTTGGTAAGTCTATCAACTTTTGTCGGTATAGTAGATTTATAGTGGCTAATGGGTAGCCCCTCTATGAAGTCCATAGAAATGTCTTCCCATATGTTATTAGGAATTGGGAGGGGTTGTAACAGACCTGCAGGTGATATGTTTTCCCCTTTATGCATTTGGCAAATTGTACAGGCCTTCACATAGTTTTTTACATCTTTCTTTATCCCTTTCTAGTAGCAGACTCTCCTGAGCCTATGGAAAGTTTTGTGGAAGCCAGAGTGTCCTGCATTAAGCATATCATGATGCTCCATGAGCATAAGATCCATAAACTCAGAGGTAGGATCTATCAACAATCTGTTTTAGTAATATAACAAACCATCCCTAACAGAATACTTGTTGACATTTAACTGTCCATGTTCCCATTTGCTCATTTATTCTTGGTAGTAGCTAGAGGTTTGTATTTTATCCTTGAACTGTTGTAGCTAATCTGATTGTACAGTGGTAACCGCTTGTAGTTGCACCTATGCTCTTCTTGACAGACTATCTGCATCCTTGTTCTCCTGCCCCTTCTAGTATTCAACTGTGTAATTGTAACCATATAGCTTCATCACCCATTTATACTGAGCCTCAATATAGACCCTCTGCTCTAGTATGTGCTTGAGTGGTTTATGATTACTCTTGATAATGAAATATCTTCCCCATAGGTACTGAGTCTATTGTTTTACTGCTAATAATATGACCAATATTTTTTTTCGTACATAGACAACATAGTGGACCTTCCCTTAAGATTTTGACTTAACTAAGCTACGAGCTTTTCTCTCTGTATGAGTGATGGAACAGGGGATTCCCAGGACCCTTACTTTGGTGTTTGTATTGATCGATAGAAAGTTAAACAGATTTAATACGTGTTCTAACCCTTTATAAGCAGAAACTAGGGTTCACGAGTTATACCTGTGGCAGGAAGAAGACAAGTAGTTCCTGGCAATCTCGGGAGGACGACCCCAAGATCTTCTGTGCGTATTCCTTCCTCGAGTTGGACGTCGTGTGGGCGACGATCTCCCAACCTTTTTTTCTCCTTGGCAGTCCTCTCTTCTCTCCTTACGTGAATCAGGAATTTAGAGAAAGCTTCAAATTTTTGATAAGTAATTTTACGGCCAGAGAATAGAGGATATATATAGGCTACGGCAGGGACCATGAGGAGAAATTAGGGTTAGGCCTCCTAACGGATCTGGATATCCCATGTTCAGTCCGAACACACAATCCAGGTCCATTAACAATAGCTCGGTCCACTAATGAGCTATTGTTGCACTACCTCCCTAATCCCAAATTATGTTTATGGACTCTTTTTATTATATGCTCGTTTGGCTCCCCATGTTAAGATATCGAATGTCCGTCGATCAAATTAAGTTACTGACAACTATATTAATTCGACATCTTTTATCCTTAAGTAGTACCGCTCAACTTTATTTGTCATATCGGATATAATCCACCTGTATGGTTTACATGACAATCCTTATGAGCTCCTTAAGGGGACATCATCAACCTGATGTATCGGAACATGGATTCTATTTATAATCAACAGCCCATCATACATACAATATTATTACCCAATTCATAGAGGTTGTTGACCCATAATGAATCTCACTCTTTCATGAGTCAAAGTAATGCATACTGCATATACATGTCTGTTATTATATCCGGATTAAGAGCACAAGCATCCATAATGATAGAGGTATTTGTTCTCTTATGTAGTCAATACAAAGAGAACAACCTCAAGTGGTCCTGTTTAACACACACAAAGTGTACTAGTGTTAACCTATAGTCAAGATAGACTAATACCAGATTACACTATAACCTTTCCAATAGATTGTCCAAGTCCATCTAGGTTGTGAACTATTTATATATTCTATAGGAAACTGATAATATGATCTTCAGTGTGACACCACACACCATATTATATACAATATAGAATATCAGACATTTGTATTAACACTTGCAACAAATGCAATATGAAAACATTTATCCATATGATTCTCATTCAAAATTTAAGAAAATAAGATTACTATAAAAGTGATGCTTTTAGTATATAACCCTAACACTATACTGGTGTCAGAATCACATAAAACAGAGTCAGAAGAATTAGATCGCTCTTCTCTGTCAGATTCGAACGCGTCTGGGGTCGTGACCGACGAGGTATATCCCAACCCATGTTTGGTTTTTCTGTAGTAATGTAGTGACTTTTCTTTTGGAGCAGGGATACGAATAGGAGTTTGCCTTCCCCTACCACCATTGAGGCCAGTTTTAAAGTTATAACCCATCTTTTGAATGATGTTCTTTGATTGTTGACCATAACGACGCAGCTGAAGTCACCCATTATTGTTATTTTTAGCCTCGCTATCGGATGTAGCCTTTTGATTCAATCTTTTGCTGAAGAGGATGGGATGTTTATCTTTCTTCCGGAAAGGAATAAAAAAGAATGACTCTCGTGCAGGTTCAAGTGATACTTTATGTTGGAGAGGTTGAACTGCTCCTAATATAAGGGGTTCGAAATTACCTAGGATTTCTAGATAACACCGAGTATAATAAATAACATCAGTATACTGCAAAGGAGATGCTACTTTATAGGTTTTTATATTATCATTTAAAATATGGCTCTTTATCTTAGTCGATGGCTTGCTAAGATTGATAACCAAAGGAGAAGAATGAGAAGAAGAAGGAGAAGGAGAAGGAGAAGGCTTGTTACGACGAAGGTCGATAACAAGAGGCTCAGAAGAGGTGAGTTCCCTTTGCTCCATCTTTTCAGTAGGAAGATGCTTGGCATGAGAGGCGAGATGGATGTTTAGCGTCTGAGAAGATGAAGGACGAGAAGTACGTTCTTTGATCAAAATTATGAGAACATCATCTGGCGTGTCCATCTGATCTTCCTCGGTATCCATGGCCAGCACGACTTTCATAAACTCTTCTTTGTATATTCTGGAGTCAGCACAGTATGCCTCGACACCCCGAAAGGGATTAAGATCGGCCACTTCCTTTCTAACTTCTACATTGTCATCGACATATTTGAAGCACTGATGGAGAGTGGATGGCATAATGTTATGTTCATGCAACCATGGTCTTCCTAACAAAGCATTGTAGGAGCCATGATTGTCAATCACATAAAAAGTGACTTTTGTGCGAAGATTGTCAATTTGAACTTTCAGGCGAATCTTTTCTAGTGGTTCACTTCTCCCGAAATTGAATTCCAAGATAGTGGTGATTGTTGTAGAGAGATTATGCACTGGGATTTTCAGGGCATCCAGTAAAGTTTTTGGTATAATGCTAAGTGCAGATCCGGGATCAATCATGATGCAATCAAATTTCATTATATCAACATATCCTGTGTAGTATAAAGGTTAGTCATGTCGATTGTCTTCTAGAAGCATGTCATCTTGTGTGAAGGTGATATTGGGAATCAACTGCATCACACTATGACAGTGAAAACATGTCACAGGTTCCTCGTCTGGCTTCTTAAGGAGTGCTAGACAAGTGTCAGCTTGCATCAAAGCTTCGCTTAGTGTTTTTCGAGTTTCCCTCGAGAGACGCAGGAGCTCGAAGATTGATAACCTCGCCAGAGTGTTGGCTAGTTGAGCCAATATATAGAAGTTATATGGTCTCTCAAGTCCAAGAAGTGGAGTTTTCTTTAATATTTTATCGAAGCAAACTTGCTTTTTTCCTTTGTCGACCGCTGTTGGCTTGGGAGGAGTCGGTTCCACTGGAGGCGATAAAGCTGATGGAACATTGATAGCATGCGGAGAAGCTGATGGAGGGGCATCAGAGCTTGGAGTAAGGACCTCTTGACCTTCTGGATAGTCTCTAAGGTAGAGTCTCCCAGATCTGGTACCGGTCAGGGCTTCTTCTTCTGAAGCTGGTGCGAACGAAACCATGTTTCAATCCTTCGTCCGAGCCTTGCTTTTGGAAGATTTCTTTTGAAAAGATGAAAGATCTATCCAGAATCCTAAGCCAACATGAGATTGATTGTGTTGCATACGGAGAGAGAGAGAGAGAGGTATATGAGACCTTTTTTCATGATTTAAGCCGAGGGCTTTCTGTAGGTAATATCCCATCTTTGTCATCAACTAGCGAGATTGCTGACTATATAGATAGAATACCGGTCGATAGTTGACTTCCTGCTTTGGTACTGTTGTCTCGGGAGAGGGAGAGGTGAATCAACTGCCTGAATGAAGGTAGTATTCAGAGGTAGACGATGATCACCTAACGAAGTCATGTGGCATGATTTATATATAGTTGTCTTTCTGGACTTCGAAGATGAAGCAGGCATCACAAAGTCGGCAACCAAGTCGGGATGGATCCACATGATTTTTCTTTTGTTGATTGACAAAAGGACAAGACCATCACTTGGTGCTGGTAGAAGGTTAACAATCTCTAAGGTAGCTTTCGGAATAGTGACGACTCTATCCTGCACAAGTTGAGCTGGAAAGTCGCCAAATTGTAGAGAAACAACATTGGCGGTCACCGTCTTCTCATCCTGCTGAAGAGTAATTGCGCCAGCATTAATCAGCTCCTGAATCTTCCCTTTTAGTAAGTAGCATGCCCTGGTTGGATGTCCAATAAACCTGTGGTACACACAGTATTTAGGATGGTCAATTTTATCTACTTTATCTGGCCATTTTGCTTCGGGCAGTTGAAGTTTATTGCTCTTGATTAGACAATCGAAGATACTCATGATGTCATCGTCGTCGAAGGAGTACTCCTCTTTCGGACGCTGTGCTCTCTGTGGCGGTACCGTCGTGTTAAGTGTTGATTGACCCACATTAACAGCTAAAGCTTCTTTGTCTTTCAGGTTTATGGCTAAAGCTTCTTTGCCTTTGACATTGATGGCCAAAGCTTCTTTGTCTTTACGGTTGTTCTGACGGCCACCACTATTGGAATGTTCCTCTTTTTTGAGATTAGGCATCTGGATGCCTAATTGTTTGAACTTGTCAACACCGTCTTCAACCGCCCTGGCACTTACTATGAAGGATGGCCAGTCTTAGTATTGCGTAGATCCAGTCCACATGCTGACTATAGATAACAAGTTTGATTTGCATATATCTATAGTCAAAGCATCTGGAGTTCCTACAGGCATTTTAAGTGCCTCTCGTCGGAAGCGCTCAATGAAACGTTCAGCAGTTTTATTAGGCCGTTGTTTGATTTTGATGAGGGCTGACATGGTCATGTCATTTGTTCCCTCATAAAACCTTTCTAGGAACATTTATTTGAACCCTGCAAAGAAAGTTATACAACCATTTGGCAAGCTACGATACCAGTCATAAGCTGCATCTGCTAAGCATTCGACAAACACTCTAGTAAGTAGAGCATCATTTGGCTGAAGTTGATTAGTCATTACCTTAAAGTGATTGAGGTACTGGCTTGGAGATGAGCTGCCATCAAATAGCATAATGGTAGGTGGTTTGTACTTAGGTGGGAACGGGACTTCCTTCTACTTTATGGGGTAAGGTTGTTTGATCCCAAGCTTCTGTAAGCCATCCTTCTGCTTAAAAGCTTTAAACTGGTTACGTAAAAGCTTTATTGCCTCATTGGTATCCCCTGATGTTTGAGGTGCAGTAGACTGATTCGATGTGTTAGGAGGCGGGACTGCATGATAAGCACCACCCCCAGCACCATAAAGACTTGGAGTTGGCATGGTGGTATTGTGAGGAGGCTGTACCCCCAAACTAGTGTTGGTAGGAGCAGATGCTACTATTTATTCTTGGGTTGGAATTAGATTCGCAGCCAATGGAATAATATGTTGTGCTACGATCATAGCATGCATGCTTGCCATTATCTCAACCATATTTTTCAAACTGGCCTCTAAAGAGGCGATCCTTTGCTCCTGACTACCAGAGCTGGATGCATCTTGTTCCTCATTAGTAACATAAATGGTCACTTCCCTGGCTAGAGATGACGAACTAGTGGAAAAGATAGTCTGCTTAGAGCTTTCACTATCAGCATCAGTCATGTAGGGCACTACTCCCAGGATACGGGATATGAAGATTCCTTTGACCGATTAAATCTCGATTAAAGTCATGAAGATTCCTTTGACCGATTGAATCTTGGTCAGAATCTGGAATGTTTCTTTGGTGAAGGACCTCTCCGAGATAAGGAATGGGAAGATTCCTTTGACCGATTGAATTTTGGCCTCTTGATCTTGTGTTCTGGTAGACTCCTTCGTCGGAACCACGGAACCGATCCAAGTATTGTTGACTGGGATTGTGAGATGCATTGCGTCTTGGACGCTTTCTACCTCTAGTACTGTGAGACGTCATATTGACTGAAGTGAATAGTAACTCATCTTCATTTACCAAAGTCACTTTAGGAGGGTGACGTTGTATGTCAAAAGAACGATTGTAATTCATGCGATCGAAGATGGTTTGTCTAGCTGATTTGCAACAACATTGTACTAGAGCCTCATGAAAAGCATACTGGAGTTCCTTTCATGTGGTGGTTGTAGAGGATAAATCTCTGTCCACTACTATGATCAATTTAGGAGATTGAGGATGATTCAAACAGTTAAAGACAGATCGTTTTTCTGTCTGGCAACAACACTTAATCACTATCTCATGGTTACAAAGATGCTCCGTAGGTGGAGTCACAGATACATGAGATATGCCTGCGTTCTTCTGCTTTTGTACAAGAATCTTGCAGAGATCGGTCACACTGACAGGATAAGAGGAAGAAGAAGAAGGTACATACTCATGGATTATATTAGGAACATGGTTCCTGTTCTTGAGGTGCCCTATCCCTTGAGTGTACAAGGAAGTGCTGAGTTGATTAGCGTAGGTGAGAGGATCTTTGACTTTAGAAGTCTTTCCTTTGTGCAGATCAGTAACTGGCACATACTGTCATTGGCGCACCTTGTGGCTTGATGAAGCTAACTCTGATTTGTGCCTGTTAAGATAGGCACGCATGTCAAAGTGGTACACTTATTGTGTGTTTGTCTGGGACACCATCAACTTTTCTTGTTTAGATCTTGATATACACAGAGTTGGCATATCCTGATTTGGGTTTAATTGGTGCTTAGGAGTTGGCAGAATGCCCTATTGCCCTGCGCACTCTATTCCAGCACGCTTGGCATGGCATAATGAGTAGCAAGAAGTCAATTTTGGGAAGAATTTACTTTCTTACCATTGACTTGATTGTCTCTATTAAGAGAAGCAGAGCTTTTGCCCAAAAGGGTTCGAGCAGTGATTGGCGCAAGGGCACAATCAGGAGTATTTTCCACTAAGTCCAGGACCGGGAAAGAATGAGGAAAGGCCAAAGGGCGCTTTCCTTTATTCTGTGCAGGAGCAGAAATGGATAAGTTCTCCACCAAGTTTAGAACTTGGGAGGAAGAGGGAGTAGCCAAAGGGCATTTTCTTTTGTTCTGCGCCAAGGCAGTAGTTGGCACAGTCTGTGCAGAAGCTATGATTTGGTGCTATGGAAGACTTAGGAGTCCAGATGGCGCACACCTTGTTCTTGGCAGCAACAATAGCTAGCTTTGCACCCCCAGCACCAATCATGGCTTCATAGGCTGTTTGGTCGACCTGAACGAGCAAGGTCTTATGCGTCTTACCGATCGACGCAATATCACATTGAGTTGTCACCTTTTTATAGGAGGAGAAAGTCGTCCCCAGCAGAGTCGCCATTTTGTTTGCGAGAACAAAAGTTTTACAAGAAAACTAGTTTACAAACTAAGAAAAAAGAAAGTACAAGAGTACAATTTGATCCTGGGGAAGTAGATCCACAAGATCCCAAAAGATTGCCATGGATGAAGCAACGTCGCTTTCCAGCCCATCGAAGTACTTTTCTAGCCTCGTGTTGCTTTGCTCCATGGAGCCCATGCGCATCTCTATGTCTATCGAACCCGTCTCCAAGACTCCAACATGCTCGACAAGATCCACAAGGCTATGCTCCGTCGTAGACTCCTTGCTCTTGCCCTTCTTGTGCGTCTAGGCGTGTACCTCCTTAGGCGACGTGGGTCCCTCCTGGATGTTCTCGAATGTCGACATGGCACCAACCTGGCTCTGATACCACTTGTCACGGACTTAGTGTTTTAGGCTACACTTCGACCCGTGCGGCACACTATCTTCCTCCTCGAAGAGTCGTACAAGCCTTCCCCCAACGCTTAGCTAGATCGCTAAGGCGATATTGAGAATATTATGGAGCAAAAGAGAGAGAGAGTGGAAGATTAAAACTTCACTATACTAGAAAAGACTACAACTTAGGATGGTGAGGAACAAATGAGCCTCCCACTTATTTATAATGGCTCATAGAGCTTTACATGGAAACTTCTGGAAAGAAATATTCCAAGGATTATTCTAGGAATATTCTAAGCCTAGATATATATGGAAGCTTCTAGCCAATCTAGAAAGATCATGAGACATCTAGAAAGGTCTTGAGTCTTCTGGAAGATTTTTGAGCCTTCTAGAAGATTCTACCATCTTCTAGAACATTCCGGAAGCTTTTCGCATAACCCTGATCCGTGGAGAGTTATGCAAATCCATCTCGGTTGGACACAAACTTTTGTGTGTGACAACTTGCAGTAAATGGATGCCAATCTTTATCCAGTATATTATCAACGTATTTAGTTTTTTCTATCAACTTTTCTACAGTACTGCAGTCAAGCATTTTGAAAAAACGAGGTTCACAAGCTTGATTCTCATTTATCTTGTCTTCATGAATGCTGCCCAAAAATAAATACGACAACCATTTAGTCATGTAACATGTCCTTTTTGCAGAACTCTAATAATAGATGGTACAAATCATAAAGTGGCATAGAATCTCTTCGAAGACGGCTACCATTTTTGGGTTCTCTTTGGCTAAAGCATCCAGCTCCTCATTTGTTGGTACATATTCTTCGTACGGGTTTTCACACATTGGCAGATGAGAAAGATATTGCATTTCATGAAGCGCAAAGCCAATCTCTCCATGAGGTGTCATGAAATGCTGGTTTTGTCGTTATACCGTTCTCCCAAGGCCAAAAATAAATTTGGATTGGGACGGATTCCGCAAGAAGTAGTCTAGGTTGGATCGTAGAGTTCCAATTCAAGAAGCTTGTCTCTGAAGTTATCTAAAGCCCAGACTGCAACACAGTTCCAGCATTTCATATCTGGATTCATCAAGCTTGTCAACTGCATGCTCTGATCTAGATATTTTCCCTCAGCCTTAGTAAATATATTTGCGTAGAAAGGTATTCTGACGGGAATCAGTAAGGATGAATCTTCAGGAGGCACGTAACTCAATTTTAAGCCTCTCAAGTGGGAACTATATCTCTCTGAAGAACTGTAGAACATATCCTTGTTTTGGGGACCCAACTTATGGCATATTTTTCCAACTCTGGCTTGTTGGATTGGAGTCAATTTCTATGCCATCCATCGAGGATAACAGTGTGCTCAGACAAAGATCACAAGGAAACCATTTCCTCGGGTTAATCGAAGTACATATCTTCTGGAGTTGGTACACTCCGATATCTGTGACTTCAAACAATTCTCTACAAAGGACGAAATAAAGTATTTCATAACCTTTATCGATGACTTTTCTAAGTACGCGTTCGTCTACCTACTGAAGACCAAAGACGAAGCATTCGAGAAGTTTAAAGAGTTCAAGGCCGAGGATGAACGACAGACTGGACAACAACTCAAAAGAATAAGAAGTGACTGAGGTGGAGAGTACCGATCTCATGAATTTGCATCGTTCTGCAAAGAACCTGGAATTGTCAACGAGACTACGGCTCCGTACTCTCCTCAATCAAACAGAGTAGCAGAGAGGAAGAACAAAATGTTAACAAAAATGATAAACTCAATGCTATTGACTGCGGGTCTTCCAAAATGCTACTAGGGAGAAGATGCATTGACGGCCTGTGCACCCTCATTGTTCTTCGGAACATCCGTAAGAATAATATTTTTGTGCCTTGCAAATTTATCTTCAAAATATTTTGCGTTGCGAGATTCAGTGATATGATTTGACTCAATATCAAGAAATCTCCTAGCATCACTCTTCTCGGCATAACCCCAAAAGATTGTCTTTGTAGTCCTTGTCCCGAGCTTCTGAATCTTCAGATCTGGAAGCTTCACATTTGCCAGACACCCCCACACTCGAATGACATTCAAGTTAGGTCTGACTTTGAACCATAGTTCATGAAGAGTAACGTCCGAAGTTACATGAGGCACTTTATTTAGAATAAAAGTGGCCGTCAATGCAGCTTCTCCCCAGTATAGACAAATAAAGTGTTGAGGTGAGATGTAATAGTGTATTGAGGGTTAATTTTTTTTATTTTGAATTGATGTAAGAACAAGAATGTAATATTTTGAGGGGGAGCATCCAATAGATGCAAAGCATCCTGAATATGCTAATGGAGACATCTTGTAGTATGTCTTTGCGAATTGTACTCTTTTCCTTTGTTGAGGTTTTTTTTCCACTGGATTTTTCCTTCGAAAGATTTTTAACGAGACAGTGTAAGTCGCACCTACTTGGATTCCTGAAGAATCATATACCTGAAGAATATTATTGTACTCTTTTCTTTTCTATGATTTTTTTCCAAAGGGTTTTTCCTTAGAAAAGTTTTTAATAAGGCAATAATTAAAGCAGACATCCAAGGGGGAGTGTTATGATTTGGATAAATCCAAATATGGATGCCCTTATCCATACCCACAATAACCTCTATCTCATTTTCCTCTATATATATTATCAATGAGAAGAGTTACGTACATTCTTTCTTGCTACCAATTGCTTCTCTTTCTCGATTATTTCACAATACCTTCTATATTATATTACAATTATCCGACGTGAGCCGGTGACTTGATACAAACTCACACTATTTCACAAATAGTTCTTAATTTCACCAACTCGCAGCCTGTGCGCTCGTATCTACCTCATCTACACTACTTCCTATTGTCCTCCCATTTTCTGTTATACGTATTTCTAGTATACGTGTACGGATTTCCGACCCGTATTTTGACTAGTCTAGCATGGCATGGCTTGGTTTGGTCTTGGTTTAGCTCGGTTTGGTTTATTTTGGCTTGGTTTGGGCCAAGTGGTTCATCATGATAAACCCCTCCTTTATAACCCAACTTCCCACTCTTTCTCCTCATTACTTTCATTAACTTCTTCTTCCTCCTCCATTAATTCTCTCCACCCACCTGAGGCAAGTGTAACTTGCTTCATGAGAGATCTCATGTTTTATGGTTCCAATGTCTTCATTACTTAGTTTTATGACTCTTTAGTACTTAGCACTTTTGGTTTTGATGGATTAAATCTTGTAGATCTAAGTTGGTTCTCAAATCTTAGTTTTCTTGGGTTTTGATCTCTCAAACTTCTTTATTTTCAAGTTTTGATTGTTCCATGTTGTAGAGAATTTGATTTTACTCAAAATCGACCTTTGAACACCTGGATTTTGATTTGTTTTGAGTGATTTATGAACTTGGGAAGTTCATGGGTTCCATGAACACAAGTTCTCGGATTGGGAAAGAGAACAGTGCTGGGCGCATAGTATTTTCATGCGTCCACAACAGCTTTCCTTTGGGCGCATAGCCATTTGTATGCGCCCAAGGCCCCATGCTTCCTGCTTGGGCGCATAGCCCTATATATGCGCCCAAGGACTCCCCTACCTAGGCGCATAGCCTTTATATGCGGCCAATTACACCCTGTGTTCCCTGCTTGGGCGCATAGTTTTCCTTATGCGCTCACTGGCCATGAAAGATAGTCTCCACCCTGTGGGCGGATAGCTATTGTTATATACCCACTTGCCATGAAAGATAGTCTCCTAACTTATCTTTCCAATGCACCTTATCTCCACCCTGTGGGCGCATGCATGTAGGCGCATGCATATGGGTGCATAGTTCTTGGCACATGTCTTCCCTAAACACTTAACTCTCCATAAAACGACTAGCCCTAGGAGCATAGCCTCAGGCGCATAGACCATGGGCGCATAGCCTTGGGCGTATAGCCCTGGGCGCAGGCTCTCCATGTCACGCCATTGACCCCTTGTGACATCTCTTGCAATTATCCATGTTTGTCTCCATGGTCCTTAGTGTGAGTTGTGACTTTGCTTGTACTCTTTACTTGACTGGTCCTAAAATGTTATTTTCCATGTTGCACATGTACTCTGAGCTTTAAACACGATCCTGGTATGGCACGTACACTCACTGATAACTCCTTGATAGTGGCCCGCCGTGGCGCACTCTTGGTCAAGTAAATTCTTGGCATACAAGTACCCTTAACATGAACACGACATGACAATATGACTTTACATGGTAACTCTTGATAGTGATCCATCGTGGTGCACTCTTGACAAGCAACATGACATGAATAAACTTGATAGTGGCCCGCTGAGGCGCACTCTTGACAAGTAATCTTGATAAGTAGCGTAACATGATCATCTTGATATGCTGTTGCGACGGTTATCTTAACTTGCTAAGTAACTCTTGTCTTGACACTGTGGGTGTTTGTTCTTGTATAAGCTACATGTCTCGTCTTGCATCATGTCTAGGACATGAATACCTGATTTTCCACGGTCAGGGTTTCATACTGAATCTGACTAGGATAATGACTAGATTGATCAAGTAGTTTATGAAGAGATTTCCCAGCTACAGGCAGTCCCGTTATCTGGGCACTTTAATTGGACTCGTAGCCTGCCGTCGAGTATGGCACATTTCCAGTAAACTGTCATGTGTTGCACCCCCAAGTCACCTAATCCAACTCTCTCAACTTGCAACTTGATAACCTGGATTAAGTCTACAGGGCTTGTGGCTGTTGGAACATCTCAATGCATCTTGTTAGTAACTAGGCTTATGATAACCCTAGTTAGTTAAAGTATCAAGCAGTACTCATTGCTTTGCCGTGATTGATAGATAGAGTCCAGTCTAGTCTTGTCTAGACAGTGCCTGTCACGACCCGTACCCGCTTTTCGGGATACGAGTGCGTGTCCAAGCCAGCCTACGCCGCAGAGTCGGCGGTAGAACGCTGTCACGGCAAAGATGCTCAAAATCACAAAAATATAACCTTTATTGCTCATTCACATTACTAAATCAAATTTACAAATTATAACAAGATTTATATTTAAAGAAAAATACAAGGTTCTTACACATATTTGAAATGACTACAACATCTATCTTATAAATTCTAGGTTTTGGCCTACAAGTACATCCGTATCTCTCAATGCTAAGAGAAGCTAGCCACAGTTAACCTGAAAAATGTTGGTTTCCAGTCAGGAATGTAAACATCCGTATCTTACACATATTTGAAATGACTACAACATCTATCTTATAAATTCTAGGTTTTGGCCTACAAGCACACAAACCGACGGCAATGCAAAAATACAATAGAATTCACAAGACATGAAAATAACATATGTGAGATGATCTAGAAAATAAGACCGATATCATGGCAAATCACGAAAGAAAGTAGATAACTCTACAACATCATATATCAGCTAAAAAAAGAATATGTAACTAGGATGACATGGCAAGTGGTGAAGAAAACGAGGAAAACAAGTAAAGACAACTATCTATGTGTCTTGAAATATAAGTTTCGACATGTGAACGGCTAGGGGATAAATCAGGCACCCTGCACAGCTGCTATTCTCCACGAAAGACACGGGGGATGGGTAAGGGGTAGTCCATACGTCTACTAAGATATTTTCCCTCTCGACTAATACTCATGGACTCGAACAAGTCACGAAACACGAAAACATAATAATCACAAAATATAGTAAGTAGAGATCCATGATACTAATTTCTGTGTGACGAGCGTGTCAACAAGCAACAAGACATATGTATAAACATGAAATGTGTAAACTACTATGAATCGAAAAGCAATCAGAAAGTGCACTTGCCTGAGGTCCTTAGCTGGTGAAACAGATAGTACAACCACTCAGATGAGTCACTAAAGTCAACACATGCAAAAGTCTCCGGATGCTGAAATAGACATTACCAACATTTTCTGAATAGTCAAATTAGCTAGGATTTCCTGTCCATAAGTCCAATTCTGGACACAGGGGCAAAACGGTAATTTCGGACAAAAACGATATCCGCCGTTGGACTCGCTTTGCACCGAAAAGTGTGCTAGAGTCTATGGTCTCTAAAGTCGTCAAACTATATATCTACGGTTCCGGTTTGCCGAGACGAACCCAACCGTATGTCCAAAGTTGGATTTCGGCGGGCCGTGCACAAAATCGTTCGTTGAGTCGAATCGTGGGGCCCACAAAACAGCGATCCGATCAACTGTATCAGAATCGAACCAAACTTGGCATACAAGACCAGAAAAGCGATACGGTCCTGTTGGCGCATGTTTTGTCTCGATTTGATGAAAGTGTACAAAGTAATTAGAAAATTTGCAAAGAGGCCGATACGGTAAATTTCGACGGATACACATCAAATTCGTCGCGCACACGCAACCAATTTGAATTCCGTCAAAGCCCACACATCCACGAATCCGATACGCACCTTTCAATGCTTTCAGTTCGTAACCACGTTGCCCGGTTTGGCGGGACGTACGTCGTATCGAAGGTTTTCCTAAAATTTATATTATTTTAAAGACAGGTTTTTTGTGAACTTTGGAATCAAAATTCTTTTCATAAAATAAATGATAAATTAAACTAGCAGAAGGGTTCTAAAGCCCTACATGTGGTCTATAACTGTGTTCAAGTAGAACTTCTAAAATGGTACTAGATCGATCAGAATCGATCTTTAAACGTAGATATATGGACTGTTATTTGCTCTGTTTTGCGAACAAAAAACTGGTCGACTTCGCATCAATCTCACAGGAAATCTAGCGTAAGACAATTAAAACTAATTGAAAGTAAATATAGTCGTATAGGTTTGCTACGTACCAGAGAAAACGGATCGACAAACTATCGAACGGTGAAGGAGATATCGCGCCATGAATATGGGCGATTGCAGCAGTTGCTACTGCCCTGTCCCGAGCAGTCTTGCGCATGCGCGCGGTCCGGCGCGGCCGTGGCCGGCCTGCGGCCGCGCGCGGCTGCGCCATAGGCTGGGGAGGGTCGCCTGTGAGGTTGGTTTCGGGGTTAGGGTTTAGTTTCTCCAATCCTCTCTCTCGATTTATCCCTATAAACGCAAAAAAAACGGGAGCTTGGGTTCAGCTGCTCACGAGAAGGGGAGCCTGGGCTGGGTTGTGGGCTTGGGGTGTGTGTGTTTGTTTTATTTTTGTTTTTATTTCTTTTATATATATATATATATATATTTTTTATTTCTTATATATATATATATATATATATATATATTTTATATATATATATATATATATATATATATATATATATATATATAAAATATATATATATATATATATATATATATATATATATATATATATATATATATATATATATATATATATATATATATATATATATATATATATATATATATAAGGTATACGTGTGTGTGTGTGTGTGTATAATATATACATCCTTATATATATATATCTTATATATATATATATATATATATATATATATATATATATATATATATATATATATATATATATATATATATATATATATTATATATATATATTTTATATATATATATATATTTTTTTTTAAAAAAAATATATATATATATAAAATATATATATAAAATATATATATATATATATATATATATATATATATATATATATATATATATATATATATATATATATATATATATATATATATATATATATAAGAAATAATATATATATATATATATATATATATATATATATATATATATATATATATATATATATATATATATATATATATATATTATTTCTTATATATATATATATATATATATATATATATATATATATATATATATATATATATATATAGAGGAAGGATCAAGATCCCCACACTTTTGCATCCCATGCATCCCTCCTATTTGCACCGTTGGATAGTGTTTTAAGTCATCTAATCTTAACCGTTGATTTACCAATGGTTAAGATTAGATGACTTAAAGCACATCCAACGGATGTGAACATGGGGATGCATGGGGATACAAAAATTGTGGGGATGCCTATCCTTCCTCATATATATATATATATATATATATATATATATATATATATATATATATATATATATATATATATATATATAGCACAAATTGAATATAGACAATAAAATATTTTAAATATAATCAATATTTTTACTATAAAAATTCATAATTCTATATATATAAAATTTATATAAATAAAGTTAATTCATATTGTTGTATATATATATATAAAGCCTAATTCTTGTATTCTATAAACCTATTTATATATCTAAATAGATGTATATACAAGTATATATGTGTACCCATGTAGATACCTATATAACATATACCTATAATATATCCTAAAACCCAAAATCTAGTAAATTATTCTTAACATCTTATTTGTTATATAAAAACTCTTTTATATAAGAAATACTTATTTATCCACTAAAATAATTACACTAATTAAACTACACAATAATTATCTACATGGACATCTTTCGGACGTACTACATGTCTACATGGGTTTGGGCTTGGTTCGGATCCAGTCCGAGCTAAATCAGCACAACAGATTTCCTATAAGTCATAATATTAATAGATAACTAATTTATTATTTATCGGGGTTAAGTCATAACTTGGCCTGTTTTCTTAGTCGGGACATGCTTATGGCTCTGCCTTTCCTATCATTGCTAACACACTAGTCCAAGCACATGACTACGCTACCCATGCCATGGTTACTAGCCATCTTGTACTTGAAACCTAACCATGACTAAAACATTCTATAATAATAATTAACTAATTAAATATTTATAAAATTCCAAAATTACTATTTAACTCAGTTAAATACATAAAAAAATATATCCAAAATTTTAGGAAGAGGGGTTACAGTGCCAGTCTATGATTACTTCAGTTCATTTACTGTTTATGCTTTACCCTTATCGATAATTGGTTACCGGAGTAGTTTTTTAATTATCTTATCGTTTATCCCCTGAATTCTTAACTCCAAGTTTTCTTGTCATTATTATGCCGTGTGATCTAACATGCTGGTTTTAGTTCTTAAGTGAAGCCTCCCTTGTGGCACTTCATCTTTCTGGGGTCTGATCCAGCTGGTTTTGTATGGCCAGATTTTGCAGTAGCTCCCGAGGATCTTTCAGCCTTCCAGTGAGATGGTGGACACTAGACGCAACCCTGGCAACGAGTGGGTTTTATTTTGCTCTCCCACACTATTGTAAATTATTCTTTTGAGGCATTTAACTGTCGAGCAAGTGTTAGCTCGTGTTGAATTTATATTCCTGTCTACCTAAGGGCTGTAACATGATTGACAAATCCTAGGGTTGATCATGTATGACATTAACTCTTGCTACTCTTCGCATTTTGTATGACTAGCTTCATGATCATCTGAATATGTAATGTATGGGACGCCTTACTTTGTATGTCTGATGATCTACCATCTTATTATATTTACTTGCTTACTTGAGATTGAGATACTAGGCTTGTTCTTGACCTTAAGAGACTAATGACTTGTAGTTAAACTCTCATGCATCTAGACAGCCGTGACCGTATTACGAGGTAGGATTCACTTCAATATACGTAGCTGGCTGTGTCTGTCCCCCGCTCTCCAGTATTCTAGTTCTGGGGTATGACACGGTTTAAGTGGTGGTCCATACAGGTCATGTAAATCAAGGTGTGTGAGGGTTTTACCAGATAGATGTCTCAATCAGCATTCGACCTTGATCTCTACTCGTGTCTTCTAATCTTTCTGAAATCTTGACCTGATCACCTGCTTATATCTTCGATCTATCTTGGTCCTTCCTTATTGTTTTCCATGTCATTTCTTCAGCGGCATTTCTCCTGGTCCTGCCGATCAGCAAGGTGGATCACCTCTAGTGAACCAGCAGCAACCTGGGGACCAAGCCCTGCACTTTGGAGCAGCTTCCCGAGTCATGTATTCTGGGAACCCAGAGCCCCCGGTTCAGCCAGTCCAGCTTGTAGAGCCTGATAATAGGGTCCTGATAGGGCTCATCCGAAAATTGCTTGCATCACAAGATCATCGGGACGATGCCCTGTACCAGACAGTACAAGATGTCATGGGCAGAGTTGGTTATCAAGGGTACAATGCGGCCAACAGCTTCAAGCGTCTGAACCCTTCCTTCTTTGATGGCAGTGAAGATGCTATTGCTGCCGATGCTTGGCTTCAGGACATAGAAGTTATCCCAGAGGCAGCTAGGATTCCTGAGGAAGAGAAGGTGGCCGTTATGCGCTTACAGTTATTGGACTTAGCCCGTAGCTGGTGGGCGATGCTAGCAGTTGGATTATCAACGCCTGTTTTGTGGGCAAAATTCAGCAACAAGTTCTAGACGAATTATTTTGATGCAGTAGCTCGGTATGATCTGCAGACGAGATTCACTAATCTCAAGCAGATGGGAAGGACGGTCGATGGATATGCGGCCGAGTTTTCAAGACTTAGTAGGTTTGCTCCCACCTTGGTGGCAACCGAATTGGACCGAGCGTAGTGATTCCAGCAGGGACTCCACCTAGAGATCATTATATTAGTGGAGCAGTTTGTGTAAAACCCCTAAATTTCTACTGTATTTAATACTGATTTTTTTTGTATTTATACGTCGCATAGTTGTGTTGTACGTCGCGCGAGAATTTGCATTTTTTTCGTATTTACTCGTCGAGTGCGAATATGTGCGAGGTACATATTTTAAAAAATAGTTTTTGATTTATTATCGGTATTGGTTTCAAAATAATATATATAATAATTATTTTTATTAAAAGTTGTGAAAAGTATCTATCGAGGTTGCCAAAACTTATTATTTTTGTTATTTATAAAAGGCTATCTTATTTTAATAATGGTAATTTAGGAAACTAGATTTATGCGAATATTCTACTCGTGTAAAACACATGAAAATTATTTCATGTATATTTTTAAAATTAATTTTATTATTTATAATAAATTATTTGGCAAAAAGGTATTTTAAATATTTAAATACTTATGTTTATTTTCGAAATGGTTCTATCAAAATTTATTGAAAAAGTATTTTAAAGATATACCATATTAGTAATTAAATATTTATGGTAATTTTTGAAATTAATTATTATTATTATTTATTATAAAGATATTTCGAAATTCTTGGATTTAATGTTTAAATCATTTATGGTAATTTAAAATTCGATTTGATATGATAATTTTAAAAATAGTTTTAAACTGTAGATACGATTTATCTAGACACATATTAGATTGAGATTTATTGAATTAATTTAAATTAAAATAAATAGTAAATTATCTATTGGGGTTTTAAATCAATTTTAATCCTTATCCTGTTAGGATGTCCACCTCATATATAAGGAGAGGTACTCATCCATATATTTCTACCATTCACAAATTCATCCAAAATTATTTCTCCACAACGTGCTTGCTTCGTGTCTGTGTCCAACACTTCTCCGTGTCAGCCGTGACGGCCTCGGGTCCGACCCCGGGTGACTCTCTTATTCCATTCTTTTATAATTACATTTATTCTTTCGTGTCGACAACCCCGACACCATCAAATTCCTAACCTAGCTCTAACCCTGACTCCGTCTCCACCTCCTCCTGTCCCGTTCGACCCGACCAAGCCCGACCGAACCCAGCCACCACCATCATCCATCTTCCAATCACCACCACCCGGACCACCCGACTCTCCGGCCACCTCACTGCAACTCCGGATCACCGCCATCCTTAAAACCGTCGTCAGCGCCTCTTCTACGGAACACCCTGCCGACACCACAAGCCCTAGGCTGGCCCACCATGACCACCACAACCGATCACCGCCACCAACTACGACTACCATCCGCCTTCCACAGGCAACCCCAGACTTGGCACCACCACCAACAGTGTCGCCATCACCAAAGGCCACCACCAGACCACCGCGCGACACCCAAACCATCATGACATAGAAGAAAAAAAAAACCAAAAATCCCCTTACCTCCACCTCCCCGACGAAGTTTGCCTAGACGACCTTGCCCGGCCGCGCTTCAGTCGAGCTTCCGCCCTCGATTCTCCGTACAGCCTCCATCGCTGCCGTTGCCTGACCCCAGCGCCACCACCCTCTGGCCGGAACGGCCGCCTCCGCCGAGCTCCGTCGGGTACGACACTCTGACCGCATCCTCTGCGCTCGACGACGATCCAGCGCCGCCGCCTCCTTCCCCGGCCGGCGCACCACGGCACCCATGGACATCCGCCAACCCGCCACGGCGACAACCACAACCAAGACAAACAAACAAACAAACACAGTCACAGTCACCGCGACCGCGACCGGCCGTTTACTCGAAACCCCCAAAACCGAAAGGAAAACACCACCATCACCGCCACGTACCTCCGTGATCCGTCGACTACTCCGCGACCCCGACCGGCCCGACCGGTCGACTACGAGTCCGCTGTCGCTGCTAGCACAGGAAGCCCTTGAGCCCTTTCTCGATCAACTTCCCGATCATCCACCCCCTTTGCTCCGTCGAACAGGCGCCGGCCCTTGCCGCCGCCAAACCCGCGTACCGCCCGCTCGAACAGCCCCCGTGCGTCCGCCTCCTCCGCGTGCGCCATGGCGTCCGTGCCCGCCTCCATTCACCTCGCCATGTCGAGCGCGCCTGGTCGCTCCCACGGTCTGGATGCCAGATCTGGTGCCTCCACCGCCAGATCCAACCGGATCCGACGAGCACCGCCTTCATCTCCGCGACGCAACCACCGCAACCACCGCTTATCGAACCCCATACGCTCGAGCACCCAACGCTGATGGCATCCTTCCCCGTCCAGCTCGCTCGCGATGGCCCTAGCTCCCCTCTCTCCGTCGGAGCAACCGCCCTCCGACCCCCGCTCTTCCCCGAGCTCCCTCTCTCCCTCGATTTCTTCTCCCATCATTTCTTTCTCTCTCCTCCTTCTTCAGTTTCTTTTTTTCCTTTTTATTTATTGTTTTTATTGCTGTGTGTGCTCTCCTTCGAGAGAAGTGCATACAGTATACATTTCTATTTTTTTATTTTTTATTTTTAGTTTTTATTATTATTATTATTATTATTATTATTTCTCTATTATTATTATTATTATTATTATTATTATTATTATTGTTATCACTTTTATTTCTGAAAATAGATCTCATTATTTATAAATCACATTATTCTATTAATATACAAGATTTGTAAGTATTTTTGTATAAAATAAATTATAGCTAAATGAGTAATTGTAAGTATTTATATCTTCGTTAAAAATAGATAAATAATAGTTTTGCACTAAAATATTTTCTAGGCTTATTAAAGAATTTTAACTGCTAAATTAATAGTTTACAAATAAATTTTTACAAATCCATGATATCTTTCCTAAAATGAATTATATATATTTGACAAAATTTTTATGTTTTGGACTAAAGTGATTTTTCTAGTTTATATATATATATATATATATATATATATATATATAAATATATATATATATATATATATATATATATATATATATATATATATGTATATATATTTTGCCTACTTTGACAAGCTAAAGTTTCTGCCTAAAAAGCGATTCTTATATTGTCATGTATTTACCTAGAAACTATTTTTACTAATAAAATATATTTTTAATATTATAAATATTCTTCCTAAAAATTACATATATATTATTCTCCACTTCTTTCGATTTTTTCTCTAGCCCATGACTAAACCTATTACTCCTACTCTTTCACGAATTCTAGACTTCTTTATATCGTCCCTAACTAATTTGACCGCCCTGGACCCGATGGAACCGTCCGTGCCATCAACAGAGGTCACTTTGCGTAGTTGTAACACCGAAGTCAAACTTTGTGCCATATTGATCATCGCAGCTCACCAGGCGGCCTACCAGGCAAGTATACCTTGCTAATTAACTGTCATGTTATTTATTTTTTTGCATTATTTACTTTGTTTCATATTTATTAGTTTTCTTTGTTATAAATTGTGTGTCCAAGCCATACTTGGGTGCAAGCGACTCTATTAGTCGTTACTTTATTTTATGCATGACTTAGTTTTAGCGGACTACCTTCTTGTTGAGCGATATCCTTAAATCTCCTTGGGCCATGACACACACACTACATGGTTTGAGACAATTTGCTAGGGACACGACTTATGGACTGGCCATCTCTAAAGTTGTGTGACGGTAGTTGTTCGTAACTGCTATGACTAGGATTTTAAAGACTCAAGCAGTTACAAAACTGGACGAGTCATAGACATGACTTGGTTAGTATGGAAAATATTGGGGGAGGACAGTCGCTAGTGCGTATGGGAAGCCAAATAGGTAACCCATAGTTTTCGAAAGGAACTATGACGATATATTTGCAGATATCCTCTGACGTTTTGGATGTTACGGACGGATACGTATGACTGGGTGCCAATCGCGTACTTATAAGCCTAAAATCCCACCCATGCGCATAAAAGTTGTCCTCTAAATTGCACAATAGATGGTTAGCATTCCCTTTTGCATATTGGTGTCTAGGAAAGTCTTGCATATTATTATTATTTTGACAGTTCATATTAGCTTGTTCTTCCTGTATCTTGCTACGTCCTCTGAGGACCTGGTTATTCCCCAGGTGTGTGTTCATGTCTTCCGTAGGTATTCTAGCCGGGATCGTGCTCTTCACCATTTATTCGAAGATGACGTGACTTGGTTTCCTCCTTGCTACTTCCACTTAGTCCTTTTATATATCACGTATTTCTTTCCTTTTATTTTTGGTTGGTAGTGGATGTGTCTCCACCAAATATATTATACTAAAACAATTCATTATATGATATCTTTTATTCCCTTATTTTGTGGCTGAGATTAGTTAGTTTTGGTTTACTGCATTTTACAGCTTATTTATACATACAAGGCCCCTGTACTTCGTATGTATACAGCTGGCATGTCTACGTACTTAGTCCTACGTATTTTAGGACTGGGGCGTTACAGTTTGAGCACCAGACGTTTGATGCCGTCTTGCGAGCAGCAAAGAGGCATGAATATACTTCGCAGAGGATTGTAGACAGAAGCGGAGGACGAAAGAGGTCTCATGGGCAGATGTCCCAGTCATCAGCACCAGTCCCGGCAAAAAGGGCTTTGATTATTGGAGCTCCTAGGAGGGCGACCACAGTTTTGTCGATTCAGCACTCGACACCGACATATCCTCAAAAGCAGAAGCAGTCTTCCGCAATGGGCTGCTCTCATTGTGGAAAGCCAGGACATGTAGTATTAGAGTGTCGTAGAGCACAGGGATTGTTCTTGGCTTGTGGGGCACCGGATCACAAGGTAGGGTCCTGCCCGCATAGAACCGGTTCATCGTCATCAAACCTAACAAGTCCATCGGTTCGGGGTCTAGCACCAGTACAATAGCAGTACCAGCCTCCGAGGCTATTACCGCCTCAGGCTCAATAGTATGCTCAAGCTCAAATTCAGAACTGGCAGAGAGGTTTCCAGCAGAGGGGACCAGCACCAAGAGACAGGGTCAGGCTATGGCTCTGACTGTGGCAGAAGAATTAGCATCAGATGAGGTAGTGGCAGGTACCATTCTCGTCAACTATTTTCCAGCATCGGTATTATTTGATTCGGGTGCATCGTATTCATTTATGTCTGCACGATTTGCTACACGGATAGGACTGGAGCCCGAGTCATTATCAGTAAGGCTCAATATACTTACTGGTAACGGTCTTGCGGGGGTAGATAGAGTCTTTTCCTCGTGTCGAATCGTAGTTAGCGGTAGAGAGTTTTTCGCTAAATTGATAGAATTTTCGATGGCCGACTATGATATGGTCCTAAGAATGGATTGGTTGAATGATCAATACGCAAGAATAGACTGCCATATTGGCAGGATTATTTTTGGTATTCTCGGCGAACCAGAGTTTTCATTTTCCAGAGGCGAAGTAGAACCTTCTCCACCATTCTTGCGGATGGCAGTAGCAGTAGCAGTTCGGTTTCCCAGAGTAGTAGAAGAGTTTTCAGATGTATTTCTCGAAGAGCTTCCAGGCAACCCTCCAGAGAGAGATAGAGTTCACCATTGATTTTCTTCCAGGGACGGCACCAGTGTCAGAAGGAGTCTACAAGATAGCACCTTCAGAGTTAGAGATCTTGTACAAGATGATTGAAGAACTCAGAACCAAGGGATTCATTCGTGCTAGTGGATCGCCTTGGGGAGCCCCGATACTTCTTGTAAAAAAAAGGATGGTACGTCAAGATTATGTGTTGATTATCGTACCTTGAACTCTATAACAATCAAGAATAGATATCCCCTACCAAGGATAGATGATTTATTCGATCAACTCAGAGGAGTGGCAGCATTTTCGAAGATTGACTTGCGGTCAGGATACCATCAGATCAGAGTTAGAGAGCAAGACATCCCGAAGACAGCATTCAGATCTAGATATGGACATTGGGAGTTCCTTGTTATGCCATTTGGAGCGACCAATGCGCCAGCCGTATTCATGGATCTCATGAATCGTATCTTCATGTCCTATTTGGGCCAGTTCATGTTAGTATTTACAGACGACATCTTAGTCTACAGCAAGAATGAGGCAGAGCATGAGCAGCATCTCCGTGTAGTTCTTTAGATTCTCAGGGAGCACCAGTTGTACGTAAAGTTCAGTAAGTACGAATTTTGGCTGGATCGTATTTCGTACTTAGGTCATATCATCACCAGAGATAGAGTGGAAGTGGACCCCTAGAAGATAGTGGCTATAGAGACATGGCCAGTACCCAGTACCGTCGCAGAAGTTCAGAGTTTCCTAGGATTGGTCGGCTATTACCGGTGATTTGTATCAGACTTTGCTCGGATTTCAGCACCATTGACACAGTTGATCCGCAAGGATGTACAGTTTCTTGGACAACAGAGTGTCAGAGTTCATTTGAGAAGTTGAAGCAAGGATTAATGACGGCCCCCATTCTCATGCTTCCAGATGGGACTGGAGGATTTTCGGTTTATTGTGATGCTTCTGGCAGAGGATTGTGATGCGTCTTAATGCAGCATGGTAGGTGTAGAGGCTAAAAATTAGGCTGTGCCTCCTATTAAAGTGTTCGATCATCAAATGGTGCCAAATCATTATATTGGGCCAAACTATCAAGTTGTGCAGCATCAGGTTGCGCCAACATCTGGGTACGCTGGAGTCAGGTTGCGCGAGCGCCACGTGGCATACTTCCTCGAGAAGCTGTAACGGAATCATCATTACATGACAACTGACAGTAAGGAGATTAAGGAAAATCCATTCGAATCCCACACAACGTGGCGCTCGAGAAGATTTTGTCAGCATGTAATTAATACTGACAGCTGGTTCGCGCAAGTCATTGAGTGGCACGAGAATTAATCAGTACAGCACAGAAGAACTAATCAAAGGTGCCAGTAGTTGAGTTGTGCCCATGCGCAGCCTGACAAGTTGGCACCACTTGGTCAACTCTTATTTTAAAGCAGGGTGGCGTGGCGCGCAAGCCACCAACTTTACAGAGAGTGCCCACTACACTGCCCACGACTACGCGCATCTCAATCAAACGATGCCATGCGTCCATAGTAGTTGGCGCAACCGCTCGTGCAAGTCGCTATATTGTACCCATGCACAACCTGATGAAGCTCGCGTCGGGTAATCAAACAGTGTTCAGAACGGAGTGACGTGGCGCACAAGCCACTAACTTCCCAGAACGTGCCTACTACACTGCCCACGACCACGTACATCTTAATCAAACGATGCCACACGTCTATAGCAGTTAGTATAACCGTTCGCGTAAGTGAACAAGAGGCTCACAACCTGAAGCGCACGCAACCCAGAATAACTGCTAAACAGTTATTTCAAGAACTCTATAAATAGGGTTTCAAATCAATCTCAAGGCATCAAGAAAGATCATAATCTCTTGCTAAAGTGCTATTGCATCCTACAGAGGCTCGTGTATTCGATATCACATCGTCCAAGGGATAAAGTGATCGTCTTCTGATAAGATTTCTATAGTTGTACTTCTTCCGAAATCAATTGTACTCTTGTATTCTTTTCTAAGTTTGTAATAAAACTTTTGTTTTTGCAAACAAAATGACGACTCTATTGGGGACGACTTTCTCCTCCGACGAGAAAGTGACAACTCAATGTGATACCGGATCAATCGGCAAGACGCAGAAGATCCTGGTCGTTCAAGTCAACCAGACAGCCTACGAGGCCATGATCAATGCTGGGGGTGCCAAGCACACTGCTGCGTAGTTAAGAGCAAGACGCACTCTGTTTGGACTCTTAAGTCCTCGACGACACAATCCCCTGCCTCTGTGCAACTTGCGCCCATCACTGCCTTGGCGCAATCTAAGGGAGACAGTCTTATGGCTAATCCCTCCACTTCTCCAATTCTAAAATCGAAGGAGACTTTGTCTTGACACACCGTTGTCCAAAACAAGGAAAAGTGCCCTTTGGCCTTTACTTCCCTAGTGCAACCTGCACTTGTTCTTGCTTCTGTGCAACTTGCGCCCATCAATGCTTTGGCGCAACCTAAGGGAAACAGCCTTTTGGCTAACCCCTCTACTTCTCCGACTCTGAAATTGAAGGAGACTTCGTCTCGACACACTGCTGGACAAAACAAAGGAAAGCGCTCTTTGGCCTTTTCTTTCTTGGTACAACCTGTGCATGTTCCTGCTCTGGCGCAACTTGCACATGTTCATGCTCTGGCGCAACCTATGCCTATTCATGCTCTGGCGCAACCTGCACATGTTTCTGCACTAGGGCAATGTAAAGAGAAGCACTGTTTAGTGACTCCCTCTTTGCCACCAAACCAGACGTTTAGTGAAAATTCACTAAATCAAGGAAAATGCTCTTTAGCTTTTCCTCATTCTGCCAGAGTCGTTGACTGGGTGGAAAGTACTGCTAATTCAGATAGGAATTCTATTCTCCTTAACAGAGACAACCAAATCTCTATCAGAAAGATGGGTTCTATTCATAATAAACCTTCCACACAAAAGGGTATTATGCCTACTCCAAAGAGGTCAGGGTAGGATCTACCAACCTTATGTATCTCAAGATTCTGACAAGGTAAACTACTAGTATTTCAAGTAGATGCACAAGTAGCTCCCTTGTCAGACTTGCGCACCTATATCAACAGGTGCCAATCAGGGTCAACTTCGAGAAAACACAAAATGTATCAAGGGCAACCTGCACCAGTTGCTAACTTGCTCCAGAGGAAGAATTTTGAGGTAAAAAATCTTGAGACTTATGCTAACCAGTTTAGTACGTCCTTGTACACTCAAGGTACGGGACACCTCAAGAATAGGAACCATGTCCCGAATATCATCAAGGACTACGTTCCTGCAACTTCTTCTCGTTCTATTAGTGACCTCCGTGAACTCTTAATACAGAAATGGAAAGTTGCAAATCCATCCCGTCTAGCGATGGACCAACAACATCATTGTAATCACCACCATGAAGTTGTCATCAAATGCTGCTGTCAGTCGGCCAAGCGGTCTATCTTTGACCGTTTGAATTACGTTCAGACTCCTGAACCAATCCTGGTGGATGAATATGAATTACTATATGCTACTGTCAACATGACATCTCGAAGCACTGGGGGTAGAAAACGTCCAAGACGTAATGCATTCCGCAATCCTAGCCAACAGTACTTAGATCGGATTCATGAATCCGATGAAAAAGTATATCAATATACTAGATCAAGGAGCCGAGAAATAATCGGTCAAAAGAATCTTCTTGATTCTAACCAAGATTCCTTTAGTCAAAAAGATATCCCTATCACTTATTCTGGGGGTAGTTCTTTATGTGACTTTGATGCTGACAGTAAAAGTTCTGAAAGGACCATCCTTTCCACTAGCTCGTCTTCGAGGGCTAGAGAAGTGACTGCTTATGCCGTCATAGAAGATCAAGATACTTCCAGTTCTTCCAGTTAAGAGCAGAGAATTGCTGCTTTGGAGGCTAGTTTGAAGAACATGGCTGAGATGATGACAGGCATGCATGCTGTGATTATGGCACAACATAAAGTTCCACCGGTCGCGAATCTGATTCCTACTCAGGAACCGTAACAACATCAGCTCCCATCAATATTGATCTGGGTGTACAATCTCCTCACACCACTTCCATTCCTGTGCAGGCTATTCCAAGCCAATCTGGTGCCGGGGGTGGTACTTATCATGCGGTACCCCCTCCTAACATATTGAATCAATCCACTACTTCGCAATCGACGGGAGATACCAATGAGGTCGTAAAACTTTTACGTACTCAATTTGAAGCTTTCAAACAGAATGATAGCCTGCAGAAGCTTGGAATCAAACAGCCCTATCCCATAGAATGGAAAGAGGTCCAATTTTATCCTAAATTCAAACCCTCTACTATTATGATGTTTGATGGCAGCACGTCTCCAAGTCAATACCTCAATCACTTTGAAGTAATGACTGATAGAGGTGAGCGTCAGTATAATCGGTCTGTATTTGGTCAATTTTTTGGTATTTTTTAAAATCGGTATTTAAAAAATCAATACCAATATCGTACCATTTAGAATCAGTTTTTTCGGTTTCTGTTAAATCGGTATTCGATCGATTTTTGTTCGGTATCTATATTTTACCAATTAATATTTGATCAATTAACACACTTAATATTGTAGAAACTCTTAACCTATAATATATATTTTTTACTTTTTTTGGAAGCATTAATTTTAAAGCCAAGCCTCTACCAACCAAACAATTAATCAAAATTATTAGAACAATATGTAACAAGTCGCAAACACCTAAAAATGAGCTTAAAATATCAAACGTGGTCACTAAGTTTAATCTTTAGTATAAGTTTAAGTAACCAAAATTCATTTTAAAGTTCTATGAGAACACAAAAACATAAGCTCAAAAGATCAAAAACTCAATTCTTAGCATTCTTAACTTAAATTCAAGTCCACTAAAATCCATTCCAAGTTCTAGGAAACCAACCAAAACAAAGATAAAAATAAAAATAAGTAGTATAAAATTAATCATGAACAACATTAAAAAATGTATGCATGTGTGTGTGCGTGCGTGTGTGTGTGTGTGTGTATGTGTGTGTGTGTGTGTGTGTGTGTGTGTGTGTGTGTGTGTGTGTGTGTGTGTGTGAATCGGTTTGGTTCGGTATTTTTGGTATGGTATTACACTCAAACCGTTACCATTACCATTATACCATAATTTAGTCGGTTTGGCAATTCAGTATCGGTACATAATTTAGGTTCGGTTTTCAGAATATTTTTTAATTGGTATTCGGTCGGTTATTCGGTATCGGTCGATATTTGCTCACCCCTAATGACTGATCAACTTCAACCAAATGATGCTCTTCTTACTAGAGTATTTGTCGGCTGTTTAGCTAGTGCTGCATATGATTGGTATTGTAGTTTACCAGATGGGTGTATAACCTCTTTTGCTGGCTTCAAACAAATATTCTTGGAACGATTTTATGAGGGAACCAACGACATGACTATGTCTGCTCTCATCAAAATCAAACGACGACATAATGAAACTACTGAACATTTCATTGAACGGTTCCGTCGTGAAGCACTCAAAATGCCTCTCGGAACCCCAGATGCTTTGACTATAGACACTTGTAAATCAAATCTGTTGCCTATAATCAGCATGTGGATAGGATTAAGACAATTCCAGGATTGGCCTTCCTTCATAATGAATGCCAAAGCAGCAAAAGAGAGCGCTGACAAGTTTAAACAATTAGGCATTCAAATACCTAATCTTGACAAAAATGAACGCGCTACACCAAATAATAGTGGCCGTCAGAACAATCGCAAGAGCAAGAAGACTTTGGCCATTAATCTCAAAGGCAAAAAAGCCCTAGCCATCTATGTAAATCAGTCAACATCTACCCCAACAACACTACCGCAACGGGCACCACGTCCAAAAGAAGAATACTCTTTTGATGAAGATGATATCACGAGTATCTTTGATTGCCTCATCAAGAGCAATAAACTCCAACTGCCAGAACCTAAACGGCCAGATGAAGTTGGTAAGATTGACCATCCTAAATATTGTATTTACCACAGGTTTATTGGGCATCCAACTCGAGCGTGCTATGTGCTCAAGGGTAAAATTTAGGAGATGGTCAATTGCGGTACAATCACTCTCCAGCAAGACGAGAAAACTGTAACGGCTAATATCGTCTCTTTACAGTTTGGAGATTTTCCAGCTCAACTTGTGCAGGACGGTATCATTTCCATCCCGAGAACTACTTTGGAGATTGTTAATCTTCCACCTGCACGAACTGATGGTCTTGTCCCTCTATCTACTGATAGAGGGGAAATTATGTGGATCCATCTAGATTTAGGGGCAGATTTTGAAGCACCATCTTCTTCCACCAAGTCTAAGAAGGCCATTAAAAATAAATCGTCATATAATTTATTTGGTGAACATTATCTTCTACCTCTAACTGCTACCTTCATCTCGGCAGCATATAATTCTTCTTCTTCTTCCCCTGATAAGACAACATTGTCAAAACCAGAGGCCAAATACCAACCAGCTTTTCATCTGTATAGCCCACAATCTCGTGAATTAATGACGAAAATGGGATATAATTTACAAAAGACTTCTGGTCTGAACCATGGAAAAGGATCTCTTGTACCTCTTTCCCTATGTCTTTCTCACAATCAATCTCGGGTTGGTTTGGGTTACTGGACAAACTCTCCATCTTGCTAAAAAAAATCTTCCAGAAACAAGATCCAGGCGAAGAGTTGCAATATGGTATCCTTTGAGCCTGTATCCGAAGAAGAAGTCTTAACTGGTACCAGGTCTGGGAAACCTTACCTAGGAGACTATTCAGAAGGTCAAGAAAACCTTGCTCCAGCTCTGGAGGCTCTTCAGGCACCATCTTCTCATGCTGTCAATGTTCCATCAGCTTTATCACCTCCAATAGAGCCAACTCTTCCCAAACCGACGACAGCTGACAAAGGAAAATAGCCTGTCCATTTTGATAAAGTATTGAAGAAGACTCCAACTTTGGGACTTGAGAAGCCATATAACTTTGATATACTGGCTCAGCTGGCTAATATCCCGACAAGATTGTCAATTTTTGAACTGCTCCGTCTTTCGAAGGAAACTCGAGAAACATTGAGTGAAGCTTTGACGCAAGCTGATACTTGTCTAGCACTTCTCAAAAAGCCAGAGGATGAGCCTATAACATGCCTTCATTGTCATAGTGTGATGGAATTGATGCCAAACATCACCTTTACACAAGATGATATACTGTTGGAAGATAATCATCATGATCGTCCCCTCTACTTCACGGGATATATCGATACCATGAAGGTTGATCGTATTTTGATCGATCCTGGGTCTGCACTTAGCATCATGCCAAAGACTCTACTAGATGCATTAAAGATTCCTGTACACAATCTTTTAACAAACATCACGACAATCTTGGGATTCAATTCAGGAAGAAGTGAACCTTTGGGAAAGATTCGCTTGAAAGTTCAAATAGGTAATCTTCTTACAAAGGTTACTTTCTATGTGATCGATAATCACGGCTCTTACAATGCTTTGCTGGGAAGACCCTTTCTGTATGAGCATAACATTGTACCATCCAATTTACATCAATGCTTCAAATATGTGGATGTCAATGGAGAAGTACAAAAGGAAATAGCCTACCTGCATCCTTTTAGGGGGGTTTAAGCGTATTTTACAGGCTCTCGGATGTACAAGGAGGAGTTCATGAAAGTTGTATTGGCGATGGTGTCACCCTCGGTTTTTGTTATACATATTTTGGTATACGTGTATATACCTCGGACCCGTATTTCGACTTGTCCTGGCTAGCTAGTCTTGGGTTTCTTGCATTGGCATGGGTTAGTTGGCATTTCATGGCTCGTGTGGTTTATTCTGGCCGGGGCCTGCATCGGGATCGGTTGGGTTCGATCTGGGTTTGGGTTAGTATGCAAACCTCTACCTACCACCATCCCCCATTTATTAACCCAACAACCCTTCTCTCTCCTCATTCATTTTCCATTACTACTCTTCTTCTTCTTCTTCATTTTTCCATCGACCACCTACAGTAGGCAAGTACAACTTACTTCATGGAGGAACTCAATTTTGTTGTTCCATTGTCTTCCTCACAAGATTCTAAGACACTTTAGTACTTACCATTTTTAATTTTCATGGTTCATTTAATGTAGATCTAAGTTTTAGTATTTTTGATCTTCATAGTTTTGATCTACTGAACTTGGTTGTTTTCGAAAATAGAGAGTTCCATGTGGTGGGAATTTTGATTTTACGCAAGTTTGGCTTTTGAATGGCTGGATTTCACCAAGTCTTGGCCGAGATAGGGTTCCCTGACTTCTTGAGTCTCCATGGCTACAAGTCTCGGCCTTGGGAAGAAGATGAGCCTTTTACGCACACGTTCATACGTGCCCGCGTAGTGACTTTCCTTTACGCCCACGTTTTCACGTGTCAGCGTAGTATCTCCTTCTTTGCGCACACGTTTTCACATGCCGCATAGTGTTCCCTTTTTATGCACACGCCTTGCGTGCCCGTGCAATCCGTTCTACGCCGAGCTCATTCGAGCTCTACGCAGGGGACTCTCGTGTGTGTAGAATCTCGTGTAGAATCTCGCGTACGTAATTTCTCTCGCGTAGAGGGCTGCTCGCGTAGAGTACTTGCTCGCGTAGAGGGGTCCTTCCTCAGGTCCTGCTCGCGTAGAGTACTTGCTCGCGTAGAGGGGTCCTTCCTTGGTCTTGCTCACGTAAAGCCATTTTACGCTCGGGTCCTCTTGCCTAGCGTAGTTTCTCTCGCGTAGAGGCTTTGAGCCCCTATGCGTACCCGTGTGCCTTTTTGTGCTTGCACCCTCTTATCACGGACTTGATAACCTTGACTGGATTGACACGATTGGACAGATAATTGTATATGGCATGGTATGACAAGTAACTGATATGATATGACATGACAAGACATGACTAATAAGCATAATGGGAACTATTGAATGCTGTTACGACGGCTAGCATGACATGACAAGAATGAATGACCTGGACTCCGTGGACGATTGTGTTTGTACAAATGAACCAGAACTGTCTCACATCATGTCTAGGGCAGGGACCCCTGAGTACCACGGTCATGGGTACCTACCTAAACTGACTAAGGCTAATAACTAAAACAATCCAGTAGTCATGAAGAGATTTCCCAGCTACCGGTAATCCCGTTATCTGGGCGCCCCATCATGGGATTTGTAGCCTGCCGTCGAGTAGGGCACATTTCCAGTACACTGTCATGCATTGCACCCTTCAAGCTACTTAAGGGTACATGTATTTCCTGGACGATGTACCCACATGAATTCAATCCCTAATTTGCGTCCGGATAGCCTGGATGGTCTGCAGGGCTTGTGGCTGTGGAACAATCTCATTGCATCTTGCTAGTAACTAGGTCTGTGATAACCCTAGTTAGAAGCCATACTTATTGCTTGGCCATGATTGATTGGATGGAGTCTAACCCAGTCTAGTCTTGTTCTGATCCTGTACAAGATGGTTACATGACCTGATTGCTTATGCTTTTACTTTATCGATAAATGGTGGAAAACCAAGTTTCGTTCAGATGAAGGGTTACAACCCCGGTCCTTGTTTGGTTTAAGGATTGTAACTTAGTTATCTGAATAGTCCCATGGTTATCTTATCGTATATCATCATGATTTTCTATATTTCCAGTCTTTTATTATATAACTATGTTTTGTGCTAAATGCTGATTTTAGTTCTTAAGTGAAGCCTCCTTTGTGGCACTTGTTCTTCCTGGGATCTGACCCAGCTGGTTTTGTATAGCCAGATACCGGAGCAGCTCCAGAGGATCTTCTTACCTTCCAGCCAGATGGTGACTACCAGGCGTAACTCTGGCAACGAGTGGGTTTTATTTTGGCTCTCCCACTCCATTGTAAAATTATTCTTTTGAGGCGTTTAGCAGCCGAGCAAGTGTTAGCTCGTTTGCAACTTTACTTACTGCTGCCTACGGGCTGTAACGTGATTGACAAATCCTAGGGTTGATCATGTATGACTGAAACTCTTGCTAGTCCTCACCTTTTGTATGACTAGCTTCATGATCATCCAAATATATAATGTATGGAACACCTTACTATTATATATTTGGTGCTCTAAAATCTTATAATATTTACTTACTTGCTTGAGATTGAGACAATAGGCTTGTTCATGACCATAAGAGACTGATGGCTTGTAGTTAAACCCTCATGTATCAAGACAGCCGTGACCGTATATCGAGGTAGATTCTACCTCAATGTATGTAGCTGGCTGTGTCTGTCCTCCGCTCTCCAGTATTCTAGTTCTGGGGCGTGATACGGTTTAAGTGGTGGCCCATGCAGGTCTTATGAATCAAGATATATCACGATTTATCGAATAGATGTCTCAATCAGCACTCGCCCTTGATCTCTGCTCGTATCCTCTAAATCCCTGAAATCTTGACCTGATCACATGTTTGTATCTTTGATCTGTCCTGGTCCTTCCTTATTGTTCCCTGTGTTCTCTTCTTCAGTGATACTGTTCCTGGACCTGCCAATCAGCCGGAAGGAGCTCAACGAGTACTCCCGCAACAAGAGGATCAAGCTCAGTACTCTGGAGCAGCTTCCCGAGTCATGCTTCCCGGAGATCCAGAACCCCTAGTACAGCCAGTCCAGCCTGTGAGGCAGGATGATGGAGTCTTGGTCGGACTCATCAGGGAGTTGCTCGCATCATAGGATCGTCGAGGTGATGCATTACACCAAACAGTACAAGATGCCTTGAGCAGAGGTGGTCATCAAGGTAACAGTGCGGCCAACAGCTTCAAGCGCTTGAACCCTCCCTTCTTCGATGGTAGTGAAGATGCCATTGCCGCAGATGCTTGGCTGCAGGATACTGAGGTTATTCTAGAAGCAGCCAGGACCCCAGAAGACGAGAAGGTGGCCGTGGTGCGCTTGCAGTTATTGGATCTAGCCCGCAGCTGGTGGGCAGCGCAGGCCGTTGGATTAAGGGCACCTATTGCATGGACAGTATTCCGTAAGAGATTTCAGACCAAGTATTTTGATGCTGTAGCTCGGTATGATCTACAAACGAGGTTCACTAACTTGAAGCAGATGGGCAGGGCGGTCGATGGATATGCGACCGAGTTCTCCAGGCTTAATTGGTTTGCTCCCACCTTGGTGGCGACCGAGTTCGACAGAGCTCAGCGGTTCCAGCAGGGACTCCACCTGAAGATTTTACTGGCGGTGGAGCAGTTCGAGCATCAAACTTTCGATACAGTATTGAGAGCAGCTAGGAGGCATGAGTATACCTCACAGAGGATTGTGGACCGGACCGGAAGTCGAAAGCGGTCTTACGGCCAGATGAACCAGTCTTCAGCACCAGCCCCGACAGCCAAGGCTTTGACCATTGGAGCTCCGAGGCAGACGGCTTTCTTGCGTCGATTCAGCATTCGACCCCGACATATCTCCAGCAACAGCAGAAGCAGTCTTCCGCAATGGGTCACACTCATTATGGGAAGTCAGGGCACGTAGTGTCAGAATATCACAGAGCACAGGAATTGTGCTTGATTTGTGGGGCACCGAACCACAGGGTTGGGAACTGCCCGAATAGGGGGAGTTCCTCTTCATCAACCTTTTCTAGTCCCTTGGTTAGGGGGCCAGCCCCAGTACCAGTCCAGCAGCAGCAGTACCCGTTTTTGAGGCCCTTGCCGCCTCAGGCCCAAGTATTTCAGCAGCAGAACCCCCAACAGTATGCATAAGTCCAAGCTCAGACCCAGAATTGCTAGAGATGTTTCCACCAGAGGGGACCAGCACCCAGGGGGCACGGTCAAGTGATGACTTTGACCGTGGAGGAGGAGTTAGGATCAGGTGAGGTAGTGGCAGGTACTATTCTCGTCAACTCCTTTCCAGCATCAGTATTGTTTGATTCTGGTGCATCATATTCATTTATGTCTGCAGGATTCGTGACACGGATAGGGCTGGAGCCCGAGTCATTATCAGTAAGGCTTAATATACTTACTGGTAACGGACTTGTAGGAGTAGATAGAGTATTTTTCTCGTGTCGGATCATAGTTAACGGTAGAGAGTTTTCTGCTAGGCTGATAGAATTCCCGATGACCGATTATGATGTGGTCCTAGGGATAGATTGGTTGAGGGACCAGTATGCTAGAATAGATTGCCATATCGGCAAGATTATTTTTAGTATTCTTGGTGATCCAGAGTTTTCATTTTTCCGAGGCGGGATAGAACCTTCTCCTCTATTATTTCGGATGGCTGTAGCAACAGCAGTCCAGTTTCCCAGAATTGTAGAAGAGGTTTTCGATGTTTTTCCCGAAGAGCTTCTAGGTATGTCACCAAAGAGAGAGAGATCAAGTTCACCATAGACTTGATCCCCGGAACAGCACCAGTGTCAGAGAGAGTCTACCGGATGGCACCGTCAGAATTAGAGATTTTGTATAAGATGATTGAGGAACTCAGGACCAAGGGATTCATCCGTGCTAGTGGATCGCCTTGGGGAGCCCTGATGCTTCTTGTGAAAAAGAAGGATGGTACATCCAGATTATGTGTTGACTCTCGTACATTGAACTCAGTGACAATCAAGAACAGATATCATCTCCCGAGGATAGATGACTTGTTTGAACTCAAAGGGGCGTCCATATTTTCGAAGATTGACTTACGGTCAGGATACCATCAGATCAGAGTTAGAGAGCAGGACATCCCGAAGACGGTATTTAGATCCAGGTATGGGCATTAGGAGTTCCTTGTTATGCCCTTTGGAGCAACCAATAAACCGGCAGTATTTATGGACCTCATGAATCGCATCTTCATACCTTATTTGGATCAGTTCGTGATTGTGTTTATCGATGACATCCTGGTCTACAGCAAGAGTGAAGCGGAGCATGAGCAGCATCTTCATGTAGTTCTTCAGATTCTCAGAGAGCACTAGTTGTATACGAAGTTCAGTAAATGCGAGTTCTGGCTCGATCGTATTTCATACTTGGGTCATATCATCCCCAGAGGTGGAGTGGAAGTAGATCTCCAGAAGATCGTGGCTATTGAGACGTGGCCAGTACCCAGCACCATTACAGAAGTTCGCACTTTTCTTGGCTTGGCCGGCTACTACCGGCGATTTGTTTCGAACTTTGTACGAATTTCAGCACCTATCACCCAGTTGACCTGCAAGGATGTGTAGTTTGCTTGGACCGCAGAATGTCAGGATTCTTTTGAGAATTTGAAGCGAGGCTTGATGATGGCACCTATTCTCATGCTTCCAAATGGGGCCGGAAGATTTTTAGTGTATTGTGATGCTTCAGGCCGAGGTTTAGGATGTGTTTTGGTGTAACATGGAAAGGTAATAGCTTATGCGTCACGTCAACTTTGTGATCATGAGAGGAATTACCCGACCCACGACTTGGAGCTGACAGCAGTGGTATTTGCACTTAAGTTGTGGAGGCATTACTTGTATGGGGATAGGGTGGAGATTTCAATCGACCACAAGAGCTTGAAGTATGTGTTCACCCAGAAGGATCTTAACATGCGTCAGAGGAGATGGCTAGAGCTACTTGTGGATTATGACATCAACCTACAGTATCATCTTGGGAAGGCCAACATTGTTGCAGATGCACTGAGCAGAAGAGCCAAAGTTTATTTTCTAACAGCACAACCAGAGTTGTTAGCAGATCTTCAGAGGATGGGTATAGAAGTTGTCCTTTCTACCAGTGTGGCATTGATGGCCAGCATGCAAGTTCAGTCCAGTATAGTTGATAGGATCAGGTTAGCTCAGTCATCAGATTCTAAGCTTCAACAGCTTAGGGCAGAATGTGTAGCAGGACGAAGACCAGAGTTATGTATCCATAAGGATGGTACACTTTGGCATGGGAGGCGTCTTTGTGTATCCAGTGGTGATATCAGACAGGAGATCATGGCAGAAGCTCACAGTTCTCAGTATTTGATTCATTCGGGCGGTACGAAGATGTATTGTGATATCCGGCGGCATTTTTGGTGGAATGGCATGAAGAAGGAGATAGCCCGATTTGTCTCCCGATGTTTAGTTTGCCAACAAGTTAAGGCTGAACATCAGAGACCGGCTGGACTTCTTCAACCCTTACCGATCCCAGAATGGAAATGGAATCACATTACCATGGATTTTGTAACGGGATTACCTGGATCCCCAGTTGGGAGAGATGCTATCTAGGTTATAGTCGACAGACTCACCAAGGTAGCTCATTTTCTTCCTTTCAGGGTTGGTCAGTCGACAGATCAGCTTGCAGAGATGTACCTCAGGCACATAGTCAGGTTGCATGGAGTATCAGTCAGTATTGTGTCCGACAGAGATTCCAGATTCACATTGCACTTTTGGTAGAGTCTTCAAAAAAGTTTGGGGACTCGTCTCAAGTTTAGTTCAGCTTATCATCCGCAGACTGATGGTCAGTCGAAGCGCACGATCCAGACTCTTGAAGATATGTTGCGGTCATGTACACTTGACTTTGGTGGTTCGTAGGAAGATCACTTGCATCTAGTGGAGTTCTCGTACAATAACAGTTTCTAGGCCAATATCCAGATGGCACCCTTTGAGGCCTTGTACGGCAGGAAGTGCAGATCTCCTTTAGCTTGGGATGATATCGGTGAGAGGCAAATGCTTGGTCCCGAGATGGTAATCCAAACTATTGAGGTAGTCAGGCAAGTCAGAGATCATCTTCGAGTTGCACAAGATCGCCAGCGTCATTGGGCCGATTCTCATCGACGTCCCCTTGAATTTTCTGTCAGCGACCATGTATTCCTCAGGATCTCGCCTACCCGTGGCATCATTCGTTTCGACATAAGGAGAAAGCTTAGTCCTAGGTATATAGGGCCATTCAACATTCTAGAGCGAGTAGGTGATGTGTCCTATCGTCTCGCTCTCCCGTCGTTATTGCGTGAGGTGCATGATGTCTTCTATGTATCCCAATTGTGACAGTATATTCCGGATCCGAGTCATGTCCTTGATCATTCAAAATTGGTTGTTGGTGCTAACCTTTCATATGAGGAAAGACCCGTATCCATATTGGACCGAAGAGAGAAGATACTCAAGAACAAGACTATTAAGTTAGTTCGTGTTGCTTGGGGTCATCACTCTTTGGGTGAGTCAACGTGGGAGCATGAGGATGACATCTGATCGTGATATCCCGACCTATTTGACTCATGAGGTATAATGTCTTCCTTATGCCTCATGCCTCTGATTCCTTGATTACATGATTAATTGTTTGATTGATTGCTTAGTTATATCTTGCCTGTGATTAGTGTAGCTTGCTCGACATATCTAGCCTCTTAATTAAATTCCGAGGACAGAATTCTTTTAAGGTGGGTAGAGTTGTCACCCTCGGTTTTCGTTATACGTATTTTGGTATACGTGTACGTACTTTGGACCTGTATTTCGATTTGTCCTGGCTGGCTAGTCTTGGGTTTCTTGCATTGGCATGGGTTAGTTGGCATTTTATGGCTCATGTGGTTTATTCTGGCTGGAGCATACATCGGGATCAGTTGGGTTCGGTCTGGTTGGGTTGGTTTGGGTTAGTATACAAACCTCTACCTACCACCATCCCCTATTTATTAACCCAACAACCCTTCTCTCTCCTCATTCATTTCCCACTACTACTCTTCTTCTTCTTCTTCATTTCTCCACCGACCACCTGCAGTAGGTAAGTGCAACTTGCTTCATAGAGGAACTCAATTTTGTTGTTCCATTGTCTTCCTCACGAGATTCTAAGACACTTTAGTACTTAGCATTTTTAATTTTCATGGTTCATTTCATGTAGATCTAAGTTTTAGTATTTTTGATCTTCATGGTTTTGATCTACTAAACTTGGTTGTTTTCGAAAATAGAGAGTTCCATGTGGTGGGAATTTCGATTTTACGCAAGTTTGACTTTTGAATGGCTGGATTTCACCAAGTCTTAGCCGAGATGGGGTTCCCTGAGTTCTTGAGTCTCCATGGCTGCAAGTCTCGGCCTTGGGAAGAAGACGAGCCTTTTACGCACACGTTCATACGTGCCCACGTAGTGACTTTCCTTTACGCCCACATTTTCACGTGTCAGCGTAGCATCTCCTTCTTTACGCACATGTTTTTACGTGCCACATAGTATTCCCTTTTTACGCACACGCCTTGCGTGCCCGCATAATCCGCTCTATGCCGAGCTCATTCGAGCTCTACGCAGGGGACTCTCGCGTGCGTAGAATCTCGCGTGCGTAGTTTCTTTCACGTAGAGGGCTGCTCGCGTAGAGTACTTGCTCGCGTAGAGGGGTCCTTCCTTGGTCTTGCTCGCGTAAAGCTATTTTACGCTCGGCCCCCCTAGCCTAGCGTAGTTTCTCTCGCATAGAGGCTTTGAGCCCCTATGCGTACCCGTGTGCCCTTTTGTGCTTGTACCCTCTTGTTACGGACTTGATAACCTTGACTGGATTGACACGATTGGACAGATAATTGTACATGGCATGGTATGACAAGTAACTGACATTACATGACATGATAAGACATGACTAATAAGCATGATAGGAACTATTGAATGCTGTTGCGACGGCTAGCATAACATGACAAGAATGAATGACCTGGACACCGTGGACGATTGTGTTTGTACAAATGAACCAGTACTGTCTCGTATCATGTCTAGGGCAGGAAACCCTGAGTAATACGGTCAGGGGTACCTACCTAAACTGACTAAGGCTAATAACTAGAATAATCCAGTAGTCATAAAAAGATTTCCCAGCTACAGGCAATCCCATTATCTGGGTGCTCCATCATGGGAATTGTAGCCTGCCGTCGAGTATGGCACATTTCCAGCACACTGTCATGTGTTGCACCCTTCAAGCTACTTAAGGGTACATACGTTTTCTGGACGATGTACCCACATGAATTCAACCCCTAATTTGTGTCCGGATAGCCTGGATGGTCTGCAGGGCTTGTGGCTGTAGAACAATCTCATTGCATCTTGCTAGTAACTAGGTCTGTGATAACCCTAGTTAGTTAAAGAATCAAGTCGTACTTATTGCTTGGCCGTGATTGATTGGATGGAGTCTAACCCAGTCTAGTCTTGTCATGATCCTATACAAGATGGTTACATGACCTGATTGCTTATGCTTTTACTTTATCGATAAATGGTGGGAAACCAAGTTCCGTTCAGACGAAGGGTTACAACCTCGGTCCTTGTTTGGTTTAGGGGTTGTAACTTGGTTATCTGAATAGTCCCATGGTTATCTTATCGTATATCATAACTATGTTTTATGCTAAATACTGGTTTTAGTTCTTAAGTGAAGCCTCCTTTGTGGCACTTGCTCTTCCTGGAATCTGATCCAGCTGGTTTTGTTTGGCCAAATACCGGAGGAGCTCCAGAGGATCTTCCTACCTTCCAACCAGATGGTGACTACCAGGCGTAACCTTGGCAACGAGTGGGTTTTATTTTGGCTCTCCCACTCCATTGTAAAATTATTCTTTTGAGGCGTTTAGCCGCCGAGCAAGTGTTAGCTCATTTTCAACTTTACTTACTGTCTGCCTACGGGCTGTAACATGATTGACAAATCCTAGGGTTGATCATGTATGACTGAAACTCTTGCTAGTCCTCACCTTTTGTATGACTAGCTTCATGATCATCCAAATATGTAATGTATGGGATGCCTTACTATTGTATATTTGGTGCTCTAAAATCTTGTAACACTTACTTACTTGCTTGAGATTGAGACAATTGGCTTGTTCATGACCATAAGAGACTGATGGCTTGTAGTTAAACCCTCATGTATCTAGACAGCCGTGACCATATATCGAGGTAGATTCTACCTCAATGTACGTAGCTGGTTGTGTCTGTCCCTCGCTCTCCAGTATTCTGGTTCTGGGGCGTGACAGATGGATAGTGAGAAAGATCAGAAACATACTTCAAAAGATGTTCTCATGATCCCCGTCAAAGGACGTGCTATTCATCCCTCTTCTTCTCAGACATTAACTATACATCTTTCCTCTCATAACAAACTGCCTCCTGCTGTAGAAAGGGAACAAAGGGAGCTCATCTCTTCTGAGCCTCTTGTTATTGACCTTCGTCGTAACAAACCTTCTCCTTCTCCTCCTCTGGTTATCAACCTTACTAAGCATTCTGTTAAGGCTAAGAATCATATTGTAAATGATGATGTACAAATCAATAAAGTAGCATCTCATTTACAGTATACTAATGTTCTTTATTATACTCGATGTCATTTAAAAATGTTAGATAACTTTGAACCACTTACTATAGGAGCAGTTGAAGCTTTCCAAAATGAAGTATTGCTCGAACCAATACAGGACTCCTTCTTTTTAGTTTCTTCCAGGAAGAAAGATGAACTTCCTATACTTTTTAGTAAAGGAACGGAACAGAAGATCACGTCCGATAGTGAAGAAGAAAATTACAATAACGGAAGACTTCAACTACGTCATTATAGTCAGCAATCAAAATATATCATTCAAAAGATGGGCTATAATTTTAAAGCTGGTCTCAATAGCGACAAAGGAAGGCAAACTCCTATTGGTATTCCTACTCTGAAAGAAAAATCACAACAATACTACAGCAAAACGAAGCGGAGATTAGGTTATACTTCACCAATTTCGACTACAGAAGCCTCTGAATCCGAGGAAGAAGAACGATCTAACTCTTCTGATTCTATCTCATGGGATTCAGACACCATTGTAGGGCACGTCCATCGCGTGACTCTATCTTCTAATATAGTAACTGCCGAATTCTCGGAAGATGACGGAGACTTTACCGAAGCCTCTGAATCTGATCCATGGACACAAACGATGGATACTCAATAGGAGCTTCGCTTTGAACAATGCGAGCCACCTACAGAAGATCAGTTGGTTCAAGTCAATATTGGAGATGAAACCTCTCCAAAACCGATATTTGTCAGCAAAAGCTTCCCTGAAGCGGATAAACAAGAACTAATCTAACTCATTAGGGAATATATTAATGTATTCGCTTGGAGCGATGAAGACATGCCGGGGTTGGATCCTCAGATTGCTACCCACAAGCTCAACATTCTGCCAAATACGAAGCCAATCAAACAACAACAGCGCCAGTTTTGACCTGACATGATGGATGTCATAGAAGCTGAAGTCAAGAAACTCATCGTCAGCGGTTTCATCAGAGAAGAACAACATCAAGACTGGGTGGCTAATGTTGTCCCAATTTTGAAAAAAATAGGAAAAGTTCGGGTCTGCATCGACTTCAGAGACCTTAATGAAGCTTATCCCAAAGACGAATTCCCTCTTCCAATTACTGATGTCATGATCGACAATACTTGCAGATTTGAACGTATGTCCTTTATGGATGGATTTTCAGGATAAAATCAAATCAAGATGCATCCAGAAGATGAGAAACATACATCTTTCTGCACTCCTCTTGGAGTCTATTGTTATACTGTTATGCTATTTGGTCTTAAGAACGGTGGTGCAACTTATCAGTGGGCCATGAGTACCATCTTTCATGATCATTTGCGAAAGACTGTTGAATGTTATATTGACGATATTGCTATCAAAAGTCGTCTAAAACAAGATCACATTCAGGACTTGAGAACTATTTTCGATCTAATACGCCAACATCAACTCAAGATAAAACCCGCCAAGTCATTCCTGGGAGTCTCTAGTGGCAAATTTCTTGGATTCGTTATTACCTCTAAAGGTATACACGTTGACCCTGAGAAAGTCAAAGTCATTTAAGAGATGCATCCTTTACGCAACCTAAAAGAGCTACGAGTATTCCAGGGACGACTTGCGTATATCAGGAGATTCATCTCAAATCTCTCTGGACGCTATAGACCGTTCACTCAACTTATGAAGAAATGTGTGTTTTTTATTTGGATTGAAGAATGTCAACAAGCATTTGAAGACATAAAGCGGTACTTGATGAACCCTCCAGTTCTAGTGCCTCCAGTGTTAGGAATACCTTTCATGATGTATGTTCGAGCAATGGACCATTCCCTAGGTGATTTATTAGCTCAGAAGAATAAAGAGGGTCATGAACAGGTTATCTATTACCTTAGCCGTATGATGGTTGGAGCTGAGCATCGATACACTCCAGTAGAAAAAGAATGTCTAGCTTTGATGTTTGCTGTTCAAAAGACGAGACATTATATCACTGGCCAAACTATTCATGTTATTTCTAGAGTTAACCCTCTCCGGGTCCTGATGAAAAAGCCCAGTACACTCAATTTCAGGCTTACAACATGGGCCATATTGTTAGCATAATATAATATGGTTTATGTTCCTCAAAAGTCTGTTAAGGGTCAAGCCCTTGCTGACTTTCTGGCAGCTCATCCAGTTCCCGAAACGTCTAAACTCTATGACGAAATTTCAGATGAGACTTTGGAGTCTAACATGATTTCAGATAAAACTTTTACATGGCATTTATTCTTTGATGGAGCATCCAGAATTGGACCAAAAGCTGCTATTGTTGCTGGTGTTAGAATCGTCTTCGTCTCACCAGAAGGGTTAGCTATTCATAGAGCTTATTCTTTAGATGAGCCGTGTTCTAATAATGTGGCTGAATATAACGCTCTACTTATTGGTCTCCAATTTGCTAAACAATTAGATATTGAATATCTTGAAGTTTACAGAGACTCCAAACTGATTGTCAATCAAGTTAGAGGCACATACTAAGTTCGACATCAAGATCTAGTTCCGTATCATAATGTAGCGATCAGGATGGCTACCTCCTTCAAAGGTTTCTTTATCGAGCATGTACGTCAAGCATGTAATACGAAAGCTGATGCACTTGCTAATATTGCTGCAATATTAGCAATTCCAGTAAGAAGGCAACAAATGATTGTCATCACAAATAGAGAGTTATTTTGTGCCGAGAATAACTTAAATATTGAAGTTAACAACCGAATCATGGAATTCAACAATTCAATTAAAATCTGTGCCATCAGTGAAAACTGGATGACTCCTTTCATAGACTTCGTGGTCCATGATATCTTACCCGAAGATCCTAAAGAGGCTGCAACCATTCGTCGGCCTCAGATTTTATTATAATCATACTACAAAGACACTCTATCGACGAACGTTTGATGGTTTACTCCTACGCTGTCTTGCAGGAGAAGAAGCAAAATAAATACTTCGTGAAGCTCATGACGGTGTTTGTTGCGCACATTACCCCGGTCCTAAACTACAGGATCGTATTCGCTGTATGGGCTATTATTGGCCCTCGATGGTATCTGATGCAATCGAGTATGCAAGGAAGTGCCGTGCATGTCAAATTCATGCTGACTTTATCCATCAACCATTAGAATTTCTTCACCCGACGGTAGTATCTTGGCCCTTTGAAGCATGGAGAATGGATGTCATCGGTCCTATCAACCCTCCATCGTCCCGAGGACATCGGTTTATATTAGCAATAACTGATTATTTCTCAAAATAGGCTGAAGCTATACCTCAAACTGAGGTCAAGACAAGCAGCATCATCAACTTTATCAAGTATCATGTAATCTATAGATTCGGTGTTCCTCGGCGAATCATTCATGATAATGGACCATAATTTAGCAGTCAGAAGTTCACTCGATTCTGCGATGACAACAGGATCAATAATATTGCTTCTACGGCTTACAATCCTACAGCTAACGGGTTGGCAGAAGCATTTAACAAAACCATCATCAAACTCCTCAAAAAGTTTGTTTCTACCAACAAACGGAACTGGAGTGAGAAGCTTGGAGAATATCTGTGGGCTTACCGTACTACTGTACGTACTCCTACAGGCTATACACCTTTCTCTTTGGTATATGGATGAGAGGCTGTCTTACCATTGGAAATCCAGATCCCTTCACTAAGGATTGCCATTGCCAATGAACTCATAACCGAAAAAAAAGATCGTCTAAGACTTCAGGAGCTTGAAGCGCTTGACGAGAAACGGCTCATAGCTCAACAACATATTGAGTTATACCAAGCTCGTCTATCAAAAGCCTTCAACCGTAAAGTCAAAGTCCGAACATTTCAGAAAGAAGAATTAGTTCTAACCGTTAGACGTCCTATGACTATGACGCACATGAGCAAAGGCAAATTTGAAGCTAACTGGGAAGGACCCTACGTTGTAAGCAAAGTTTTCTCCAATAGAGCTTATCAATTGACTGGTATGGATGGTCGAATCGCCATGATGCCCATTAATGGCAAATTTTTTAAGAAATATTATGTTTGAAGACAAAGAAGAAATATCAACACAGAGACTCAGAATGTAAATAAAATTCCTTTTTATTTGCATAAATTCAGACAGAAGAAAATACATAAAATTAACGAGGACCGGAGCCCTCTTGATTGAAAACGTATTTTGCAAGAAGCTCGAAGACATTATTGTCCAATGACACCAGCAGTTCACAGGCAGCCTTCCTCCGAGCTTCTTCCTCGGCAGTACTCTCAGGCTCCACCAGTTCGGCAAGAATATCCGGCTTTTCTCCTGGAACAGCCAAGCTTTCTCCGACTTCGGGCTGAGTAGGCGGCAGAGGCTCATCGGAAGGAGTGTCGAGAGCGGCTTCGATCTTTGGGATAACTCCCGTCTCCTTAGACATTTCTTTTGAAGACATTTGCAAAGGAAAGAAAAGGGGTGAATAATGCTCTCAGAAATGTTCCACACTATTTATAGACAGAAAAGACAAACATTCTGTCTCAGGAATCAAAACCACCTTTTCTTGAAAAGGCATGTTCGTTCATCTTGTGAAAAAATCTTTATTTACTCTTTGTCTCGGGAATCGAAGCGACCTTTCCTTGAAAAGGTATGCTTATTCATCAGTCTTTTCCTCTCTACTTCATTACGGGAATGGGCCTACATTTATAATAAATCCCCGTGGAGTCTATCCAAATTATCAATTCCGTCTTTTGAAATCCAGCTGTTTTAAAAGATGTCTTTTCTTTATGATAAATCTAGATATTGTCTTTTTAGACACGATCTTCTGTCTTTAAGTTCCAGTTGACTTGAAGATTATCAATAGAAAAAAAAGTTCACGTCCACATTACCTCTGGATTCTATTTTCTATATCATCACGTCAAACCAGATCATAAAGAAGAGAAAATCACTATTTATTCCTTCTTTAAAAATATAGATACATCTTAATGGAAATCTATTACATCTCAGATTTTTATTCTAGATATAACAAATGGAGGTCTATTACATCTTTGGATCTTCTTGTTGGTGCCAGTGCCTTGTCGACTTAACCTGAAGCAGCGATCAAGGCAACGGAATCAACTCTGGACTTCTCTCTCAGAAAGACCAGAAAAGAAGGGCGAGGAGCATCAACCCAAAGTTATCATGTTTCCAGCGCAGGCAGAGATAGGAATATGCTCATCCTTCCTTGCGACACAATTTCTAGTTCTGTCGCAAAAGGAACTCTTTTATCCAAATACTCGGGTTAGAGTTGACTCCACCGTCCAACTCTCCATGTATAAAGGCCCTTTACATGAAGAGTTCTGAGCTCTCTGATGTGTGTATCAAGGTGGTCCAGCTCTATAGCATCCAAGATCACCGATACCAGTTCTGAAGAATCTTGCCAACCGATTTTCTGCAAGAAGTGAACAAGAAAAAGTTAACAAATTTACAGAGTACGATGATCAAATCTGTACAAAAATTACATATTGCACCAAAACTTCCATGTTGCGCAAACGAATGTTTTGCGACACGCACAATAGATGTATTACGCCACGCGCAGTATCTGTATTGCGCCACACGCAACATTTGTGCAGTGCCGTATTTTATAGCGCAGTATCTGTATTGCACCATATAGCGCAGTATCTGTGTTGCGCCATATTTTGTATATCGCAACATCTCTGTTACGTTACATCGCGTAAAGTGACAGCAACTAAACCCTAAAAAGGGTGGCGCAAGTCAGAAAGTGCACTAAACTCTAAAAAGAGAGAACGTACGATGAACAGATTAATCCAAAAATCCTAAAAAGGATTTGGTTGATACGATCGATGCATGGATCATAGATCAAAATGCTTACCTTCCATTGTCGGGTTGACAGTCTCTCGTCGTGACGAAGGCGTAACGTACTGACACGCACGTCTCTGCTCTCTGCATGATGAAGTGCGAGATGAAGGCTCAGCGAAGCCCTTTCCTTTCTTAACATCGAATCTCCTGGGCGCCATTAGGGTTTGTCGAAGAAGCTTTTGAGTCGGGAAGAAGAAGAGATAGCATTGTCAAAGGAGATCATGAAAAAGAGAAGGAGGTAGGGTTTTGAGAAAGTCACGTTAGTGAAAAATGAAAGGCCTAAAGTGTACGGCTATTTATAGCCCAAACAGTTACGCAATTTATGCCAAAGAATTAGGCTCGAGTTGACTGGCGTAATCCAAACAAAACTAGCATAATTCGAAGTATTTCAAAACTTTGAAGTATTTTCAAGTTTCGAAAACTTTGAAGGGGGTCTTGTAGGCTAAAAATCAAGTTGTGCCACCTATAAAAGTGTTCGATCATCAGATGGTGCCAAATTATTACATTGCCCCAAACTATCAAGTTGTACAGCATCAGGTTACGCAAACATCTGGGTGCGCTGGAGTCAGGTTGCGCGAGCGCCACATGGCACACTTTCTTGAGTAGCTGTAACGACATCATCATTACTAGACAACTGACAGTACGAAGATTAAGGAAAATCCATTCGAATCCCGCGCAACGCGGCGCTCGAAAAGATTTTGTCAGCATGTAATTAATGCTGACAGGTGGTTCGTGCAAGTCATTGAGTGGCGCGAGAATTAATTAGTATAGCACAGAAGACCTAATCAAAGGTTCCAGTCATTGAGTTGCGCCCATGTGCAGCCTGACAAGTTGGCGCCACTTGGTCAACTCTTATTTTAAAGCAGGGTGACGTGGCGTGCAAGCCACCAACTTCGCAGAGTATGCCCACTACACTGCCCACGACCATACGTATCTCAATCAAACGATACCATGCGTCCATGGCAGTTGGTACAACCGCTCGCACAAGTCGCTATATTGCTCCCACGTGCGACCTGATGAAGCTCGCGCAGGATAATCAAACAGTGTTCAGAACTGAGTGATGTGGCGTACAAGCCACTAACTACGCAGAACGTGCCTACTATACTGCCCATGACCACACATATCTCAATCAAACGATGCCACGCGTCTACAGCAGTTAGTGTAACCATTTGCGCAAGTGAACAAGAGGTGCGCAACCTGAAGCGCGCGTAACCCAGAATAACTGCTAAACAGTTATTTTAAGAACTCCATAAATAGAGTTTCAAATCAATCTCAAGGCATCAAGAAAGATCATAATCTCTTGCTAAAGTGCTGTTGCATCCTCCAGAGGCTCGTGTCTTCGATATCACATCGTCCAAGGGATAAAGTGATCGTCTTCTAATCAGATTCCTATAGTTATACTTCTCCAAAAATCAATTGTACTCTTGTACTCTTTTCTAAGTTTGTAATAAAACTTTTATTTTAGCAAACAGTAAGGTAGTAGCTTATGCATCACGTCAGCTTCGTGATCATGAGAGGAATTATCCAACTCACGACTTAGAATTAGCAGCGGTGGTTTTCGTACTTAAGTTGTGGAGGTATTATTTGTATGGAGATCGGGTGGAGATTTTCACCGACCATAAGAGTCTTAAGTATGTGTTTACTCAGAAGGATCTCAATATACGTCAGAGAAGATGGCTAGAGCTACTTGTTGATTACGACATCAACCTGCAGTATCATCCCGGGAAGGCCAACGTTATTGCTGATGCATTAAGCAGAAGAGTCGAAGTTTATTTTCTAACAGCACAGCCAAAATTGATAGCAGATCTTCAGAAGAAAGGTATTGAGGTAGTTCTTCCTACCAATATGGTATTGATGGCCAGTATGCAAGTTCAGTCCAGTATAGTTGAGAGGATTAAGTTAGCTCAGTCAACGGATTCTAAGCTTCAACGGCTTAGGGTAGAATGTGTAGCAGGACGGAGAGCAGAGTTATGTATTCATGAGGACGGTACACTTCGACATGGAAGGCATTTTTGTGTTCCCAATGGCGATATTTGGCGAGAGATCATGGCAGAGGCTCACAGTTCACAGTATTCGATTCTTTCCGGCGGTACGAAGATGTATCGTGATATTCGTCAGTATTTTTGGTAGAATGGCATGAAGAGGAAGATAGCCCGGTTTGTCTCTCGTTGTTTGGTTTGTCAGCAAGTCAAGGATGAACATCAGAGACCAGCTAGACTTCTTTAACCTTTATCGATCCCAGAATGGAAATGAGAGCACATCACTATGGATTTTGTAACTGGGTTTACCTACAACCCCAGCTGGAAGAGATGCTATCTAGGTTATAGTTTACAGACTCACCAAGGTAGCTCGTTTTCTCCCTTTCAGAATTGGTCAGTCGACGGATCAGCTTGCAGAGATATACCTCAGCAGATAGTCAGGTTGCATGAAGTACCAGTCAGTATTGTATCCGACAGTGATTCAAGATATACATTACACTTTTGGCGGAGTCTTCAAGGAAGCTTGGGGACTCGTCTCAAGTTCAGTTTTGCTTATCATTCGCAGACAGATGGTCAGTCAGAATGCATAATCCAGACTCTTGAAGATATATTGCGGTCTTGTACACTTGACTTCGGTGGTTCGTAGGAAGATCACCTACATCTAGTAGAGTTCTCCTATAAGAACAGTTTCCAGGCCAGTATCCTGATGGCACCCTTTGAGGCCTTGTACGGCAGAAAGTGCAGATCCCCTTTAGCATGGGATTGTATAGGCGAGAGGTAGATACTTGGTCCAGAGTTGGTTACACAAACTATCGAGGTGGTCAGACAAGTTAGGGATCATCTTCGAGTTGTGCAAGATCGTCAGCGTCATTGGACCGATTCTCATCTGCGTCCTCTGGAATTTTCTATCGGCGACCACGTATTCCTTAGGATCTCGTCTACCCGTGGCGTCATTCGTTTTGGCGTACGGAAAAAGCTTAGTCCTAGGTATATAGGGCCGTTCGACATTCTAGAGCGAGTAGGTGATGTGTCCAATCATCTCGCTCTTCCGTCGTCGTTACATGAGGTGCATGATGTCTTCCATGTATCCCAATTGCGATGGTATATCCCAGATTAGAGTCATGTCCTTGATCATTCAAAATTGGTTGTTGGTACCAACCTTTCGTATGAGAAAAGACCCGTATCCATATTGGACTGGAGAGAGAAGATACTCAAGAACAAGACAATTAGTCTAGTCCGTGTTGCTTGGGGTCATCACTCTTTGGGTGAGTCAACGTGAGGATGATATATGTGAAACCCTTCTTTTTTTTCAATTAATTAATTAAAAAATTACTTAGCTGATTTTTAATATAAATCATTTATTTAGGAAATGGTATTGTTAGAAAATTATTATTTCTGGAATTTTAGTGTTTGGACAAACCCGTAATCTTTATTAATTAAATATTATGTTTATTATTTATTTTAGTTAGATTAAAAAATTATTATTTTTTTAAAAATATAAATTCCTGGACTTTTGATTGTTTGGCCTGACCTGTCCCGAAATTGTTCTGGATATATTTTGAACTATTTTCGAAATCGAACCCAAATCCGATTTTCGAAACTATCCTTAAGTATTATATGATATATATATATTACTTATATTTTAGAAACAAAAAATATTTTTATTTTCCTTTTTCATTTAAAAATCTCTTTCTCTCTCTTAATGTTATAACCCAGCAAAGGAGTAAAACCGTTCCTTTTCCTTTCCTTTCCCGAACGGCTCGGCCTCCGTTCCTAACCGCCGGTGACCTCTCGGTTTTCGGTAACCCCCGCTCACTTCTCCTATATAAAAACCCCCTCTTCCCCATTCATTTCCATCACCATCTCCAGAATCATTTTCTCCAAATTGTTGTGCCCTAGCCGGAGCTCCGCCACACCGACGCCGACCGACCCTTCCCCGGCGCCACCACCAGGCCGCCCAACCCAGCCTTGGGCCGACCCCGATCCCGGCGACCAACTCCAGCCGGCCCGATCAGCGCCCTCTGCCCGAGTCCCGACCGACCCGTGCCCTAGCCGCCACCCGATCTGCGCCCGTAGCCGCCGGCCACCGAAGCCTCGCCCCTGCGCGCGCCTCTCCGGCCCCGACCCCCTGTCCACGTCCGCCCTGACGCCGTCGACCCCCTGTCGTTTTCGATTCGCTGATTCGGTTTCCGTAGATCGCTTCCCGCCTCAGATTTAGCGCTATCCGTTGTTTTTGTAGCGCTCTGTGACGCTGTCCGGAGACTTCAGAGTCTGTGACGGCGTGTTCCGAGTTCGAGGCTACTCTTCGGATTCCGTCATCAAGCTTTTGGGTAATCTCTGTTAATCACAGTAGTTCGTCCCTCCCGTCGTAGTCGATGATGAAATTGGTCCTCAATCCCGTTACGGGATTCAGTTAGAAGTTCGATTTCGGGAATTCTGAAGTTCTTTTGGTATTTTTGTGCTGTGACTTTCAGATTTTATTTCGTGAGTTGATTTTTGGTTCTGTGGTTAATTCGTTTTGATTTCAGAATTTTCGAATTCTTTCGGGATAGGTTCTGTGTATTTTGGTTCTCGGAATTTCCGAGATTATCTCGGAAAAAGCTTCTGGGATTTTGGTTTAGTAGTTAAATTGAATTTTCTGATTGTTGGTATGCTGGTTCCGGGTTTTCCAAATTCGTTTCGAAAATAATTCTGTGAGTATATTTTATATAAAAATGGATTTTTCCAAGTGTGGGACTGATATTTGGAGTTTGTGGCACATTTTCCCAGTTTTGGGTTATCCCAAAAATAGAGGGAATGCTGCCGAATTTTTTTATAAAATTATATAAATGGATTTCAAATCGGTTTTTGAAATGGTTTATTAAATTGGATTTTTGGGCGACGACCGTACCGGTCCATGGGCCCTAGCTAAATGCAAACGAAACCGGGGTTTTACCCGGACGTTGAGGCATTAGCTAATTTGACGATGGACCAGTATCTGAGACTCATAAAATTAATTCATTTTAATTTTAATTATTATTTTATTTTGTAATTAAATTATAGGATAATTTTTAGAGACTAACCAAAGTTTTCTTCTTATTTAAATTCATGTAAAATGGTTTGTAAGGGCATAAGCCCGTTTATTTCTGCTAATTTTTGTAATAGCTAGTAATGTGTTTGTATTTTTTCTGATTTTGTTCGAAAACGTAAAATTTAGAAATGATAAATAATTATAACATTTTAGAAATTCATGTTCTTCTCATTTAAAGAAAAATGTAGTTTTATTATATAAATTATAAAATACCAAGTTTTTCCAATAAACCGATAAATACAAAGTTTTCCGAAATTAAATATAAAATGATCTTTCCATCATAATTAAATATAACGCATTAGATAATCGAGTTTTGTTTGTATTAGTATAATAAAGATTAAAAATTGACTAGGACAAATTTAGAGATTGTAACTAGCACATCTAGCATGGCAACTTTAGAAATCTAAGGCAGACTTCTCGATTGTAGGATTTCGAGGACAAGTCCGAACTCAATCCCGGAGACATCCCAAATCCAGTTATAATCAAAGGCAAGTACATTTTGTGTTAGTTTACAATTATTTAGTAATCGTTTTATTGCAAGTTTAAACCACGATGCAATACGGAACTCTCTCTGAGAGCAATGACTGATTGACTGTTGGGTACTGGGGGAGTAGTATAATGAGTATGACCACATCCAAAGTAATAATTTAGAACTGTATTAGCTTACCCCTCATACACACGGGTATAAGCCATATCATTCACTGTACAACCCAACCCGGTCATATTTATTGCCTATTCACATCACAATGTTTTAACTGCTGGAGAACTGTTTATTTCAAATTGTTTAAAAGTACATAATTCTATTATTATTTCAATTGTTGGATTATCATGAATTGTACTTTGCTCCCTCCTAACTGGAGACTATATTTTTAGGTCCTATTGATGATGCAGAACTACTGATTAGTAGTTATTATGATCCTGAGTTGTATCCAGCTATGCTACCAGATGATGCTGGACTTGGAGATGACGAGCCTATCTTTTAGCTGTTGTCATTTTCTATTTCCAGTTGTTGTTGTTTGAAAAGACTATTTCTATTATCAGTTGTAACTTTTGTTGGACAAGTTTTAATTATCGGAATATTAAAGTTGTGGCAATTAGTCTGTGTTGTTGATTACCTGCATGAGTGATACAGCTTACTGCCGCCGTCTCAACAACGGTGCAGGCTGGACATGATCCGATTCGACCCAAAAAATTAGGACCGGGTCGTGACATGTTTTTAGTGGTGGCCCATGCAGGTCCTTCTCTCAACAACAACTTAGGAGAACACCTCTAGAACATTTAGAACACTAGAACATTAATTTGTCACAACATAGGACCGAATTATATTATAAATAAATATTTTTGGTTGTTATAGACTGGTAGGCTACCTTGCTTATGTTTGCTTCCTAAACCTTTCAGACTATGACTAGAGGAAAGACAACCCGTTCCAGTCCTGCTGATGACAAGGTGTTGTCTCCTGATCACACCCCTCTTCCTCAGGCCCGTTCCAACCCTTCTCCTTTGTAGCTCATCAATTCCCCCTTTGCTGCACAAGTCCCTGGCACAGCTTATACTACAGCCGAACCTATTCATCCCACGACAATTTTACCATCTCCTGTTATGATAGTTACTCCTGTCGCCCCACCAGTACCAGCAGACACTTCCCAAATGGTTGCCCTATTTCAAGAAATCCTGGAGTCCCAGAAGGCCCAAGCCGAGGCCCAGCAGAGATAGATTGATATCACGAGAGATATTATGAAGGATGTCAATGACGTAGCCTTGGCTATCTTAAACCGAGTTGGTGCGGAACCTCACCCTAGGAGGGATACCCCTGAATCTAGAAGATATTTGGGTCCCATCAAGTACTCTACTTCCCGACAGTCATGTCATAAGAAGCTATTGGCTTGTGCCTACTGCAAGAGGCCTGGTCATCTAGCCAATAGTTGCCGCAAGAGATTGGGACAATGTTTGGCATGTGGATCTGCTGAACATCGGATAAAGGACTGCCTCTTATCTTTCTATCGTACCAGAGCACCTATCCCAGCAACACCTGCTTCGTCGCAACCTAGGGACTCTCTTCCTATCGAGCAGACCTTGCCTCCTACACCCACTGCAGAAAGGCATGATGCAGACTTAGAGATCATAGAAGAAGATGAAGCAGTTGGAGACTGCTCGTACAAGTGCCAGAGCCATGAAGACTAGTACCTAGAACTGCTGTGTAGCATTATCTATTGTTATAAGAAGTTGTAACAGAATGTCCTTAGAATAATCATAAGAGTCTTGCTGTAATTCTCTAATATAAATAAAATTCTTGGTTACACCTTATGGTAGATATCTTTTCCAAAGTCTTTCCCCTACGATACAATTTCTGAGGATTGTAATCTTAATGAGAATGTATGTAAGGCGGTATTTATCAAGGATATATTGGTGATTAAGAATTGGAAGAATAGAATTTTGGAATACCCAGATATTAGTTGGTACTTATAACAATTGGGAGTGATAATGACATAAGGAGTGAATTTTGACCTTAACCAGTTTAGGCCGACTGTATGATGGTATATGTTACTACATATTTTATTTCCTAGATTTTTGTATCTTTTAGCGTCCCATGATTTTCGGAAATTATCTCCTTCCCATATCTTTAACAGATTTTTAGCATCCCTTAGGATTTATGTTTTTTTCGCTATTTATGGACCAATATTAGAACTTTTCAATCTCCTTCGTCAGCAAACCTATTTTTTCAAACTTCTCCACTAGTCGATCAAATCTTATTTCTCTATCTTTATTTGGAATCCAGACTCGTTCGCTATCTAGAGTTTCTAATTCTAATAAACCCTTATCTATCCGAGTACTTCTACGACTAGCGTATCCAACCATTCGCCTTAACCTTATTTTAATTGACCTTCTCGAAACTAATCATGAATCAAATTCTTCTGGAACTATAAAGCCTCAAGGTTAATTATTACCAAAAGAATTGGTTTAGTTTAGTTAGTTCATGATTTCCCTAAAAGATATTTTTAAAAATACTTTCAATACTGATTGTTATCTCCTAGGGTATTCCAAATAGTTTATTTTGACCCCCTCCACTCAACCTGAAGCCCTACTCTCTCTATGCAACTTCTTGATCAATTCAAGGCCTAGACAGTTTTTAAAACTCAATACTTGAGTATCGTGAAGTACGAACGGTCAGAGAATTGATTCCATCCTATTATTAAATCTTCTTTAAATCATTGAAAACTTTTAAATTGTTGAACCATCCCCTTGTTGGCTTTACTAAAACATTTTAACCTGACTTCCTTGAATCCATAAAGATATACTTCTTTTGTGTCAACCCTACTTACCCATTACATTCTCAAAACTTTCATTGGATAAGAAATTATTTCTTCAAATAATTTTGGTAAACGTCTGTATCCTTTAAATGATTTGTCGAGAATATTCTCATTGGCTTCTTCAACTCAATTCAAAGCTCTGATTCTTCTACCTTATCCTGTGTCCAACTCAATTAGTGATACTCAAGTTTGATCAATTTCTTTAAAATCAAATCTCTTAAATCTCAAGAGCTACTGGAACACATATTTTTCCTGATAAATTTTCTTGAAACCAGAAGAACATACATCAACATCTTTTTCTATCATAACTGGAACCTTAGAACTCGTTTGAATTTTTCAGAAACTCCTTTGAATTCTTATAGACAAAGTTTGGAAAAATATTCCGTGATCTAATATGACTTCGCACATTGCGTTATAGTCAATTGTCTGAATTATGGAAACTGCAAGTTTACTGCAGCCAATTGCGCACTGGCGAGGCAAAAGACTCTAAAGTTGAAGTGATTTCAGGTGTTCATAGGTTCCCGGATATTATCGTGACTATGTCCTAAATGCACCATGTTGATCTTCTATGTTGTTTAGTCATGAAATGGATAAAGTTGACAGACTACTCGGTAACCTAAAATTATTCAAGTTATTGGGTCAAAAATTTACTACAGTCAGGTGCACTCTGGCGAGGCATAAATTTGAGACAAAATGACTTCAAACATATTTGGTTCCCGAATATTATTCAGACTATATTCATACCATGGTTGTCTTTTGCACCATCAAATCATTCTGACTTTTGTCTGATTAGAGGATTTACATTTCTAGCGGTTGTCTCCATTTCCAGAAATCTCTTGTCACAACCAGAAAGAAAAAAATTTCTACAAAATTCTACTTAATCTTCCTAAAAACTTATTAGGACCATATCAATCTCTTTTACCTCAATCTCTTTTCTGTTTCAACCTTAGTACGTTGCATACATATATTCTTATATCTTATTATTTATTCATTTATTTATTTATTATTATTTAGTTACAGAATTTGGAAGCCATAGATAGTTATCTTGTAAGTCTTTTCCCGCATATCTTATCTTCTGACCGTTGAACAGTGAAACGACATACTTTCTATCCTCTTTGATCATCACTCGGCCCTCAATGGAAATGTTTCACTCGATTACATTCCTATCATAGGTATAATATTCTAATCATCTCTAATATCCTACTATCGTACAACTTTTCTATCCTTCCTGAGTCACAAATCTTTGTACCCCATTCCAATTTGATTTGACATTTAGGTTCCTCATCTCAAAAGATTCAATTACCTTCTGTCTTCTCAATAAAATGTTGACCTCCGCTTCTTTCTTGCCTTTCCTGTTTCATGAAACCTCATTTGGTTCTCTCCTATTCTATGATCCTGGTTGTACCTAGGTTCTTTCTCGTGCCTAAAATGATTTTGATTACAACAAACATTCCAATCCCATTTCAGATCATATTCTGATAATCCCGATCGTGCCTGCTGATTTAAAGTTTATTTTTATTTAAGGCTAAGTTTTTTTAATTGTACCCCGGCCCTTATCTTTAAAATTTTGAGGATGAAATTTTCTAAGAAGGGAAGGTTGTGAAACCCTTCTTTTTTTCAATTAATTAATTGAAAAATTACTTAGCTGATTTTTAATATAAATCATTTATTTAGGAAATGGTATTGTTAAAAAATTATTATTTCTGGAATTTTAGTGTTTGGACAAACCCGTAATCTTTATTAATTAAATATTATGTTTATTATTTATTTTAGTTAGATTAAAAAATTATTATTTTTTTAAAAATATAAATTCTTGGAATTTTGATTGTTTGGCCTGACCTGTCCCGAAACTGTTCTGGATATATTTCGAAACCGAACCCAAATCCGATTTTCGAAACTATCCTTAAGTATTATAGGATATATATATATTACTTATATTTTAGAAACAAAAGAATATTTTTATTTTCCTTTTTCATTTAAAAATCTCTTTCTCTCTCTTAAAGTTATAACCCAGCAAAGGAGTAAAACCGTTCCTTTTCCTTTCCTTTCCCGAACGGCTCGGCCAACCCCTCCGTTCCTAACCGCCGGGGACCTCTCGGTTTCCGGTAACCCCCACTCACTTCTCCTATATAAAAACCCCCTCTTCTTCATTCATTTCCATCACCATCTCCAGAATCATTTTCCCCAAATTGTTGTGCCCTAGCCGGAGCTCCGCCACACCGACCCAGCCTTGGGCCGACCCCGAGCCCGGCGACCAACCCCAGCCGGCCCGATCAGCGCCCTCTGCCCGAGTCCCGGCCGACCCGTGCCCTAGCCGCCACCCGATCCGCGCCCGCAGCCGCCGGCCACCGAAGCCTCGCTCCTGCGCGCGCCTCTCCGGCCCCGACCCCCTGTCCGCGTCCGCCCTGACGCCGTCGACCCCCTGCCGTTTTTGATTCGCTGATTCGGTTTCCGTGGATCGCTTCCCGCCTCAGATTTAGCGTTGTCCGTTGTTTTCGTAGCGCTCTGTGACGCTGTCCGGAGACATCAGAGTCTGTGACGACGTGTTCCGAGTCCGAGGCTACTCTTCGGATTCCGTCATCAAGCTTTTGGGTAATCTCTGTTAATCACAGTAGTTCGTCCCTCTCGTCGTAGTCGATGATGAAATTGGTCCTCAATCCTGTTACGGGATTTAGTTAGAAGTTCAATTTCGGGAATTCCGAAGTTCTTTTGGTATTTTTGTGCTGTGACTTTCAGATTTTATTTCGTGAGTTGATTTTTGGTTCTGTGGTTAATTCGTTTTGATTTCGGAATTTTCGAATTCTTTCGGGATAGGTTCTGTGTATTTTGGTTCTCGGAATTTCCAAGATTATCTCGGAAAAAGCTTCTGGGATTTTGGTTTAGTAGTTAAATTGAATTTTCTGATTGTTGGTATGCTGGTTCCGGGTTTTCCGAATTCGTTTCGGAAATAATTCTGTGAGTATATTTTATATAAAAATGGATTTTTCCAAGTGTGGGACTGATATTTGGAGTTTGTGGCACATTTTCCCAGTTTTGGGTTATCCCGAAAATAGAGGGAATGCTGCCGATTTTTTTTATAAAATTATATAAATGGATTTCAAATCGATTTTCGAAATGGTTTATTAAATTAGATTTTTGGGCGACGACCGTACCGGTCCATGGGCCCTAGCTAAATGCAAACGAAACTGGGGTTTTACCCGGACGTTGAGGCATTAGCTAATTTGACGATGGACCAGTATCTGAGACTCGTAAAATTAATTCATTTTAATTTAAATTATTATTTTATTTTGTAATTAAATTGTAGGATAATTTTTAGAGACTAACCAAGGTTTTCTTCTTATTTAAATTCATGTAAAATAGTCTGTAAGGGCATAAGCCCGTTTATTTCTGCTAATTTTTGTAATAGCTAGAAATGTGTTTGTATTTTTTCTGATTTTGTTCGGAAACGTAAAATTTAGAAATGATAAATAATTATAACATTTTAGAAATTTATGTTCTTCTCATTTAAAGAAAAAATATAGTTTTATTATATAAATTATAAAATACCAAGTTTTGCCAATAAACCGATAAATACAAAGTTTTCTGAAATTAAATATAAAATGATCTTTCCATCATAATTAAATATAACGCATTAGATAATCGAGTTTTGTTTGTATTATTATAATAAAGATTAAAAATTGACTAGGACAAATTTAGAGATTGTAACTAGCACATCTAGCATGGCAACTTTGGAAATCTAAGGTAGACTTCTCGATTGTAGGATTTCGAGGACAAGTCCGAACTCAATCCCGGAGACATCCCAAATCCAGTCATAATCAAAGGCAAGTACATTTTGTGTTAGTTTACAATTATTTAGTAATCATTTTATTGCAAGTTTAAACCACGATGCAACACGGAACTCTCTCTGAGAGCAATGACTGATTGACTGTTGGGTACTGGGGGAGTAGTGTAATGAGTATGACCACATCCAAAGTAATAATTTAGAACTGTATTAGCTTACCCCTCATACACACGGGGATAAGCCATATCATTCACTGTACAACCCAACCCGGTCATATTCATTGCCTATTCATATCATAATGTTTTAACTGCTGGAGAACTGTTTATTTCAAATTGTTTAAAAGTCCATAATTCTATTATTATTTCAATTGTTGGATTATCATGAATTGTACTTTGCTCCCTCCTGACTGGAGACTATATTTTTAGGTCCTATTGATGATGCAGAACTACTGATTAGTAGTTATTATGATCCTGAGTTGTATCCAGCTGTGCTACCAGATGATGCTGGACTTGGAGATGACGAGCCTATCTTTTAGCTGTTGTCATTTTCTATTTCCAGTTGTTGTTGTTTGAAAAGACTATTTCTATTATCAGTTGTAACTTTTGTTGGACAAGTTTTAATTATCGGAATATTAAAGTTGTGGCAATTAGTCTGTGTTGTTGATTACCTGCATGAGTGATACAGCTTACTGCCGCCGTCTCAACAACGGTGCAGGCTGGGCATGATTCGATTCAACCCAAAAAATTGGGACTTATTTGACTCATAAGGTATAATGTCATCCTTGTGCCTTATGCTTTTAATTCCTTGCTTGTATGAATGATTGCTGCTAGTTATAGATTGCTCATGATTAGTATAGCTTGCCCCGACATCTCTAGCCTCTTGATTAAATTCCGAGGACAAAATTCTTCTAAGGTGGGTAGAGTTGTCACTCATATTTTCCGTTATATGTATTTCCAGTATATGTGTACGGATTCACGGCCCGTATTTTGACTTGTCTAGCATGGCATGGCTTGGCTTGGTCATGGTTTAGCTCGGCTTGGTTTATTTTGGCTTGGTTTAGGACAAGTGATTCATCATGATAAACCCCCCTTTATAACCCAACTTCCCACCCTCTCTCCTTATTACTTTCATTAACTTCTTTTTCTTCCTCCATTAATTCTCTCCACCCACCTTAGGCAAGTGTAATCTTGCTTCATGAGAGATCTCTTGTTTTATGGTTCCAATGCCTTCATTACTTAGTTTTATGACTCTTTAGTACTTAGCACTTTTGGTTTTGGTGGATTAAATCTTGTAGATCTAACTTTTTCTCAAATCTTTGTTTTCTCGGGTTTTGATCTCTCAAACTTCTTTATTTTCAAGTTTTGATTGTTCCATGTTGTAGATAATTTGATTTTACACAAAATGGACCTTTGAATACCCGGATTTCGATTTTTTTTGAGTGATTTATGAACTTGGGAAGTTCATGGGTTCTATGAACACAAGATCTCGGATTGGGGAAGAGAATAGTGCTGGGCGCATAACATTTTCATGCGCTCACAGCTGCTTTCCTTTGGGCTCATAGCCATTAGTATGCGCCCAAGGCCCCATGCTCCCTGCTTGGGCGCATATCCCTATATATGTGCCTAAGGACTCCCCTCCCTAGGTGCATATCCTTTATATGCGGCCAATTGCACCCTGTGTTCCCTGCTTGGGCCTATAGTTTTCCTTATGTGCCCACTCACTACTAAAATCTACTCTATTAGCGACGTAATTTAGCGATGTTAGTGAAAACATCGCTAAATTTTGCAAATTAGCAACGTTTACGTAAAACGTCGCTAATCGTCACTATTAGTGGCGAAAATAGCGACGTGCCAGCGACGTATATTAATTAAATGAGCTTTTCGTCGCTAAACGTCGCAATTACGTCGCTAATAGTGACGAATTTAGTGACGTTTCTCACAACGTAGCTAACTTTTATTTAAAATTCCCTTCCGATTCATTTCCCCCCATTTTCACTCACTTACTCTCTCTTTTCACTTTTTCCTCCGGTGCGGCGGACTCTCCTCCCTCTCCGGTACGTAACTCTCCTCTCTCTATTTTGGTTGTGGGTAGTTGGGGGGGTACGGGTGGCTAGGGGGGAGGAGCAGGGGGGTACGAGTGGTTCGGGGGTGAGGTGGGTGGCTGGGGGGAGAGGGGCAGGGGGATACGGGTGGCTGGGTGGTGAGTGGGGGGTGGCTGGGGGGAGAGGGGGGGTGAGGGCGGCTTGGGGTGAGGAGGGGGGCTGGGGGGAAGGGTTAGGGTTAGGGGTGGTGGGGGGAGGACAGGGGGTGAGGGGGGCTGGGGGTTCGGGTTAGGGGTGGGGGGGGAGGGCCAGGAGGGTGAGGCGTGCTTGAGAGGGGAGGGGGGCTGGGGGGGTTCGGGTTAGGGTTAGGGGGAGGGGCACGGGGGTGGGGGGGCTGGAGAGGTGAAGGGAGAGGGGGTGAGGGTTAGGGTTACGTATCGTTGCATATGATGCCGATCCGATGCTGCCGATACCGATTTTGTTTGGAATGTCCCGGTCCGATAAGACCAATACCCGATACTGTCCGATAATTTACTAAAAGCATGTTAAAGATTATCTATCGTATGTAAAGGAATCGATAAGGGTGACTCTATTTCACTCAATTTCAAAAATCTAATAATTTACTGATAATTACTTGTTTTTCGACACCGAAAAATTCGATACTCCAATTCGAAACCACCGATAGTGCCGATACCCCTGATCCCGATACTCATAGGAATGATCCGATAACGATTTTGTTACCGAGATTTTGAACCTTGGTTAGGGGTGTTGCGGTGCCGACCGAACGAGCCTATCGTCCCGTTCCAACGTCTAGAACGCTGATCCTAGCTAACCTTAACCCTAACCCTAACCCTAATCCGAGCCACGTTGCGGATGATCTGATACGTCCCTTCTCCCTCGTGCGGTAACAGGAGGGCACCCAAATTCGTGCCACTCGATGCCCTCGAGTTACGGCTATACGTCGGCTCGACGGGTTCGATGATGGGCTCGGGTTAGGACCTTCTTCCTGCTCGTGGGGTGGGGGAGGGGGTCTGCTGCTCGGAGTAGGACCCCGAGGGGGCTCACAATATATATGTATGTATGTAGTATGTAGTATATTTATTTCAGTTTTGAAGTTTATTCATATTTACAGATATCTAGAAATGGCTATATTCATGTATCTGCGAGACCGTTCGTGGATGTGCAATCGCCTTCGAGATGACAGGTGCGGTGTGCGAGATGAATACCTCATCGGAGTAGAACAATTCCTCCTATTCGCGAAGGCGTTTCCTTAATCCATGGACGGCATGGACATTAAGTGTCCGTGTGCAAAATGTCGGAACATGAAGTTTCAACCAGAATTGGATGTGACGTTTCACTTATACACAAAGGATTTCCTTCCGAATTACTACCAGTGGACAGCACACGGAGAGCTTGTACCTTTAGCATTCCAAGCGGAGCCTTATATGGAGCCTTATATGAATGTCCACAACAGAAATAGTGTCGACAACGAGTACGTGAACATGGTCTTCGACGCTGCGGGGCCTAGTTTCCATCCATACAATTGTAACGCAGCTGAGGAGGCACCGAATGCCGATGCTGCAAAGTTTATGGAGTTGCTGGAGAATGCAAGGACTCCTTTGTACCCTGGTTGTGAGGACCATTCACCGTTAGAGGTGATCACTCGGCTCTTGAGCATAAAGTCTGACTTTAACATGTTGTAAGAATGATACAATAGAGTGCTCGAGTTGATTACAGATATCTTGCCAGAGGGTGCCAAGTTACCGAAAGACTTTTATCGCTCTAAGAGGATGGTGAGATCCCTCTGGATGGGATACGAGAAGATCGATTGCTGTCAGAACGGATGGATGCTTTACTACAAAGATCACAAGGATACAGAAGTGTGCGAATTCTGTGGTGCTGATCACTACAAGCCAACTGCTACAGGCAAGTCTAGAAGACCGACTGTTTTAATGCACTACTTGCCATTGATGTCACGGTTGCAGAGGTTATTCATGATGAAAGAGACTGTCAAAAATATGAGTTGGCATAAGCGACAACAGACCGAAGGAGTGTTAGATCACCCATCTGATGGAGAAGCGTGGAAGCACTTCGATCGAGTATATCCTAAATTTGCTTCTGATGCACGTAATGTAAGGTTGGGGCTCTGCTCTGATGGTTTCACCCCATTTGGACTTTCAGGCTCCCAATATTCATGCTGGCCGATAATCCTCACTCCGTACAACCTACCGCCTTGTATGTGCATGAAGACACCTTACTTGTTCTTAACTATTATCATCCCTGGTCCGAACAACCCGAAGAGGAACATCGACGTGTACTTACAGCTATTGATAGATGAGCTGAAGCAGCTATGGGAAACAGGGGCGTACACGTATGATGCTTCAAAAAAGAAAATTTTCAGATGCGGGCAGCACTAATGTGGCAATCAACGACTTTTTGGCTTATAGAATGTTATCTGGATGGAGCACTCATGGTTCGCTTTCATGTCCGTATTGCATGGACTACATAAGGCTTTTCGTTTGAGACACGGAGGAAAGCCATGCTTCTTTGATTGTCACCGACAGTTCTTGCCGAAAGACCATCCATACCGTAGGAACAGAACTGCTTTCATCTGGTGGCTCTCCTCCTCCAGCTCCAGCTAGAGGTCCAGCTCCAGCTCCAGCTCCAGGCGATCAGTAGTTTTGTTTTTGCATTTTCGGACTTTGTACTTTATATTTTTACTTTGTACGTATTGAGGATATTGGACTTTGTTCTTTATATTTGTACCTTATATTATTAGTTGAGGATATTATTTGTTCTTTATATTTTTTGTCTATTCTAGATTGTATTGTGCGTGCCGGTATTAAGTGTTCCACCGAAGGGGTCGGCGAACCTAGGGATTGGATTCTGTATTTTGGATTGTACATTTGCATTCTGGATTCTGTATTTTTTCCTTTATTTTTTTAATTTAGCGATATTTTTAGTGACGTTTATATGCACCGCTAAAATTTAGCGACGTTTCTATACGTCGCTAAAAATGTCGCTAAATTGCTGACGTGGCAAACAATCTGATGTCACCACATCATCGCAAAAACGTCGCTAATCGGCGACCACAAGAAAACGTCACAAATAACGTCGCTATTTAGCGATGTTATAATGTCGCTAATTTATGTCGCCATAGCGACGTTTTGCGACGTTTTTTTCGATTAGCGACACGCTTTTTTCTGGCGTTTCCAGGACGTCGCTAACATAAATTAGCGATGTTTTGGCCGAGATTAGCGACGTTAATAAACGTCGCTAATCTGACAAATTTTTGTAGTGACTTGCCATGAAAGATAGTCTCCACCCTGTGGGCGCATAGCTATTGTTATAGACCCACTTGCCATGAAAGATAGTCTCCACCCTGTGGGCCAATAGCTATTGTTATATACCTACTTGACATGAAAGATAGTCTCCTGACTTATCTTTCCAATGTACCCTATCTCCACCCTGTGGGCGCATACATGTAGGTGCATGCATATGGGTGCATAGCTCTTGGCGCATGCCTTTCCTGAATACTTAACTCTCCATGAAACTACTAGCCCTAGGCACATAGCCTCAGGCGCATAGACCATGGGCGCATGCATGTGGGCGCATGCTCTCCATGTCACCCCATTGACCCCTTGTGCCATTGCTTACAATTATCCATGTTTGTCCCCATGGTCCTTAGTGTGAGTTGTGACTTTACTTGTACTCTTTACTTGACTGGTCCTAAAATATTATTTTCCATGTTGCACATGTACTCTGAGCTTTAAACACGATCTTGGTATGGCACGTACACTCTCTAATAACTCCTTGATAGTGGCCCACCATGGCGCACTCTTGGTCAAGTAAATTCTTGGCATACAAGTACCCTTAACATGAACACGACATGATAATGTAACTTTACATGATAACTCTTGATGGTAACCCGACATGGTGCACTCTTGACAAGCAACATGACATGAATAAACTTGATAGTGGCCCGTCGAGGCACACTCTTCACTAGTAATCTTGATAAGTAGCGTAACATGATCATCTTGATATGCTGTTGTGATGGTTATCTTGACTTGCTATGTAACTCTTATCTTGACACCGTGGGTGTTTGTGCTTGTATAAGCTACATGTCTCGTCTTGCATTATATCTAGGACATGAATACCTGATTTTCTACGGTCAGGGATTCATACTGAATCTGACTAGGATAATGACTAGATTGATCAAGTAGTTCATGAAGAGATTTCCCAGCTATAGGCAGTCCCGTTATCTGGGTACTTTAATTGGACTTGTAGCCTGCCGTCGAATAGGGCACATTTCCAGCACACTGTCATGTGTTGCACCCCCAAGTCACCTAATCCAACTCTCTCAACTTGCAACTGGATAACCTGGATTAAGTTTGCATGGCTTGTGGCTGTTGGATCATCTCAATGCATCTTGTTAGTAACTAGGCTTGTGATAGCCCTAGTTAGTTAAAGTATCAAGCCGTACTCATTGCTTGGCCATGATTGATGGATGGAGTCCAGTCTAGTCTTATCAAGACAGTGCCAGTCTATGATTACTTCAGTGCATTTACTGTTTATGCTTTACCCTTATCGATAATCGGTCAGAGACTAAGTTCTGTTCAGGTGAAGGGTTACAACCCCGGTCCTTATTTGGTTTACGGGTTGTAACTTGGTTACCGGAGTAGTTTCTTAGTTATCTTATCGTTTATCCCCTGAATTCTTAACTTCAAGTTTTCTTGTCATTATTATGCCGTGTGATCTAATATGCTAGTTTTAGTTCTAAAGTGAAGCCTCCCTTGTGGCACTTGCTCTTTCTGGGGTCTGACCCAGCTGGTTTTGTATGGCCAGATTTCGACATAGCTCCCGAGGATCTTTCAGCCTTCCAACTAGATGGTGAACACTAGACGCAACCCTGGCAACGAGTGGGTTTTATTTTACTCTCCCACTCTATTGTAAATTATTCTTTTGAGACGTTTAGCCGCCGAGCAAGTGTTAGCTCATGTTGAATTTACATTCCTATCTGCCTAAGGGCTGTAACATGATTGATAAATCCTAGGGTTGATTATATATGACTTTAACTCTTGCTAGTCTTCGTATTTTGTATGACTAGCTTCATGATCATCTGAATATGTAATGTATGGGATGCCTTACTTTGTATGTTTGATGATCTACCATCTTGTTACATTTACTTGCTTGTTTGAGATTGAGACACTAGGCTTGTTTTTGTCCTTAAGAGACTAATGGCTTGTAGTTAAACCCTCATGAGACAGCCGTGACCGTATTGCGAGGTGGGATTCACTTCAATATACGTAGCTGGTTGTGTCTGTCCCCCGCTCTCTAGTATTCTGGTTCTGGGGCGTGGCAACTATAACCTCAAACTCTCTCACATACCAACTCACAGCATGCGCGTTCGTATCTATCTCATCCACGCAGCTCCCAATAGGCTCACATTTTTAGTCCAATATTGATTTATTAAATTGAAAAAAATACACTCTCACCTAGCTCAAATCTGGTGGAGCGAATGCCTCTCACCTCAACCACTCAAGCTAGAGAAGATTGGCAATACATCTATATATATCCAATGACCTCTAACTCAAGTAGGTGAGGTGAGAGACACTCAACCTAGAGACCCGAGTTCGAGAGGGACACGAGCAATATTATTTATTCCATTAATAAATGGTGGTAGTAGAGCTACGGTTCTGGTAGTACAGGCCTTCGCTCCAGGTGAAGCAAGCCCTCCTGGCCTGCGGTGGTGTGTCCCTACGGGCCAAGGTGTGTGTCTAAGGGTCTGAGTTGTAGGTCCTTCAAGGATGAGTTGTAGGCTATTGGGGTTGTGTTGTCTAAACCGAGCTCTTCGGGTACCTGTTGTTTGAGTGGACTTTTTGGGACTGATATATATATATATATATATATATATATATATATATATATATATATATATATATATATATATATATTTTTTTTAATATATATATATATATATATATATATATATATATATATATATATATATATATATATATATATATATATATATATATATATATAAAATTGGTAAACGGGATATGAGACATAAGCTCATATTCCTATATGAGACAATAATGCACGTGGACCAATAGGAATATAGTGTATTAGAGCACATGTGTCCACATGGAATGTAGGAGTCCATTCCAATTGGTCCACATGAGCATGGTGCATGTAGAAATATGAAACAATGGCTGATATCTCGTTTACCAATATATGTATATATATAGGTAAATGGGATATAAGCTATTGGCTCATATTTCTACATGAGTCATACACATGTGGACCGAATGACTCCTACATTTCATGTGAACTAGTATATTATATTCCTATTGGTCCACATGTACATGACTCATGTGCAAATATGAGCCAATGAGTCATATCTCGTTTACTCATATATATATATATATATATAATTGAGTTGCTTGTGTAGACAACTGGATGAGTCTAGAGATCATCTATTCTTCTGCTGTGACTTTGTTTGGGAGATCTGGATTCAACAATGCATGTGTCTGGGCCTACCTCTCTCTTATAATAGGGATCTTGCATCGAAAATAAATAAGGTGAAAGCTCAAAAAGGAAAAAGAAAGGGAGCATACAGGCGGATACGACTGATCTCCGAAGCTATTGTTTGGCATGTTTGGCGTGAGCGAAATTCTCGCATCTTTGAGGGTCTCGTTCTTAGTATTCACACTGTACATATAAATATAGAGGCTGATGTAGATATCCTTAGCCCCAGATAATTTATGTTGGGTTTGGGGCGGGAGTTTTGTTTTGTAATACTTGTTTTTACCAATAATATTTATCTTCTTGAAAAAAGATTTTATATATATATATATATATATATATATATATATATATATATATATATATATATATATATATGTAGACAAACACACCCCCCAAATCTAAAAATTATTGATAATCAAACCATATAGATACAATGTTACATACAATGCCTACCTAAACGAAAGCCAACTACCACGAATGTTCTCAGATGCTGAAACAAACATAATGAACATTTTTGGTATAAAAGATATGTCTAAAAATGCCTACCCAAAAGTCTAGTTCTGGACATAGGGACAAAATTATAATTTTGGGTTAAAACGATGTCCATTGTTGGACCGGTTTTGCACCGAAAAGTATGTCAATACCAATGGTCGCAAAAGTCATCAAATTATATGTCTACAGGTTCGATTTGATGATACGAATCCAACCATATGTCCAAAGTTGGATTTCGGTGGGCCGTGCACAAATTTGCCTGTTTGGATCGGGTCATAGGCCTGCCAAACTGGTGTTCCGGTCGACTTTCTCAAAATCAGACCAAACTTGGCATACAGGACCCAAAAAATGACATGGTCATGATGGCACAAGTTTTATCTCAAGATGACCAACACGCACGAAGTTATGGACTAGTTTGCAAAGGGGCCGATACAGGGTATCTTTACCAATACGTCTCGATTTCATTGTGCACGCACAACAAAATCGAGTTCCGTCGAATCCCACATGTCGACATCCATATGCGTCTTTCGATGCTTATAGGTTGTGACCACGTCGCCCGGTTTGTCGGGGCGTACGGCGTATCTGTGACTTTTTTGAAATCCTACTATTTTGAAAAACTATTTTTCACGATTTTTGAAATTTGTTTTCTCGACACACAGAGGGAAAAATCAAAAACTGCAAAAAGGGTTTTGATCTTGTATAGGTTTCCTGTAGATCTGTTCAAATAGATTTTTGAAAACTTTCATGGATCGGCAAAATTTTGCCTTCCAATAGAGGGTTCCCATAACAGTTATTGGTTTACTGTTTTATGGTTTTTCTCGATCTTTCGAGAATTATTACGATTATCTATAGAAAACTAACCCAATCTTGTTGAAGGGTCTTGTAGGTGGTCAACTAGGCTTTCCTCATAAATTTACAGATCAAACTTTCGACAAGCGTGGAGGGAGAAAACTAAATACGAACATGTGTACCTGGGCATGGCTGGACTATTCGAAACAAGGGTTCTCCAATTCTTGCGTTCGACGACGTCGCTGTAGCGTTCACTGGCAGTGCGCAGGCCGTCGGGGTTGTGCGCAGGGAGTAGGGGGTGTTGGGGTAGTGCTGGGTTCGAACATGAGGAAAGTTTTCATGGGTTTTCAAAGAAAACCTCCTCGATAGTTCTCATGTGTTCATATACCTACACTTCAAATTTTAGGATGATTACCCATCCAATTAAATCAAATTATATATATATATATATATATATATATATATATATATATATATAGACACACACGCACACACTTGGTATATATATATATATATATATATATATATATATATACATATATACCAAGTGTGTGCGTGTGTGTCTATATATATATATATATATATATATATATATATATATATATATATATATATATATATATATATATATATATATATATATATATATGTGAAAATATATATATATATATATATATATATATATATATGTGAGCCTATTTATGTATTACATAAATAGGCACAGATATTATATTTATGTATATATTCCTTTTTAGATATGTGCAAACATATATACATAAATATAATATATGTGCCTATATATATATATATATATATATATATATATATATATATATATATATATATATATATATATATATATATATATATATATATATATTATATTCCTTTTTAGATATTTGCAAACATATATACATAAATATAATATATGTGCCTATTTATGTAATACATAAATAGGCACATATATATATTATTATATATATTATATATATTCCTTTTTAGATATTTGCAAACATGTATACATAAATATAATATATGTGCCTATTTATGTAATACATACAAGATCATTACAAAAACTAAAATTATTCTTTGTAAGAAAATTTCCATTTCCAATGTCATCGAAAAATATTTGCTACATATAAGTTGTATAAATAAATAAATTCTAATATATATATTTTTAAAAATATACAAACAATATTATTATTAATAATAATAATAGTAACAATCACAATAATAACAACAACAAATTAGTAGGGTTATAAGAAATTGGGGAGAGTACATACTACTACTAGCATTATTTTATTTTTTACAAACAAATATTAATATTTTCAAATCCATTCAAAAACTAAATAAATAAATATTAAAACATGGAAAAGATAACCATAATATGATTTAATAAATCTGAACAACCAAATATTCAAAATAAATCTAGTGGCACCTACAGCTAATATGCTAGTCAAGGCACTTGACTATACTAGCCGTGCCATCTTGTCTAGTCAGTGTGCATATTAAAATTTAAGCATGACTAAGACTATATTATAAATAAATAACAAAATATTTCAAAACAAATTATTTAAGAGATAATAAAATAAGAAAAAAATCCTTGAAAATTTTAGAGGTTTACAATAACATGTCTCCAAGCCTTAGTTGGCAAACTGGATTATATTAGTAGATGTATAGCTATAAGTTGGAGATGTTTAATAAATGACTCAACTAACACATTTTGTTTGTGCACAAGGGAAACATGATGCTCTACCTCAATCCCTAACGATGTACAATAGTTATCAAAAACTTGTGAGATAAATTTTTCGGTATTGCCAAGTCTAATTAACTTAATTGAATTATTAGGAAACTGAAATCTAAGTCTAATAATTTTGACCAAATGACGAGAAAATGTAAGATTTATAGTAGACAATAGAAAAATATATGACCTAGTAGATGCATTTATGAGTACCATAAAATATTTTAAAATAACCACTAGTAGGGTGAATATGACCACAAATGTCTTCTTGTATTCTTTACAAGATATTAGGAGGGTCATTCTTAACTATTAGAAAAAAAAGGTCTAGTTATAAACTTTCCTTGTGATAAGGAACACGTAGATGATTCTTGGGTAAATCAAGATCATGATTTTTCAATAAATGCCCACAAGAATTATCAATGATCCTATTGAACATAGTTTGTCCCGAATGACCCAAAAGGTCATGCCAAATGCTATATTAGACATGATCATAAGCTTTATATTTTTCCACATTCATACTAGATTCAATTATATAAATGGTGGTGTAAAACAAACCCACCGAAAGACAAAGGAATTCTTCTAATGTGAGCCTTTTGCTCCTAACATTAGATGTGATACATAATATCTTTTTGTTGTTATCTTTTCAAGTTTCAGTATGGTACATATTTTCCGTATATCCTTAAAACTTAACAAAATCCTTTTTGGAACCGCTTGAATATAACCCATTCTGCAAATAGGTTTGAGTACATGTGTGCTCTTTCAAAGCCCTCAATTATATGGGCTAGCCTAGCTATTGTTGACACTTTATGCATGTCAAATTCTAACTTTGGGAATTTTTTTTGATCTAAAATCATGTGTTATAGCACATCTACCAAACACATATCCAAGTTATTTTTTTTGGATTCTTTGAATCTTTCATCCTCTAATTAAGTATCTCGACATTACTTAAACCAATATCCATCTTTGTCATATTTATGACAAGCATTACTACTCCCATTTAGTTTACATGAAGCAAAAATAACATATTATAGAAATGTGACTCCAACTCTATAATAAAATTTTTTAATAAAACAAACTCTCATGGCTTAAACATTCCATGATGGAAACCAAAACTAAAACATGACTTCAAATATAAATAGTTTATAAGTACTTGAAATAAACATAAATTGACCGAGTGCTCATTCAATAGAAGGTGGATTTTCAAGAATCTCCTAAAACTGTTCATTTATAACTTGATTTCCTATGTTAGAGGGTGTTGTCCACTTGTTCAATTTAATCTTTTGTGAACCATTGTTTCCACCTTTATAAGGCCGATAACCATGACCATATCTTCGATAAAAAAATTTCATGGCCCTCTCCACATCCTCCACCACGGCCTCTGCTAATTCCAAAATTGTTGGCATTTTCCTCAAGAATTATCATTGAGCCGTTGGTCTAGAGTTGTAGTTTTTTATGAGAACATTGCTATTTGTTTCTACTACAAGGAGACGGTCACCAGTTCAGAGTATTTTATAAAATTTCTTCACTGCCAAAATAAGTCAAATTAGCGAAGCAATTAGCGACGCTTTGTTAAGACATTGCTAATATTTTTGATATTGGTGATGTACTTTTTATATGTCGCAAAACGTCACTGATTGCAAAAAGTAGCGACGTTGAGCAACGTTTAGTGACTACAATTAATTTGTTGGGAAGTGACGTCGATGAGAAGTCGTTGAACGTCGCTATATTTTGTAAACAACGACGTTCAGCGATGTATATTTTATTTTGGCGACGTTTAGCGACGTCATTTAATGACGTCGCTAACAGTTTAATATACACGGGACCAGCCCCATTCCAAATCCAAAAATTTCACCCCAAATTTTTTTGCCTCCCTCAACCGCCGCTCCCCCCTCGACTGCTCCTCCCCCTCGACCACCGCTTCCCCTTCGAGGCCACCGTCTCTCCCCCTCGCCACCGCGAGCTCCTCCCCCTCCGGGCTCCTCATCCACCGACCCTCCCTCCGCGAGCTCCTCCTCCTCCTACGGGCTCCTCCTCAACCGTGAGCTCCTCCTCCTCTCCGGGCTCTTCCTCCACCGATCCCCCTCTGCGAGCTCCTCCTCAACCACCTACGCCGACCTTCTCCTCCTCTCGACAAACCCCAAGATCTGGTAAACCCTAACCTATATTCTATCTGAGTTTAGACACGACACAGACATAAATATGACACGATACACAGACACGATACACTGACACGATACATTAGGTTGTGTGTTATGTCGAATGGACACAAATACAATACAGTACAAACAGACATGGTAACAAAGACATGACATCTATTTTGACGTGTCTAGTGTAGTTTGGAGCGTATGTGTCGTATCCAATACGTGTCTAACACAATACAACACGAACATGACACAAACTTTTGGAGTGCCTATGCTACATAGGTTTATGTAATCAGCAACACGAATACTCTCAAAATTAGTGTCATGACAATCATGTATTGGACATGATACAAACACTCTAAAATACACTAAGGCATGCCAAAACAATACAGTGTTTGTGTCATAGTATATGTATTTAGATACTAAAAAAGCATGCCTACGCTTGTGCCCAGGCAAGAAGCTTGGTGCAAAGGGAGGTTGAGCCTTGCTTTTTCTGAACAAGTGCAACCTTATATAAGGGTCCAATAGCATTGTCGACCCTCCTCACCTAGGATTCAGAGTGCCTCTGAAGTTTGTGACCTAGAAGAAAGCAACGTTGAGCAAAGTTTTTCTACTTTCACAACTATATATGTCCATATATTATAGTGTCACCTAGTCTGAATTTGACCCTAGTTTCCATCAACAATGGCATCGGTCTTTGTAGTTTTCCTATCATATGTTTCATTCATTGTGATTCCGCAAAATCAGAGATCATATTCCTAATTATTGAATCGGAGATGCGGTGGGATTACATCCTCCAAAGATCGTATTGGCCTTTGGAGTTCACATAAAATGATAGAAAGCCCAGTATAAAAGCCTAAAACTAAGTCCAAGGAAATCTCATGTCCTAACCTTATAAATTAAGAAACATCTACCCACCTTCCTAGGAGCCGTAAACTTTATGCTTTGGCTTCTTATAAAAACGTTTGAAAAGTAATTTATGTTGTAGTATATAGTTTTCAATGCCCTTCTTTTGTTTTGTTTTGTTTGGTTTGGTTTTGGTTCTTCTTTGACAAAAACCATTTTTTAGAAGAGGTACTCAACCTTAATTACCTAACTCAAACCTTAATCCATTAAATTCCTCTATGCTACCAACTTTCGTACATGTCCTATCTCTAATCTATCAAGTTGCATGATCCGGTGCCTATCAAATAAAATCAAGCTAGTCAGAATGTTATAGATCCGATCTATCTATAAGAGTGTATAGAGTATCCTAGAAGTGTAGGTATGATTGGTATATCGTATTACATAGAGTGTATAGAGTGAGTATCCTAGTAGTATATAAGATATTTTAGAAGTAAAGTGTCCGTGTCAGTCCGAAGTAAAGTGTCCATGTCAGCCCTTCTCTGAAAAAGTAAGTTTATATCTGTAAGCCTTTTTGAGGCTTTTAGAGTTCTATTGATTTCAGAAAAATATGATAAAAGACAAAGAACGAAAGGAGTAAGAAATAATAAAAAATAAAGAACGAAAAATCTTAGCAAGAAAATTATAATACTTTGCCTTTTTTATTATTTTCCTAAAATTCGATAGAATTCTGAAAGCCTTAAAAGGCTTGCAGAAGTAAACTTTTTTCGAAAAGAAGGGATGATATTGAACACGTTACGACATTCATTTAATACTCATGTGTCTATGCATCCATTTGGACAATATAATCGAATAAGTGTATCTATCTTTGCAGAATTATCTTCAAATGGATATAAATTACTATCTGCGGAATCATTCGTGGATGTACAACCGTCATCCTGATGACATGTGCGGTGTGCGAGATGAATTCATAGAGGTTGTACAGCAGTTCCTGCAGTTTGCCAAGGCGTTCCCTCAGTATATGGACGATACCAAAATTAAGTGTCCGTGTGTGAGATATCGCAACTTGAAATATCATCCAGAAGTGGAAGTCACATATCATTTATACTCGAAGGTGAATGTACCCGTTTGAGCGGCATTTGAACCACCTAAAGAGGAAGGTGAAAAATAAAGCTCGGGTCGAGGGTTCTATTTGTAAAGCCTATATTCTCGAGGAGATTATAAACTTCTGCTCGACGTATTTTAAACCTCATGTTGCTACGAATAGAATGAGGGCTCCGATAAACGACGACGGATATCAAGAATCTAATGATGGAATACTGAAAGTATTTAATGCGTCCGAAAAGCCGTCGGAGAAAATGAAGAAGAGATATTTGGATGACGAAGAGCTAAGGGCCACAGTTGTATATATTACTCAATTGTGACGAGGATGAATTGGAGAAGCTAGAGGGGTAAGTAATTAATGATGAGTTTACGTCATCTCAATGTAATAGTATAAGATAATATTATTGTACTAATCGGCGGTTGCTTCGTTGTTTTTCAGCACATATATTTATGAGTTGAGGTCGGTTAGACCCTATCTAACAGACGAAGCATTAGAACAAGAAATGAGACGTCATTTTACTTCTTAGTTGAGCGAATATGTAAGCAGCTCGATAATTACTGGTCTCTTATAATGCAACTGCGTAATAAATAACTTACTATCTCTTCTTTGGTATTCAGGTCGATCGTCTAATTTTACCCGAGATTGAATTAATTAGAACTCTTGTCAAGGGATCAATTATTGCCGTTAAAATATGGCCAAGTTACTGCGTGAATGGCTTTAGGTTCAAGTCGACAAATGCTCCGATCAAAGACAACTTCCTGGATCTTGATTCCACAAAAAACAATTGTTTGTGTATCAAATCTTCGAACTACAAAGATGTCGATCCAAAAAATGATTTCTTTGGCATCTTGCGAGAGATTGTGGAGTTGACATATAATTATGGCAAAGAACCTGCAAAGATCGTGTTGTTCGAGTGTGAATGGTTCGATCCGATTGAAAATCAATGTTGGAAAATTGACGAGCATGGTCTTGTGGATATAAAATACAAGCGTAGGTATCAAGGCTACGAACCATTTGTCCTATCAACTCAAGCTCAGCTCGTGTACTTCATAACTTATCCGAAACGGAGAGCAACGAAGTCTGACTGGTGGGAAGTATGCAAGACTAAAGCTAGAGATCTTTTGATGTTGACGAAAAAGCTTATCAGGAGGACAAGCTACCTCTTATAACCAATATTGTTTATGTGGACTCCATGGAAGTTACGCATTATACGACTAATGTAGAAGATGAAGAATTATCCGAAAAGGAAGGCGAAGCCGACGAAGGCGAAGATGAAAGTGAAGATGAGGAGGAAAAGGAAGATGATGTCGAGGAAGACAAACAAGATGAATATTCTGAAGATGATTGAGAGAGATGTACTTTCATTTTCTTATTATGTAGAGTTGGTTATTATCTAGTCTTGGTTACTATCTGAACTTAGATATTTCTTATAGAATATACTATCTGGACTAAGATATTTCTTGTAAAATGTATCATCATATGTTGTCTTAGTTATTATCTTATTTTTGTTGTACTTTCATATTTATAGTTTCTATTATTTGTTGTATCATCATATGTTGTTATCAGGTATGACAGGTCGTCGTGAATCGTTCCGTATATCCTGACGTGGGAGAGGACGGGGTTCTCCTTCGGTACCTTCTACTGGTACTGGCAGAGGATGGGGTTCTCCTTCAGTACCTCCTACTGGTACCGGCTCTGGATCCTCGTCGTCGAGTACTCCTATGTATCAGACAGTACCTCTGCCTGCTACGATGCTATATGGCGTATCTTCTGGGATGAGTAGTTCCAGGCCTGAGAATGCTCCTGAGTCTAGCGTTCCTCTTGCTGATACGACGATGGAGATAGATGAGCAGATGGAGGAGGCTGAGCCGACGGTCGACCAATATCAGGCAGATGATACGTGCGCACCTCCGGAGGAGACGAGGACGGAGATCTGGGCCGACGGTACAAAGTAAGTGTATGGTTTATCATTTTTCTGTATTTACCATAGATTAACTTTTCTAATGAATATAATATGTCTGTATAGATATCGTCCCCCGTCGGTACAGAGACGCCTAGGCCACTTATTGAGGAATAATTATTGTGGTCCTTGGATAAACTACTCTGATGCTCTGGACGAGAGGAAGGCCTACTGGTTTGTGCGCTTCAAGGTTAAAATATATTTGCTTTTAACATGAATCATATAATTTATGCATATTATATATAACTGATAAATATTTGGTTTACACTATTCTAGGTTATATTTTTCTATCCACCGCACCGGGCCGAGTTGATTGAGGGGATGTTTTCTGCCATCGCTGCTAAGCTAATTTGCGATGCTATTAATGATCAGAAGACGCGTGATCGTGTCGAAAAGCTGATCCAAGGTTGGATCACCCCTGATCAGTGGACTGCGATGAAGGCTCGATTCGACGAGCCATGGTACAAGGAAAAGTCTGAGAAGGCCAAGGCGGCTAGGAAGTAGGGATCAAAGTGGTACGGTAGGTCGATTCTGATGACGAAACATTTTCGTTGTTTGGTATGTCTTTTTATTTCAGAAATATTATTTTAATGCAAGTTTGATAAATTAATAAAAGGTGATATATTTAATTACAGGTAAATAGGGGTGGTGACGCCAATATGGTAACCGTCTTCCTGGCAACACATCGGAAGGACGGGAAGCTTATTGACGAGAGGACCGAGAAGGCCTATGTAAGTATTACAATTCTATTTATTAATTTTAATACTTCGTGTTAGTTTTGATATAACTTAGTAAATATGCATACAAATAAAAGACATTAGAAGTTATAGAGTATCCATGTTTTCTAGGTCGAGTTTCAACGGCTTAAGGAGCGAACGGCTGCTAGTGCACTTGGTGCAGGAGAGGTCGGTACTTCCTCGTAGTCCACTCCAGCTCCGTCGGAGGACGAGCTGTGGGTGACCGCCGCTGGTGGTCTCTACAGGGGTACGTACTACGGTACGGGTTGCTATGGCGCCCTAGTTGCGACATAGTCCTCTAAGGCCTCTCCTACTAGTGTGCATGGCCCACAGCCCTTCCAGGAGTATGCTCGAGTCCAGCAGATGGTAGAGTCTGTCCGTGATGAGCTGCTACGACGGATCCAGGAGCAGCACCATATGGACTATGCTGCGCTCCTAGCACGATTGGATACGCTCGACCACAGTATTATGGAGCTCAGGGATATGACTGAGAGGACAGAGCGGAGCGTCACTGATCTTAGAGCGTCGACAGAGCACAACGTGATGGATTGCAGGCATCACAGTTGTCCATAGGCGAGAGACTGACGTTGATACAGGATTTGATGGTTGATTGCAGTACGAGGCTGTTATCTACCATGGATTCATACCACCAGCGACTAGCAGCGTTGGAGCGTTATTGTCCTCCGGGTGCACCTTCATCGTCGTCGACTCCGCCTTCTTTATCGATACCGATTCTACCGACGTCACTACCTTCTTCATCGGTGACGATTTAACGGGAGGAGTACGAGATGTTTCTATCCTTGAGGCACGGCGGTACCCCTCCTCCTCCAGATCCGTAGTAGTCCGAGTTAGGACTGTTTGATGAGATGATATTTTAGTGTTTGTTTATGTTGATTGTTTGTTTGTGTGTAGACTTTTAGTATTGGTTGTGTAAACTTTGGATATTGGTTGGTTGGTTGTAGACTGGGGTTGATTATTATAAACTTTGGATATTGGTTGTAGACTTTGGATATTGGTTGTAGACTTTGGATATTTTAGTGTTTGTTATACACTTTGTGTTGGTTGTACACTTTGGATATTGGTTGTAGACTTTTAGTATTGTTTGTGTTGATTGTTATACTGTTGTGATTTATCGGTGTTGAGTGTTCCACCGAAGGGGTCGGCGAATCCAGAAAGAAAATGTGCTTCTGTGTATTTATTATTATTTACTAAACTGCAAGGAGAAAATGTGATTCTGTGGACATTCTGTAATTTTTTTTTATTTTTTTTGCAATTTAGCGACGTTTACCGACGTTTAGCGATACAGGGAAACGTCGGTAAACGTCGGTAAGTCAACAGGTAAACCGACGCCGACCGACGTATTTGTGCATCGGTAAACATCGGTAAACGTCGCTAAATGACGCTAATTGTTCCAGGATTTTCCTTCGTTAATGGAATCGGTAAACGTCGGTAAGTATTCTAAATACGTCGCTAAAAGTTCTAGGATATACCGACGTGTACCGACGTAATAAATGTTGCTATATTACCGACGGTGCACCAGTGAACGTCGATAAATGTTCCAGGATTACCGACGTACTTGTGCGTCGGTAAGTGTCGGTAAGAGCGACGATTAGCGACGTTTTAGCTGTTAGCGACCAGACTTTCCGCGACAACAATAAAATGTCGCTAAATACGTCGGCAAATGAACTTAACGACGTTTTCATCCACTTTAGCGACGTTTTTGGGCATCGCTAATACGACTTATTCTAGTAGTACTTTCATGGTATTATTGCTGCAAAAGCACATTACTTGCATGATAAATAAAGATGATTTTCTCAATCATTTGAGTCTTTGTTACTTTTTCCACACAATTTAAGACGAAAAACAATATTAAACATAGTAGAATTATATTCTTTAACATTTTTATAGTCATGGTATCTTAGATTCACCCATTCACTTTGAGCAGTCAAAAGGATTACCATCCTTTGATGGTCAATTCTATCCTTTAGAGATGTCCACAAATTCAATGGATCATCCTCACATGGATATTTTATCTTTAGATCATCATAGATATGATGTCGTAGAAAAATGAAAGCCTTGGCCTTGGCTTCAAAAGATTCTTTATTTTTTTTCTTAATAGTACCATCAAGCTTGTTGGACTGTAATTGCAACTTTGCATCCAATTGCCAAGATAAACAATTGTATCTGCTCACATCAAGAGCTTTGAATTCAAGCTTTGCAAGACTCGACATCTATATGACAGAAAATAATTATATTAGATGTAAATTAATTTAAATAATAAAATTGATAAGCTCTTTCAAGATTATAAAATTTTACATATGCCACAATGTGATGAAACGCTATCAATGAATATTATATCTCATGTGTATCACATATACAATAATGTGATAAAATGCTATCAAAGGATATTATGTCTTATGTGTATCACATATACAAAAATGTGATCATTATATAATAATATATTTTGGGTACTTTTTCATAATTTATAATTCGATTCATATACAACAATGTGAAGTAGTACATTATAGAATTCAAATAAATAAAATAATGAAAATAAAAGATTCACATAAACAAGTCTAATGTAATTTACTAATTCCAAATAAGTTACAAAATTCAAGGTTTTCTATATTAATTTCGTAGTTTTTACAAAAAATATAGAAATAAAATTTATACATAATCTTAAATAAATTGTTCAATACAAATTTAGATTTAAAATTAAAAGAAAAAGTAAATCTAGAAAACATACGTTCTAATCGATCTATAAACAGATAAATCAAACATGTACTTAATTTTCCTAAAACATGCATGTATCTAAGTATAAAAAATTAGATTTACCTCTTCAATACCTTTCTTTTCTTAAGAGAACTATTTCTTCCTTCTTCTATTTTCTAGAGCAATGGTGCTGATAACGTATTGTAAAGTAAAAAAGATGGAGATAAAAAATCGAGAAAATTATTTCTTCATTAACATGTCACATAATCAATTTGAAAAGAGCCCTTATATAGGCTTACAATGAAGGTTTAACATCATCATGACAATTAAAGGAGAAGTGTCAAAAGACATAGGTTATGGATAACCAAATGTCATAGGTTATAGATAACCAAAAGACATAGGTTATGTAGGCCAAATAATTATGGTGAATTATCTATTTTGGATCCTCCTCGTCCCTTCAGGGCATCTCTAAGTATATATATATATATATATATATATATATATATATATATATATATATATATATATATATATATATATATATATGTATGTATAAAAAAAATAAAAAAAAAAAAAATATATATATATATATATATATATATATATATATATATGTATTCTACTGCATGATGCAACTTCGGAACGGCTCAAAATAAGTCGTCTAAGCCATATGTATATCATCAATCATTTAATTTAAAAAAATTACAAAAAGTTATATTTTTAAACTTTCTCTTTTTTTCATCTTCATAACTACTGAATACACTCTTGTTTATATATCTTCCGCATAACCGAATATCCCATCTTTTATTCACATATAACCTTAATAAATTATAATTAAATGTAAATTAAATTTCTATAAATCTTAATTAAAATATAAATATATCTAACAAATCTTAGTTTAAATTTTAATATTTAAATTATATTTTGATAATATTAGAAAGAAGAAATTTATTTTACGTGCAACGCTCGTGCTTTCACTCGTATATATAAAGTGGTATAATCAAGTGAGATGAAATTTCTTATGTGAGAAGATGGGAAGTAATATTAAACCGTTGGATTTTAAGTAATGGTTAAAAAATTTCATTTATAATAACAAGATTTATAAATAAATTAACATATAAATTAATATTTTAATTATTTTTTCATAAATGTTAATTAATTTATTGATTATAATTTAATTTAATTTATTTAATTTATTAATCAGTTTGTTAAATTAATGTAACGTTTAATTTTATAATTGAATGATTAACAAATTAAAATAATCAAATTTAATAACAAATATTAAAACTAAAATTTAAAATTAAATTAAATTTAGACAATTTAATTTTCAAAATTAAACATTAAACAATTAAATTAATAAATATTTAAACTAATTGTAAAATTATTAATTTTGAAATTATTTTTATAAAATTTTGATTTTAAGTGATCTATAACTATGTGTCAACCCTAGCATTTAATCAAACGATGAAAATGTAGTTTATATATATATATATATATATATATATAGAGAGAGAGAGAGAGAGAGAGAGAGAGAGAGAGAGAGAGAGAGAGTGGCTATCCATTGAGCACGGATACTAATTGAGCAAATGAGCATAGTTATTTGTGTCCTTAGGATTTTTGTTAAGTTACACCTAACGGTTGAGATATTAGTATCTTATTTAAGGACGATATAATTTAGGGTGCGGCTATCCGCACCCCACTGTTTGCTAAGCACACCCCAAAAAATTTGATTTTCCTATTCTACCCCTTCCCACTAAGCACACCCCCTTCCCCCTCCAGCCTCCACCGGCTCCTCTCCTCCTCCTCCCGTCGACCGGAACGACGCCGCCGCCGCCACCTCCTCACGCCTCCCCTCCTCCCGCTTCTCCCTCCCCTCCCTCCTCCGACGAGGACGAGGCCCCCGCGCGCACCCGCCTCTCCCCTCCTCCCTTCCTCCCTCCTCCGGGGAGGACGAGGCCCCCACGGAGGAGCAGGGCATTTTCGGAGGCGCGCGGGTGCCTCGTCCTCGCCGGAGGAGGGAGAGGAGGGAGAGGCGGGAGAAGGTGGCGGCGGCGGCGACGTTCCGATCGGCGGAAGGAGGAGGAGGGAGGGGAGGGAGGAGGGGAGGAGGGGAGAGACGGGTGCGCGCGGGGGCCTCGTCCTCGTCGGAGTAGGGAGGGGAGGGAGAAGCGGGAGGAGGAGGGGAGGCGGGAGGAGGTGGCGGCGGCGGCGTCGTTCCGGTCGACGGGAGGAGGAGGAGAGGAGCCGGTGGAGGCTGGAGGGGGAAGGGGGTGTGCTTAGTGGGAAGGGGTAGAATAGGAAGATCAAAATTTTTTGGGTGTACTTAGCAAACAGTGGGGTGCGGATAGCCGCACCCTATAATTTATTGACAATCAAAACAATAATTATATATGGTTATATCTTATTTAATAAAGGTTATAGTATTTATTAGATTTTTACATACCAAAATTGGTTCTCCCTCCTCCCTCGTTTCTCTCTTCCGAAACATTATTCTTGTCTATTCTCTCCCTTCCGTACCAATAGTAGGGTGAAGCACGGTGCTCTTGTATTATTCTTGTCCATTGTTGTCAGCATGTCAGTTGGTGCCCCTGGAGGAGAATAAAATTCTGTGGTGGTGCTATGGCCGTCAAAGTCCTGTGGGGTATTCTCACCTGGAGATACGTTCAGACCGTGTTGTTTGAGGTTCTTCATAATAGTTCGTGCACTGATTAGCTTCCTGTTGTAGAGAAAGGAGCTAAACCCTTCCCCACTTTGGCATACAACCTTCCATCTAGAACATGGTTGTAGGTGTAGAGATGGGTATTCTAGATGTAGAATTCGTACATAACCAAAGACCTAGACAAGCGACAGTAGATCCTGATGGTCATCCATTTTAGCAGCAACTACCAGAAAATGGGTGTTTCTTTTTCTGACAGAAGTAAGCAAAGCTTGTTAGAGTTCAAATTTATTATAGAGAACATCATTTCCAAAGAAAACTCTTTATTGGTTGCTACTATCATTTGGTACTTAATATCAATGTAATTTTGTTAGTGGGAATTTTGATCCCAAATGACATGTTCTGTCTTCTGTGAGTCCGGATGATCCAAAACTAGCATTACATATTACTTGTTTGTATTTCTGATATTAATACTTTTCAAGCAACCTTCCGGAAAATAGTGGCTAACAAAGAAAAGCAAGAGTTTGAACGATATCTAAATACTATCAACGTCGATATCATCCGGGATTTTGGCACCTGTAAGATCATCAACGCCGCCCTTCTTTCTTGATAATGTAATGTAAGATAGATAATATGTTTTGACATAAGGAAGAAGATAATGAAAGGTCTACATAATGAGACAAAACAGCTTTTGACAGTTGAATAAGAAAAGAAAAGGGGAAAAAAAAATCTATTTTCTTGTATATAGGTACATGGTATTGCCTGAAACCTGTTATGCATGCCTACTTGATTTTCAGTAAAAAGAAAAAAAACAACATGTGGGTATGTTCCTATATTGTGTTCGTTGACCTTCTAGTTAACAACAACATAGAAAATTAGAGGATATACAAATAGAGACTTTAGACGCAATTGAATCGTGAATCAACACTGTCCGAGTGGGCTGAAGCTGTCGGAATGAGTTGCCAACATTTATATTCAACCATTTCTAAAGGGAAACCTTACTGTGAGAAGATGATTTATGCTAATTTCCATCTTGTGATACACAACGCCAAAACAATACGAAGGAAGGGGTTTCAATATTCAGGATCTACTGCCAGTTGTCTTTGTGGTTATGTTGATCTCTCCCAGTTGGTTGAACAAAGTTCTTATTTTTCTTTGTGGTGACCCACACATACGCACATCCTGCGAGATATTTTTCAATGCATTCTAAGATTGTTCCAGTAGTAGTTTTTGTTAACTTATACGAATTCCATATTTAAAGCTGAACAGACGTTGCTTTTTTTTAGATGTAGAAGCTACGTAGGGATGAGCACCACACTGAAGCTATCTAGAATATGGTTGTAGGTGTAGAGATGGGTTGGTGGATGACAATTATGTTCTATGTATTTGATTTTGGATGGCCTCATAAAATTTGCGAAGGGGTGTCTAATTTTTGATTCAATTGTCGATGTGTGCCAGTTTTCATGTGTAGAGAAGAGAGCTGGCATCGTTGTTGCATCTATAAGGATGATGTACGCTTGGGGTTCACCGATATTGTTTGCCATTGATTATAAAAGAACAGAACAGTTTTATGGGAGGACTGGACTTTTACTTCACAATACAAACTCGCTCATACAAAGAAAGCCTAGGAATGAAAACCTAGGTACAGCAATCTAAGTACAATTGTTTAGTTTTGATTCTGGGGAGTGACGATAGAGGCTCGGGAAAGCGACGGCAGCTCTGCCTTACTCCTTGGACGATCGGACGTAGCCTCAATTCTGATGAAGAAATGCCCTCGGAATGTGTGGGGAGACTCTTCTGTACGTGCCTTTGTCTCTCTGTGTATCCAGCCGGGGGTCCTCTCCCTTTTGCAAGGGAATGGCACCTTGCTATTTATAGGAGTGTGGTGTCATCATTAGGGTTTGCAATGATTGCCCTAAAAAAGTCGGCAGTTTGGGGATTTAATTTCCATTTTCCTTGATCCTATTTTGTTGGCAATTAATCTGGACCACTCATCTTGGTTGCAACGAATCTGGACAATTTAATGCTAATTGTGTAAAATCCGTATGGGCAATTAATGTTGATTGTCATGAATCTTTGGAAGCTCGGATCTCCTGCCACGTGTTTAATCCGCGTGATTGCAATAAATCTACTTTGATTCGGGTAATTATGATGATTGCACTAAATCTGGTTGTTGGAATTTGTTGATAAATCTTGATTAATTTAATGCCACGTATCTAACCATCATTACGGGGAAACTGATCTTCTGCCACGTGTCATAACCGTGAGCCACAGTCGCATGAGGGTAGCTTCTTAGGTTTTGAACCGCATGAAGGTGGCAGCCGCATAGGTGTAGCCTCCGAAATCTGAGCCGCATGGAGGTGGTTTCCAATTGAGCCGTATAAGACTAGCCACGTGTCAAGGCTGCATGGGCATGGCCTCTCAGTATTTGAGCCGCATGGAGATGATCCCCATGATCCGAGCCGCATGAGGACAACGGCCGCATGGGGTGGCTTCTTAGGATTTGAGCCGCATGACGATAGTCTCCACGATCCGAGCCGTATGAGAGCATCAGCCGCATGGGGGTGTGGCAGCCGCATAGAGAGCTTTGGTGGTTTGGTGGATCATGCCAGCTGTATAGGAGATTTTTTTTGTTTCTCGAGGAACACGCCGCCATGTCAGAGTTCATCATTTCAGCTTTAATGTCAGAGTTATCACTCTATGTCAAAGTATTTAATAGGAGCAGTCACTTTATGGCCAGCTGTAAAAGCAAGCTGCATAGGGCCACGTGATTCTTTCCTGAGCCGCATGAGGCTATTGGAGAGTTTCTGAGCCGCATGAGGCTCTGATAGATTCCTGAGCCGCTTGAGGCTCCTTCTGTTTTGAGCCGCATGGGCTTCTTCTGTTTTGAGCCGCATGGACTTTTCTTGTTCTTTTCCATGCTTCTACAAGACCCCCTTCAAAGTTTTTAATTTAAAAAATTGAAATACTTTGAATAAGAAGCATGGCTATATGAGCTCCGCTGGCCGTATTGGATGTTCTGGCCGCATGGATTTCTTGGCCGTATGGCCTGTCTGGCCGCATAGATTTCCTAGCCGCATAGGCTCCCTGCCACGCGTGCGTCTCATTAACTGCCCTTAATTCATTTTAGAGTCGTCTTTTTGGGGGAATCCCAAGAGTTGGCTTATTAAATATTTGGATTTTATGCCCTTGGTGAATCTCCTTTATGAGAGGGGGCAAAATTCGAGGAGTCGGTTTTGCCTGCAGCACACGACCCGAAGCGGTTATCGGTCCACGTGCCCCCCCATGTCTGCCTATAAATAGGGGTGCTTTTAGGACAAAGAAACTTCTTTGCTTTTTTTTGTCTTCCTATTCTCTTGCCCTAAGCCACTGTCTTTGTTTTCCTTCTCCGATCATCAATCGACGATGGCCCCCAAAGCTTCGAAAGCTTCGAAAGCTTCCAAGGCCTCTGCTGCGGCGAAAGGCAAGAAGGCGGCGGCTCCCTCGCCGACTGTAGCGCCCCCAGTCCATCCTGACGTCCACCCTGCCATCAAGGGTAAGGACTACGTGGAAGATCGAACACTTCAAACCCTAAAACAATGGCTCTGTTGCATGTTTTTATGCACAAGCCTTCTTCCCCTCAGCATTCAATGCGTTCTTCGTCTTTATTGAACTGCCTAAAGTTCAGTATGATGAAGCCGTATATGTTGTATAGGCCGTATAAACTTCTCATATCCGAGCCGCATGGGGTATGCCCTATGTTTGAGCCGCATGAGAACGACTGAGCCGCATAAGCACCTATGAACAGAATCGCATAAGCTCCTAATGGACTGAGCAGTATAGCGTTCCACGAATCAGAATCGCATATGAACCCACCTAAACAGTGTCGCATGAGGACTCGTCTAAACCGAGCCGCATGTACTTTGTAAAAACCGAGCCGCATAAGAACTCGTTTAATCAGAGCCGCATGAACTCTAAATGTTTTCTGGCCATCTCCTGACTTTGTTTCTTTTGTCACTTTTCAGTAAATCTGCCAATCAATGCTGCAGGAGAACCCCTGGTGGGTCAGGCCCAATTTGCCATAGGAGTTCGGTTTGACCATCTAGTCCAGCAGGTGGTGGAGCAACTGCTCCAGAACGAGCCTGAGGAGAGGCTGAATCTTATCAAGAACCAGCCCTTTCGCTTTCTCTGTACCATGCTAAACTCAGGGCGATTGGAGGGAAAGTACCTGAAGCCGGCGTTCTTCTTCGGGGATGCCCTGACTGTAAAGAACTCTCGGGTATTGGATATATCTAAGAATTTGAATTTTATTTCTGCTGGAAGGGCGATCCACATCCCCCAGATGGAGTGTCATTTCCCATTGACGTGGTTCAATATGTTGCTGGTGGACAGGAAGATACCGGAATCCTTGACCCCGAGCTGGTCGGGAATGATTGTGGGTAACATCCATTACAATAAGCACATTGGATCAGCGTACGCGGGTAGGGAACCGGTCAGCTGCTACGTGATGGTGCTGGCCCCGGGTACCTTCTTAAATACGCAAGGTCCCAATTTCTTATTCTCTCAAGCCGACACCTTCCGAAATCAACTTGCTCGGAAAGGGTCTTATCCCGTTGGTCGGCTCTCGCTTTTGAACTGGATACGCCCCATCCCCTCGTGAGCCAATTTGACCGGGTAGATTTTGTGAGAATATGGGACTTTCCTGCGTGAGGTTGGTCTCTACCACGCCATCCGAGGTACATGTCATGGACTGCCCATCAACAAGGAGTTGTTCATGGCTCTCTTGGAGATGTACAACCGGTGGACGGGGACCTTCTTCGCGCTTGGAGGGGAGATTGGTCTCGCTCTTCATGAGATGCACGCAGTTTCTGGGCTGTCCTGGGGCAATAAAGTGTTTGAAGTATATACTCCAACAAACGAAGAGTTCGAAGATTTGGAGCAACGATATCCGGGTTTCGTTGCTGTCTACCAGGAGTTACTGTGTCACCACAGTTACTGTCAGCAGACGGCCAAGAAGGATGGTAGCTCGGAAGGGAACCTTTCCCATACTAGGGCTTGGCTCTCCCACCCTTTTCAGTAAGGTACCTCAGGCCGGATTACTCCCCAGAATCCTCTGACCCGAGACCAAGTACAGGATCTGGTGTTAACCGCCAAGAAATCGAGGGCCTTGAGTGACACGTTTGGGAGTCAAACTGATTCCTTTGATTATTTTTATCAGGATACACAGCCGCTGTCGGAGAAGGCAATCCTGGCAGGGTTCCTGATGGTATGGCTACGAAATTGCGTAGTCTCAGGATGAGTTGGTTCCATTGAGAGGATCAGCCAAAATTTCATCCTTCCTGCCGTAAAGCTGGCCTTCGGGGTCAGACTGGCTCTTCTTCCGGCCATGGTGTGCAGTATACAATATGGCCTCCGTACTTTTTCGTCCAAGGTTATTGCCCGTGACACGACAATAAACTTTGAACGAATCGAGTTGCCCTACCACTATTTGATGGGGTGGCTATTAATGCACTGTCGATCTTTGATGAGACCTGGCCCAGAAGGTGTAACTGACGACGATGCTTTTATCTTCTAGTACCTCCAGATGTCCTGGGAGTACAACACTATGCCCGCTTGTCGGAGGGCGCTGGCGAGGGTGGATGGATATAACTTCTTCGTGTCTGTTCTCCATTTTTTTGCTGAGGAGGTAAGGAGTGTACACGTTGGCGGTACCGAGCCTCCTCTCCTCTTACCCGGGAGGATGCTTCTTTGGTTGTGTAACATCCATCCCTCGCACTTAGTATATCGTAACCGCAATACCGTCTACCTGGAACCTTACTTGCCCAGCCGGTTCTCCTGCCAATTTGGGTACAGCCAGCTATTCCTAGAGAGTCCCTGCTCTTGCCTGGGTTTTGAAGGTAGCATTCTGGATGGCATCAGGGCCTGGCATTACTATGACATTGCTCATACCCGTGCTAGTTTCTCGGTCCCTGACGCTGAGACGCAAGGAGAGATTTTGTATTTAGCGGCTCTTTACCACGTCGCTGTGAGCAGGTTTCCTGTTAACTTTGACCCTCGTACCAGTTTTATTGTTGGTACCGGCTTGGCGGAGAAGCCCCAGGGGTTGAAGACGAGGAAACAGAGGGCAAACACGGTTCCTGTGTCAGACTCGGAGTCCACCACTGCGGATGAAGAGGATGGCGGGCAGGGTGCCGATGACTCTCTCCCTCCTCTAGATGAGGTGGCGGCAGATCAGCCGCCCATTGTGTCTGATGAAGTGGTGGCGGGTCAGCCGCCTGATGTGCCTGGTCCTTCGCACAAGCGAAGCAGAAGTGAGTCTGCTGCTGGCGGCATGACTTATTCGATAAAACGTGTTGCTGTTAGGTCCTATCGGCTACTTATCAAGGATATTGACGCTGTTTCTGAGGTGACTTGAATTATAACTATCTTCTTCTTCTTTTTTTCCTGCACTATGGCCTAATCATTTTCTTTTGCTCTTGTAGGTGTCAGAGGAGTCGAATTCTCGCGAACCGGCCGCTGAAGTCGATCCGGCCCTGACCACTTTGGTCAGTGACGTGTGTACCACGATCATTTCTGCTGGGGTACTTTCGGAGGCGGCCGAGGAGTCTCACGTTGCTGAGGACTCAACCCATGGTGACGGGGGCTCTACTGAACCTGTCCCTGAGACTGTTGAATTTCAGCAGGGTGACGCTGAACCAGTTGTATCCTTTTCCGGGGTGGCTGGGGCAGAAGAACCAGCTGAATTCGACTTAGAGGTCGCTGGTGAGGGGACTACGGCGGCTGTGAGTGAACCACAGCCTTCGCACTCCTCCCCTGGTAAGATAAGCCAAATCTTAACTATTGAGGAGGCCTATCTGCTCTATCATCACATCCTTCGGGTTAGACTGATTGATGGTTGCTCTGGACATACAGGTCCTGCCCCTTCAGTGCCGATGACGGACATTGTTAAGGTAGGCTCTGCCAGAGGAGATCTGGTGGAGGGGATCGTGCCCCTCCTCTTCCGACTTATATTGAAGGGCCTTCCGCTGAATCGAGTTCGGGAGGACAGGTGGCGGCACAGCCGGGACAGGGAGCGATTGTCCCTGCGTCCTCCTCTACTCAAGTGGCTCCGAGGGTCGACCTTTCTGCCTTGCCGAGTATCCAGGTTATACGGGCCGCGGAGGAGGAGTTAGCCACTATCCATGCGTCTTTCCGCTCGGAATTTGTTTCCTTGGTGGCAGGGGTGGCGAATTCTAGCGCGCCTCCTTCGACACTGCCAGCCACACTTCCTTTGACGCCGTCTTCTACGGAAGTTCTGTATGAATCGTCACAGGACGTGGTTGACAGTTTCTACCACCACTTGAAGAGAGGGGTCGAGGCTGCAGTGGAACGGGGGACCCCTTTCGCCTTGGCCCGATAATGCACCCAAGGCCAAATTGACATTCTCAAAACCCTTCCCGGTGGAGCGGGGATAGTCGCGCTTCTGGAGCCAAAATTGCTAGAGGATGATCAGCTGGTGGCCCAGTTTCAGGTGCTGCGGTAAGCTGATCTGTCTGCTGCGATAGATAAAGAGCGCAATTTCCTCATAACTGTCGTGAACAAGGTACGGGTCGCTCGGGATACGGTCAAGCCGGTCATACTGAAGGATCTCCGCGATCTGTCTCAGCTATATGATCAGTTGAGCCGCGAGAGTGAAGATTGCACGGCTCGGGAAGCGATTGCCTCCCGTGGGGTAATTGACACCCGGGAGCAGATCCTCGAGCTTTAGAGGAAGCTGGCTTTCTTGGAGTCTGAACTCGAAGCTGCCCGTACAGAAAAGGGGATGATTAACCAGGAGGCCGACAAAGTTACAAGAGCTTCTGCTAGCCTGGAGCTCGCTCTGAAGAAGCTTGAGGATGGCTGGCGGGCTCACGTGCACCTGGATGATGCGGAGCGGTTGTATCAGGTGGCCGAGCGCCGAGCCAAGCAGCGGTTTGAACGAGGGACTGCCTTGCTGAGGAACCGTCTCCTGGAATTATGTATCGCCGAACAATAGTCGACCTTTTTCCTTCTTTTTTTTTGTTTTTGTTGCTTTTCTTTCTTGAGGAGGACGTGGTCCACAGAACATGTAGTACTTTTGCCTTTCAAAATAAAAGAGTATGCTTTATTCTACCTTTTATTTGTACTGCTTATTGTGTTTGTGGTGTTACAGTATTTGCCCCACAGGGGGACTGTTTGTGGACCTGTTACCCTTGGCATACCTGGGTTTTAGGTATGGATAACAAATTTGATGAGGATACCTAGAACGATTCCACGGTAAGGTGGTTATGGACGTTCCTGGTATCTGGAGAAAGAATGCCATGGAGCAGCTGGGCTCCCGGGACATGATAAGAAATGAAGGGCATGTACCAGGAAATTTGCTACAGCATTTATGGTCAGCAGAGGACATTTGTGGGCCTATTATCCTTGGCGTACTCCGGTTCAGAATACGGATAATAAGACGAGAGAAAACCAACATACTTACTCAGAGGTAATGAGGACGTGGCAAGTATAGGGGTTTTACCGCGGGGTCTTCCTACTCAGAGGTAATGAGGACGTGGCAGGAGTAGACTCAGTGGAGGATATTTGTGGTCAATAGTGGACATTTGTGGGCCTATTATCCTTGGCATACTCCAGTTTTGGGTACGGATAATAAGTCGAAAGGGAACCAACGAACTTGCTCAGAGGTAATGAAGACGTGGCAAGCATGAGGGTTTCTTCGATGGAGCCTTCCTACTCAGAGGTAATGAGGACGTGGCAGGAGTGGGCTCCATAAAGGGGTACATAGAACGACTCAGAGGTAATGAGGATGTAGAAGTTCTATGTAAGGGGGTGATTTGTTTTTGGCGGAAGTGAAACAACTCAGAGGTAACATCGACGTGGTTGTTTTGGAAAATTTGTGGATCTGCTACCCTTCTCTTTTTTTTGTGCACTGAAAGTACGGGTAGTGGATCATGAGGAGGGAGCTCTTTTAGGAAGAAAGTTCAGAGGTATGATCATACATGACTTACTACCTAAAAGACGCGATATAGATTTATCTGGAGTGACCGAAGTGTAAGTTCAGCGGTACCTGCGGGTACATAACTCGACAATCTGGGGAATATGGAGTCAGAATGTAAGTTCAACGGTACCAGAGGGTACATAACTCAATAATCTGGGATTTGGAGGATGTTGTTTCAGACATAATACTTCTTCAGGAGCTTGTCGTTGATGGGCAACATGAACAAGTCTCCATTTTGTTTCGCGAGGCGGTAAGCACCATTGGAGAAGACAGCCTCAATGACAAATGGACCTTCCCACTTTGGCTGAAATTTGTCGGCGGTTTTGTGAGTCATAACCATTGGCCTCCGAACTGCCAGAACGAGATCGCCCAGTTGGAATGTTCTGATCTTAACCTTCTTGTTGAAGGCTCCCGAGATGCGTGCTTGGTATAGCTCAATTCGTTGTTGATCTAGTAGGCGCTTTTCGTCCAAGGCCTCCAACTCTTGTAGCCGGCGACGGTAATTATCGTCCGTCGTCAATCGATAGGTAAGGGCGACGCGGAGCGAGGGGATTTGAGTCTCCAATGGGAGAACTGCCTCACTCCCGTATACCAGGGAGAATGGTGTGTTCCCGGTGGCCGTTCGGACTGTAGTACGGTATGCCCATAAGCACTCACCAAGCTTCTCATTCCAGTCACGTTTGTTGGAAGACACGAACTTCTTGATCAACTTGATGATGGTTTTGTTGAATGCTTCTGCCAACCCGTTTGCTGCTGGATTGTATGGCGTTGAAGAAACATTCTGGATTCAGTGTTTGTCGCAGAACCGATAGAAGGCGTGGCTCGCGAACTGCGGATCATTATCATGGATGATTCTTTGGGACAGTCCAAAGCGATAGATGACGTGATGCTTGAGGAAGCTGATCACGTTTGAAGCCTTTACTTCTGCAAGCGAAACAGCTTCCGCCCATTTTGAGAAGTAATCTGTGATTGCGAGTATGAAGCGATGTCCTCGGGACGAGGGTAGAGTGATTGGACCGATGATGTCCATTCCCCATGCTTCGAATGGCCAGGACGCCACTGTTGGATGTAGAAACTCGGATGGCTGAGGGATGAAATCTGCGTGGACTTGACAGGCTTTGCACTTTCTTTCATAGTCTATCGCATCTTCTACCATCGTGGGCCAGTAATAGCCCATCCGGCGAAGACGGTCTTGTAATTTTGGACCAGGCTGATGGGCCCCGCAGACACCGTCATGAGCTTCGCGTACGGCTTCTTTGGCTTCTGTATTTGATAGACACCGAAGCAGTAATCTATCGTAGGATCGTCGATATAGCATTTTCGTCTCTGTATCGTAGAAGAATCCGAGGGAACGCCTTCTGATAGAGGTAGCCTCCTTTGGGTTTTCGGGCAAGATGCCATAGACTACAAAGTTTATGAATGGCTGTCTTCCGTCTGGTGTTTCGTCAATCGTCTGAGCAGAATGACTCGCCACAAACTGATTGTTATTCTTGGGACAGACCAGTTCGTGGCCTATCACATCCACCGAGTGATGAGCATAGTTCGGAACTGCTAGGGAAGCGTCAAGGCCAGCTAAGGCATCGGCTTCAATATTTTGAAGTCTGGGAACGTGTTCTATGAATAACCATTCGAACGACGAAATAATGCTGATTGCCGTTTGGTGATAGGGGATCATGTCTTCATGGCGGACTTCATATGAACCCCGGATCTGATTGACGATTAATTACGAGTCGTCGTATGCTTCAAGGTATTCTACCCCCAGTTCCTTTGCAAGTCGGAGGCCGATGACCAAAGCATTGTACTCGACCACATTATTTGAACAGGGCTCCATGAGGGAATAAGCCCGATTGATCACCAACCCGGAGGAAGAAATCAGCACCACTCCGACTCCAACGACGATGTTGCCCTTGGGCCCAGTTCTGGAAGCGCCGTCGAAGAACATTCGCCATATGGTATCATGAGAGGCCACCTGTGAGTCGGCAACCTCATCTGGAATCTCTTCGTATATCCTGGTTGACTCCGAACCTGGATGGATTGCTAAAAAGTCTACCAGAGCTTGACCTTTAATAGCCTTTTATGGGACAAAGATCATGTGGTAGGGAGATAACAATATCGCCCATGTAGCGAGGCGAGAGCTGAGTGCCCCTGGCTTGGTCATGAGGACCCAGAGGGGGTTGACTCGTGAGATCACATGTATGGTTTATCCCGTGACATAGTGTCGCGTCTTCTGAATAGCGAACACCAGGGCGAGGCATTCCTTTTCCACGGTGGTATATCGGTGTTCCGGCCCCATCAACATTCGACTGAGGTAATATATAGCCTGCTCATGGCCTGCTTCATTGTTTTGTGCTAGCACAGTGCCGAGAGAATGCTCCATCGCTCGTACATAGAGCATGAATGGTTTTCCAGCAACCGGGGCCACCAGAACTGGAGGGTTCGACAAATATTCTTTGATGCTGTCGAAGGCACGTTGGCATTCTTCATCCCATACGAATGAGACGCCCTTCTTCATGAGGTGAGTGAATGGCTGACATTGTCCGAAGAGGCTGGAAATGAACCTTCTGATGTAAGCTAGCCTCCCTTGAAGGCCTCGGAGTTCACGGAGATTTCTCGGGGGTCCTATCTCCATGATTACCTTTGTCTTCTCCGGATCTATGTGAATCCCCTGGGCAGTAATGATAAAACCCAGGAATTTTCTACTGGATATGCCCAAGAAGGATTTGGTAGGATTCATCTTCAAGTTGTGCGCTCGCATCAGGTCGAATACCGTCCTTAGATCCTGCAGATGGTCTTCCTTATAGTGACTTTTGACAGCAATGTCGTCAACATTACACTCCACGGTCTTACGTAAGTGGTCTCTGAAGATGACACTCATGGCTCTTTGATACGTGGCGCCAGCATTCTTTAAACCAAAAGGCATGACTGTGTAACAGTATGTGCCAATCGGTGTTCGGAATGATGTGTGCTTCTCGTCGTCGGAAGACATCTTGATTTGGTTGTATCCCGAGAAACCATCCATGAATGACATGCGCTCGAAGCCGTAGGTGTTGTCAATCATGATGTCCGTGATAGGGAGAGGGAACTCATCTTTAGGACATGCCTCGTTCAGATTACGGAAGTCGATACAGATTCGAATCTTCCTATTTTTCTTGAGGACAGAAACTATATTGGCGACCCAGTCCAGATGTTGTTCCTCATGAATGAAGCTGCTGGCTATTAGTTTGTTGACTTCGGCTTCGATCGTATTTATAATGTCCGGGCGGAAGCGTCGCTATTGTTGCTTGATCGGCTTTGCATCCGACCGAATGTTGAGTTTGTGAAGTGCAATCTCGGGGTTTAGCCCTGGCATGTCTTCATAACTCCAGGCAAACACATCGATATATTCTTTGACGAGTTGTAGCAGCGATTCTCGCTCTTCGTCTGCCAGGCTTTTACTAACGAAGATTGGTTTTGGAGAAGACTCATTGCCGAGGTCAACTTGCATAACCTCATCTTCAGTAGGAGGCTCTCTTTGTTCGAACCACTTTTTCCATTGTGCATCCAGCTGTTGGGCCCACGACTCTAATTCAAGGAGTTCAGGAATGTCTTCTTCTTCTTCGTAAGCGTCGATGAATGCCATATTGACAGACAAGACTTGCCTGAATACGTCCCCGATGCTGATATCTGAATCAGAAGTTGGTGATCCGGTTGAGTGTGAATGCCAGTCACATTTCTCATCTGATCTTTCAGGGGTCGTTGGAGGCGTAACAAACCCCAGTCTACATCGGGTCTTGTCGTAGTAATCCGTGGTTTCCCGGCCGGGACTGGCAACTGTAAAAGTAACCGCCGACCAGTGCCGTAGTTCAAGCCTGGTGTAGTCTCCAGATCATACCCCTGTCTTTGCATGAGGTACTTGGATTGGGAGCTATACAGATAAAGGGGCAGTCTTCCGGCGTCCGATTCGAGATCGACTTTATCTATTGCGAAGGGCTGTGGATCATTCTTCCGGCCGAAGATGATTGGATGGTCTTCTCCCTCGACTATGAAGTAGGCGCCTTCCACAGGAGTAAGTTGATTTACGGTGTAAACATTTGTCACTTGCGTGTGTAGGTGAGTGCCTATACCGTGTTCCATAGCATACATTGTACAAAGCTTATCAAGCTCGGGGTAGTTCAAAGACAGTCCTTTATTGATGAAGTAAGGTATCTTTTCTAGTGGGATTACATCATCTACAGATGGAACATCCGTACGAGCAGTCACATACTTAGCCAATTCTGGTTCTTCTTCGGCTACCCCCTGTATAAATGAAGACTAAGAGGATGACTTGGGCAGCTTAATCATCAGGAGTTCCGCTGGTGGGACAGAACGTGGAGTCGTTGGTGAACTAGCGACCCCCTGTTTGGTGCTTGATGCTAGGCGGGGAGTTGTTGGTTCGCTAGGAGTCCTTGACTTCGCATTGGGCTGATGATTCATCTTGGAAAGACGTATTGTTATTGGCTTGTCAGAGGGTTTGAGCTTCTCTGTTTGTGGCTGGCCGGCTCTTGGCAGCCTGATTGTCAGTGGCTCCGTTGTGGGTTTTGGCGCTTGGCCAGACCTTGGCAGTCGGATTACTATTTGCCCCTCTTGTGCCGAGAGACTGATTACATCCTTACGCAGAGCGGCCGTAAGGGGTACGGTCTTGCCAGGTTTACGAGCTTGAAGGTGGATCGTCAGAGGTTCTTCTGATCCTGTTGCTGTTTCAGTTTGAGCTTGCATATCTCCTTCGACAAGGTGCCTCTTCGACTTCTCGTACAAGCAGGAGTTCGAGTAATAGGACTCGACCCCTTTGAAGGGATCGATGTCGGCAAATTCTGTCCTCACGAAGTCGTGCTTGTCGACATACTTGAAGCACTGGTGCAGCATGGAAGGCACGATCATGTAATCGTGTATCCAAGGACGCCCCAGGAGAATATTGTAGGAAGTGTCCGCATCTATGACATAACAAGTCACTTCTGACTGCAGATCGCCAATTTGGCACTTCAAGCGAATCTTCCCGATCGGGTAGCTCTTGTCCGAATTGAAACCGCTGATGGCGGTGCTTGTCGGCGTCAGGCGATGCATGGGAATGCGAAGACGGTACAACAGACTCTTCGGGATGATGCTTATGGAAGAACCAGGATCAATGTGCATCCGATCCACCTTTACGTCACCGATGTATCCAGTGTAATACAACGGACGATCGTGCAGGTTGGTTTTAATGAGCATATCCTGCGGAGTGAAGACGATGTTGGGCATTGCACCTGTACAAGCGCTTTTCTGGAGATTTGCAGGCGGGGGCTCTCTCCCGTGAGGTTGACCTAAGCCAGATATGCGTCGGCATTCTGGAGTGCATCGCTCAGTACCACACAAACATCTGTGGAGAGCCTCAGGAGCTCGTATAATAACTATTTGGCCGGTGTGCTGGCCAATTGTGCCAAGATGTCAAAGTTGTAGGGCTCTCCAGCCCATGAGGTGCCTCCTTTCGGAGGGATTTGTCAAAGCGAGTCTCCTTCGGCCTAGGCTTGTCGGTCGTCGGAGTTTGAGAAGGTCCTGGAGCGTCAGCAGTAGCCGGCTGATGATCTTCAGCCGAGTTATCCGGTGTAGGTTGGGATTGCGCACCTGACCGGGTGACAACAGCTGTGGCTTCTTCGACATCTGCCAAGATTGTACGACATGATCTGACCTTTTCACTCTTCTTCCTGCCAGTGGAGGGTAGTGTGGGTTGAGTCACTTCAAGTACCAAGTCCGGATGGACCCACATGACCTCCCCTCGTGATGTGATAAGGGGCACTAGACCAGCAGCCTGATCTCGAGGAGGTGGAAGATTAGCAATCTCCATTATTGCCCGAGGGACGGGTACTACGCCGTCTTGAGTCTCTGTCGGAGGAAAGCTGTCGAATTGTACTGACACCATGTTGGCTGCCACGGTTACTTCCTCGAAATTAATGGCCAGAGCCTTCGAATCGATGAGATACTGGATATATCACTTCAATTGGAAGCAGTCCTGCGTGGCGTGGTGGACGTAACAATGGTAATGGCAGTACTTGGGGCTTTCCATCTCGGCCGGCCGAGGTTCCCGTCTAGTTGGAGGGAGCTGGATTCTATCTCCTTGTGTGAGCATATCCAAGATGGGCTTGACATGACCGTCTTCGAAGGAGTAAGTCATCTGCGGCCACTGCTTTTCAGCTGGCTTTGATTCAGGCTTCTGGGTTGCGTCGGCCACCATAGCCTGTTTGCCCTTGTTGTCTCGGTTATTGGAGGAATTACCCCCGTTGTTGGTGTTGGCATTAGGGCGTTTGCCCTTGTCCTCCCCTTCCGAGACGTGCAATCCCAGTTGGCGAGCCTTCTTCAACTTATCTTCGACGCTAGTGGCACGGATGATGAACGTCTTCCAGTCCTTAAATTGACTTTCACCCATCCAGAGGCTGATTGTTGGAAGCAGTCTCTTTTGGCAAATTTCAATTAAGGAGGAATCCGAATTTTCAGATGGCAACTTCATTACGGTTTGGCAAAACCGCTCAATATAGTTCCTTGTCAGCTCCTTCTCCCCTTGAACAACATCCATGAGGGTGGACATCGTCACGTCTTGTCCTACTTCGTAGAACCCCTCCAAGAACATACGCTTGAAGCCGGCAAAGGAATGGATGCAGTTGTCAGGCAGATTGCGGTACCAGTCGAAGGCGACCCCTTCCAATGCCCCGATGAATAATCGTGTAAGGATGGCATCGTCATGGGGCAGATGGTCGGTTGTGACCTCGAAGTAAGTAATGTACCGACTTGTGAAAGTCTTGCCATCATAGGGATTGATGTTGAACGGCTTATATCTTGGTGGGAAAGGGACATCCCTCCATGCAGCAGGGTATGGTTGCCGTATTCTGAGGTCTTGGAAGGTTTCCCGGGCGTGAAACATGGTCCGGGGCTCCTGGACCTCTCTTCTTGCCTTCCTGGCCTCATCCGCAGCGGTAGGAGCCGATATTTCAGGAGGATTGTCGCCCGGGTTTGGTGCCGCTGAGTTCGAGTCCGTATTGACCACGGGACCCAAGCTTGTTTGGCCAGGCGTCATTCCTTGCAGAGTTGGAAGAGCCGCTTTGATTTCGTCCACGGATTTGACCAAGGTACGCAGTATGGCCTCCAGAGTGTCGATGCGTTGGCGATCACTGGGACCGTCTTGATCGTCGTTTGTCATGAACACCGTTCTCACACGAGCTGAAGTGGAATGGACGGTGGACGACGTGCCCTCTGAATCATACCCCTGTACAGAGAAGTCGTCGGGGTATATGGGAATGTTTTTCTATGGTTCGAACTCAGAAGGAATAGTACCCCCAGCTTCAGAGCTTGCCTCGTCTTGAGAGTCGTGACCATCCTCGGGGACGACGGCACCCGCTGTATCTGTTGGGAGAGTCTTTTCCCCGGGCTCATCACTTTGGAATACCGAATTGTTGTGGATGTTCGGAGGAATGCTACCCCCGGTTCCAGCGACCCCCAGTAATATGGATGATGAATCTCCCAATATAGTAGATTTCGTCTTCGAACGGGTACCTTGGAAAACTCCGGTGGTAGGCAACCGCTTAGATGATAGTTTCTTGGTCACAGTGGTTGAAATCTTCGGGCTGGAGATATTTGTTTTCTTCCCTCTCCCGCTGGCGGGGATTCTCTGAGCAGAGTAGCAGGAGACGACGGAAAGTGCCTCATCCTCTGAACTTGGTTGTTGCAGTCTTTGGAAGACGGACCGTCGGTCTTCTCGTTCTGCCACGTTGTTGCAGTAGCAGTTGACAATGACTTGGGTGCAGTGATGTCCGTGGGAGGACTCTTTGCACACCGAGTCCCCTTCTCTTTCGTTGCATTTATGAAGGATCACGTCACGCAAGTCAGATGGGTCTCGAGCAACCACGTTTGCTCCATGGTTGCGGGAAGACTTTTGGGAACCACTCTGTCCGTTTGCCACCGGGGGCTGGACTCGAGTGGTTCTGTATAACTTCCCATTAGAGGCCCGCATAACAGTAAGTGGAGCGCTCGGATGGTCAGAGGTTGGGACAGCCGACTGAGCTTGCCGAGCTCGCGCTGCCCTAGACTTTTTCACTCTAGCGCCTGAGGGCACATAGTAGAAAGAGTCTAAGTGGTGCTGCAGAGAGTCAGACATATTTTCTTGGGAGCATGAGAGATCAGGGCCATTGGAGAGACGGTCGAAGACAGAGCCAGAGTCGCGTGGAGTGGATAATATACGGCTGGAATCAGCAGTCTTCATGCGGCGGGCAGTCGTGGCCGCATAGGTCTTCTCCATGTGGCTGGAAGTCTCGGCCGCATGAGTCTCCTCCATGCGGCTGAAAGTCTTGGCCGCATGGATATTCTGCATACGACTGACAGTTTTGGCCGCTTGGGCATTCTGCATGCGGCTGGCAGTTTTGGCCGCATGAGCATCATGCATGCCGCTGGTGCCTTTGTTTGGCTTCTTCCTGGACCACACAGAGTCCCTCTTTGCCCCTGTAAGTCCAGCATCATAGTGTTTTCCTCTGCCGGACTTGGGGACAGTAGAGTCCTCTATGGCCTGAAGTGGAGCCGTATGAGAGTCGCCCTTGACGTCTTGGGCAGTAGAGAGTACTTCGTCCAAAGCTTGGGGAGGAGCAAATGACTTGGGCCTCCACTCCCAGCGAGCCTTCTTCGTGCGGGCTCGCTTCTGGATCGGGCCAGTGCTCCCATCGGAGAGCATTTCTTCAAACGCTTGTTGGTTGAAGCGGACGACCATATTCTGTTGTGTGGAGCCGAGTTTGGCTGCATCCGATTGCGTCACCAACTTCTCAGCCGTGGAGAAGTTTGTCCCCAGCAGAGTCGCCATCGTGTTTGCCATTGATTATAAAAGAACAGAACAGTTTTATGGGAGGACTGGACTTTTACTTCACAATACAAACACGCTCATACAAAGAAAGCCTAGGAATGAATACCTAGGTACAGCAATCTAAGTACAATTATTTAGTTTTGATTCTGGGGGTGACGATAGAGGCTCGGAAAATCGACGGCAGCTCTGCCTTACTCCTTGGACGATCGGACGTAGCCTCGGCACCGATGAAGAAATGCCTTCGAAATGTGTGGAGAGACTCTTCTGTGCGTGCCTTTGTCTCTCTGTGTATCCAGTCGGGGGTCCTCTCTCTTTTGCAAGGGAATGGCACCTTGCTATTTATAGGAGTGGGGTGTCATCATTAGGGTTTGCAATGATTGCCCTAAAAAATTTGGCGGTTTGGGGATTTAATTGCCATTTTCCTTGATCCTATTTTGTTGGCAATTAAGCTGGACCACTCATCTTGATTGCAACGAATCTGGACAATTTAATGCTGATTGTGTAAATTCTGTATGGGCAATTAATGTTGATCGTCATGAATCTTTGGAAGCTCGGATCTCCTGCCACGTGTTTAATCCGCGTGATTGCAATAAATCTGCTTTGATTCGGGTAATTATGATGATTGCACTAAATCTGGTTGTTGGAATTTGTTGATAAATCTTGATTGATTTAATGCCACGTATCTTACCATCATTAAGGGGAAACTGATCTTCTGCCACGTATCAAAATCGCGAGCCACAGCCGCATGAGGGTAGCTTCTTAGGTTTTGAACCGCATGAAGGTGGCAGCCGCATAGGTGTAGCCTCTAAAATCTGAGCCACATGGAGGTGGTTTCCAATTGAGATGCATAAGACTAGCCACGTGCCAAAGCTGTATGGGCATGGCCTCTCAGTATTTGAGCCGCATGGAGATGATCCCCATGCTTCGAGCCGCATGAGGACAACGACCGCATGGTGTGGCTTCTTAGGATTTGAGCCGCATGACGATAGTCTCCACGATCCGAGCCACATGAGAGCATCATCCACATGGGGGGGTGGCAGCCGCATAGAGAGCTTTGGTGGTTGGTGGATCGTGCCAGCTGTATAGGAGATTTCCTTCGTTTCCCGAGGAACACGCCGCCATGTCAGAGTTCATCATTTCAGCTTTAATGTCAGAGTTATCACTTTATGTCAAAGCATTTAATGGGAGCAGTCACTTTATGGCCAGCTGTAAAAGCAAGCTGCATAGGGCCACGTAATTCTTTCCTGAGCCGCATGAGGCTATTGGAGAGTTTCTGAGCCGCATGAGGCTCTGATAGATTCCTGAGTCGCATGAGGCTCCTTCTGTTTTGAACCGCATGGGCTTCTTCTGTTTTGAGCCGCATGGGCTTTTCTTGTTCTTTTCCATGCTTCTACCGATATCTGCTGAAGAAACCATCGGAGATGAAATGGCCGGCCACCAATTAGAGAAGGTACAGGGAGAAATGGAAGAAGAGGAGCTTCCGGATACAGCAAGACAAGACTAATAGTTCCTACTTTTTGCTTCGCCGCACACGTCAATTTAAAATACCAATAACCCAAGAGGAACATGCTTTACCCTACTTTGGTACCGAAGATATAGAGGACAAGGTTAAGGTCTCGAAAGAGAGAAGTAGAGAGAGAACCGATTTTGATATGTAAAAATCTAATAAATCAAATTATAATCATTCTTAAATAAGATATAACCATATATAAGTATTGTTTTGATTGTCATATCATTCCTTAAATAAAATGCTAATATCTAAACCGTTAGGTGTAACTTAACAAAAATCCTACAGACACAAATAAATAACTATGCTCGTTTGCTCAATTAGTATCCATGCTCGATGGACAGCCACTATATATATATATATATATATGTATATATATATATATTTATATATTAAAAAAAAAAAAATATATATATATATATATATATATATATATATATATATATATATATAGCTTCATATGCCGTTCTCAGTTTACGGGAAGAGTACGGGATGCCTACAACAGCCTATTGCAAGAAACATTTTCTATATATGTGCGTTTCATTCATGTTTTTAAAAGGTTTTTTCTAAGGGCACCACCATTATTGCTAGGGGGCAACCCTTACTTGGAGGCAGCCCAAGAAGGTGGAAAATTTGCTAGGGGGCACCCAAATTTTGCTAGGGGGCAGCCCAACCCCCCAAATCCTTCATTTCTTCTCATAACCCATTCTACACTCTCTTTCCACCAAAAGAAAAAAGAGAACTCTCCCTCTCCCTCTCCTAAAATCCTAATTTCTTCTCCTCAACCACTCCACTCCCAATTTCTCCACCAAGATTTCTTCAACAATATTCGTAGATTCGAAGAGATGACACGCAAGTCGAAGCAACCGGAATCTAGGTACGTTCTTCCCTAATTTCTTCAAGAATTTTGTACATTCTATTCAAAACCCTAGAATATTTTTAATTCTCTAAAATGTTTTGATAAATTAGGTTTATAATCTCTTTATGGTTCATGAAAGGAATTTTCGAACACAAGAAACCCACATTTTATCTTGAAATCCTAACCCTAGAACACGATAAACGAGCATCTCGTTTTGGCCGTTCGGGTTTGAATACAGTAGGACTGCCACAGGCCTGGCAGTCCTACTGTAATGAGATATGGGGGTGGGTAACTGCATGATGCTCATATGCGGGGGGTAACTGCATGTCCTATTTATGTTTCTATTATTTAATAACTGTATGTTGTCCTGCAGTCCACCGGCCGCTAACAAAAGAATACGGCCCACCGCGTCAAAGCGGAAGGACCGTGCGGGACGTCCACTCGATCGTCCGCTAACAATTTCCGAACCGGCGTCCCAAGCTCGGTCTCGGACGTCGCCACCGGCACGTCAAGATCGATCGAAGCAACGAGCTCCTACTCCTACGCGTTCTTCCGATGACGACGACGACGTGCCAATTGGCCGACTCCTATTACGTCAAGGCAGTTCTGCTCCATCTGAGGAGGCCGGTCCTTCTGTGGAGGCCGGTCCTTCTGAGCCGCCTGTCCGTCTACCCGGTTGCTCAATGTTGGTTTCTTTTGAGAACCACATTGCGTATGAAATATGGAAGAACCCGGTATGTACATGACGTTTGTAAGATACCAGTTTAGTATACTATATACATGTATTTTATAATTGTTATGTTTTTCTGTTGTTCGATATACAGATGACATATCGTATCCTTAGGGCTGTGAGTCACGGGAAGAAAACTGTATCCTACCAGTTTGGAAGCTTATTGGAGGCCGTCCAGAGCAAAATTATATCGAGCGGCTTGCACAATTTGGCACAAAATGCCTATCGGACAATGGATAGTGCTATCATATCCGCCTTTGTGGAGAGATGGTACCCGGAGACCAACACATTTCATCTCCCAGCATGGGAGATGACCATTATACTTGATGACGTCTACCAGATACTGGAGCTGCCAGTGACCGGGCGCGTCATGACCAAAGAACATTACACCAATGAAAAATTCGTGAAATGGTACGAGAAGATCGTCAAGTTTGTCTTAAGTCACCTTGGACTTCAGGCTACCAGTTTTACAACTCTGTCAGGCTTCAAGAAGTCATATGGAATTTTTCTGTCATTTCTGGTGGACCACTTCATGGATATGGAGGTGGATGACGATGACGATGATATGGTCGACGCGGTGGCCCGTGCGTACATGCTGTTCGTCCTAGGAACGGTCGGCATTCCGGACAAGTCCGAAACGTCAATACATGCTAGGTACATGCTTAATTTATCTGAAGTGGATGACTTTATTGATATATCCTGGGAAAGCGGTATCCTAGCCAATCTTTACCGCGAGCTCGGCATCGCATCCCGTGTCGGGACTAAGACAATGGCCGGCTGTCAGACTCTACTACATGTAAGAAAACTTATAACAATTTAATCTTGTATACTTCATTTTGTTGTTTATTTTTGACTATTGATTTATAAATTGAATATGCATGGATATACGAGCACTTTTCGATGCTCAAACGGGCTGGCCTGAACCCAGAGTATGTTGAAAACCTTCCTAGAGTGTCTCGATGGAGGCCATCCCAGCTGGAAACTAAAAATTGGCAAACATTGGCTTCCATTCGTGAAGTACTAGACAATTTGGTGCCAGAAGAGGTACTAAATTTTGACTTACTTTTTTATGTTAATTTTGTTTTGTTGTTAATTGTTTTCCTACAGATTTTTTAGAATCCATACCGGGATTTACGTGAGCAGAATCGTGAGGTCCAACCAGTTTCTTTATTATATGGCATGATCACATGCTATGATATCACGGAGCCGTACATGACCGATAGAGTACTTCGTCTGTTTGGCTTTGTGCAAACAGTGCCGAAGCGCACAATACGACTGTTGGAGCCTCCGTGCGGAATCCAACCTTTAAATTACAAATCGGCGAATTTCGACTGGGTGACCGACTTTTACTCTGAGTGGCAACGACATGTACTTCGGGAATCTGAAAGACGACCGGTCACCCTGATGGCCGACTGCAGCGAGGACTACATGCCGTACTTCCTGGGGGTCGGACATCCTAAGTTGTCGAACCCTACAAACCCGGGTCCCGTGGCCGTCGGAGCAATTGGAGCTCTTCCTTCCAAAAACGTCTTGTATGCTGGGTTGGTGAGGATGGTGTGTTCCGTATTTGTAATAAGACTGAGATTTCCATGTTTGTGGACTTAATTCATTTATACTTTCATTTTTAGTCTCAAAAGGTGAAGGAATTGGCCCAGACACTCCGGAAAGGTTGCCAAAGTGACACTAGTGTCGCATTCGCCAACGAGCTTGATCGTATCGACGACGTGGTCGAGTTCCCCATCATGAATAATAGGGAGTCTCGTTCAAAGGCCCGACATTATATGTAGTTGGATCTGGATATTTTTCTTGTTTGAAACATAAGTTGGATGTGGAATGATATGTAGTTGGATATTTTGAAGTACTAGACAAGTTGACACGTATGTTGTTGTTTTGAAGTTGGATATTTTGTCTGAAATGTACTTGTGATTTATGTTGTTATTTATGTACTTGTTGGATATTTATGTACTTGTGATTTATGTTGTTATTTATGTACCTGTGATTTAGTATCAGGACTGCCAGGACCCTGGCAGTCCTACACTTAAGTAGGACTGCCAGGGTGCTGGCAGTCCTAATTAAAACTTGCTGTAACAGCAAGTTTTAATTAGGACTGCCAGCACCCTGGCAGTCCTAATTGAATGTAGGACTGCCATGGGGTGGCAGTCCTGATACTAAAACTCTGTGACAAACTTGCAAACTGAAACTCTGTCCCAGAGTTTTATAAGTAGGACTGCCACACCCCTGGCAGTCCTACACTCAAGTAGGACTGCCAAGGTGCTGGCAGTCCTAATTGATACTTGCTGTAACAGCAAGTTTCAATTAGGACGGCCAGCACCCTGGCAGTCCTACTTGAGTGTAGGACTGCCAGGGTGCTCGCAGTCTTGATACTAAAACTCTGTGACAAACTTGCAAACTGAAACTCTGTCACAGAGTTTTATAAGTAGGACTGCCACCCCCTGGGAGTCCTATTTCAAACTTGCTGTAACAGCAAGTTTCAATTAGGACTGCCAGCATCCTGGCAGTCCTAATTTAATATAGGACTGCCAGGGGTGGCAGTCCTACTTATAAAACTTTGTGATGAGCTCCTCAAACTGAAACTCTGTCACAGAGACTTATAAATAGGACTGCCACCCCCTGGTAGTCCTAATTGAAACTTGTTGTTGCAGCAAGTTTGAATTAGGACTGCCAGGGGGTGGCAGTCCTGATACTGGATCGGATACTTTAAGAAATTTGTATATTTTGCCACACATACTTGCACACAGGTAAACACATATAACACAGATAGCACACAGGTAAACACATATAACACAGATAGCACACATGTAAACACATATAGCACAGATATCACATAGGTAGACACATATAACACAGATAGCACACAGGTAAACACATATAACATACTGTACTTCATATTTCACTGTATACAAAAGTCGTACTCCATATAGGTAAGTCCAATACGCGAAATTTATTCTATACAAAATTTACTCCATATAGATTAGTGGACTTCATATTTCACTGTATACAAAAGTGGTCCTCCATATATAAAATGTCAAACTGTAAATATATCCATACTTAGTCGATTTCGACGTCGTAGTGGTCAGCAGGTAAGTCTCTTGGCTCCTCAAACTTCAACAACTTCTTACAATGGTTGATCTGATCAACGAAAGGAGTGGTCCAAGCGATGGCTTCGACCGGTGCTCTTTTGTACGAAACTGTTAAAGGTGAAGGAATCGGAGAATGAGCGATCATCTTTAGTATAACGAAGTGATCCCCGATCAAACCTATAGTACATAGGTTAGAATGTCCGTGGTCCGTCGGAGGAGTGCACATCGGAAAGAATGTATTTCTAATATTCGGCGAGATAAGTACAACAGGTATCATGTACCTATTAGCAAATAAATAGCCGGCAGACGGGACTGACATATAGTGGTCTTTCCCGGTAATACTGTCGGTGCAAGGGATACTTAACAACAAACTTGCAACCGTTTCTTCGCTTAGGATGCGGGAGTAGAATGGAAGACGAGTCTCTAACTCCTCGTACAGCTCCTACCCCACCCGTCTCCATCCGTCTTTGTCATCATAACCAAGATGCCTTGCAAGCACATAAAATCCGCAATGGCCATCACCGGAGACATCGACAATAGACCAAATGTAACTGCGAAGCTCAGGTTGAAATTTGTCAATATACAAACTCGTTGTTTGTCTTGCAACGGTATCTTCCCTTGGGAGGTCCATTTTCTCTATTTTTTGGCGAACGACAAGCTTGCCCTTCCGTGCAGCGGAGGTTGCTGTAAGCTTCGTTCAACATGCTCAAAGGATGATGGATCTCTCTTAGTCGACTCCAGCCTTCTCTTCTGTGAACTAGTCAATCTTGTTTGAGGCCTGCCTTTTTGATTGAAAATAACGGACGGCTCATGCATTCTAGTAGTCACCGGATAAACAATTTTTTGGATTTTAAGCTCAATGGACATCCGTTCCGCTCCTACTGAGGCACACCACCTTGCGTGGAGAAGTTTCACTTGTGGCAAAGAGAAGAAATCATCGTCCGTCTTCACCATGGGTATCATAGACAATTGCCTCCAACGTTGATCGACAGCATCTACTGGAATAGGAATGGATTCACGGCGATATTCATTAATCTGATGTGCACAAGGGAGGCCCAGTGTATGTCGATATACACACCCGTAAATCTTGGGATCAAACCCGACAAACTTTAACCTTTCAATCTTATCAACTATTAATGCCAACGCCTTATGAGATATCACGCGCATTAAAGCATCTAAGAGTACTTCCTTTCTATGCTCATGCTTGACAATATTCAAACTCATCTCAAATAATGCCTTAATTTCATTCATCGTCCGATCTACTGATAAATGTATATCTTGCCAAACAGAGACAAAGTTGCCGAGAGATGATTTTAGGTGTCTCTTCAATAAAGAGTGTGCTCCTTCGACACGTTTGGTAGTTGTCGTACCGTAATGCTTCACCACATTCGACCATGCTAAGACGAATTATTCTTTGTGCGGTTCAAGCCATGTATCTTTGATGTAAGAAATGCATGTCGGCTCCCTCGTCTTCCACTTTTGTTTGAACAAGTACCATGCGGCATCGTAACTGGCAATCGTAGAGGCTCGCCATACACAATTCCAATCATTGTAGAATTCGTCAAAAATTTGCATGTCAATTTTACCATCCTCCTTCAGAAACTTCAACTTACATTGGGCTTGAATATTACGATTGACATGCCAAGTGCATAACAATGTATCCGTTTGAGGAAAAATAATGCGAATAGCATTAATTAGGGCATACTCTCTGTCGGTAACAAAAACTGACGGCTCTGTATGACCGGTGTAAAGTGTTTTCAGTTTCTCCAACGCCCATGTGTAGTCTTCAAGTTTCTCGCTCTTCATGAAGCAAAATGCCACTGAAAATATTTTCCAAGTAGAGGTAAACCCGACAACGTGAAAGAGAGGCATCTTGAACTTATTGGTCTTGTACGTACAATCAAGGACTAACACGTCGACAAAAGACCTGGCCAAACTTGTGCAATCGGGATGAGCCCAAAAGATTAAAATTACTTCATTACTCTGGGGATGTCTTCTATGGAACTCAACATAATGATTATCAGCAAGCAACTTGAGCACTTCTTGCATCTCCATTCTTGATTTCGTCCGGACACCGTTCGAAGAAGATAGGGCGTTGTATATTGACTTTATTGTAGACTTGTTCTTCTCATCTTCATGTCGTATGACGGAATATATTTGTCTCGGTGCAACTTCGGAGGTGGACAAGTCTTCGACTATCTTCTTCTCCGTATTGTTCAACCGTCCGACATACGGATGACCCAATAGTGTCTCGGCAATCTCATGGTTGTGGGTTCCATTCTTCACTTCTACTGTCAATTTCCCTTGTTCTTCGTTTCTAATATGTATCGTGAATGGACAACCACATTTCCTCATTCCAACATTTTTTTTGGAACTTTACTTTGGATAACTGTGTTTTTCTTGTACGTTCTGAACACACCACCTCTTTTACAGCCAACCACCACAGTTTGTCATCCCGGGCAATTTTGGGCCGATCTGGATGTCACTAGAACTATGTTGTTTTCCCGTCCAACTTCTAGATACCAATGTACCGCACCCTCGCTTGATTCAAAACAAAGATCAGTCAAGAATAAATAGGCTATATTGACTGCAATTGGAGCAGGTACCGCAAAATCGGAA